>OW387143.1:14885871-14904809 GCA_936440205.1 Lepidonotus clava | reverse complement strand
GTGTTAAAATATGGAGTTTCAATTCCAAGTTTGGGTTTTGATTCAATACCATTCTCTATATAGAGTTTAATATAAACTGGGGCTGGCCTATGCTATAGCACTGCCAGTTAACTTCGTCCCCTTATTTGAGGCGCTTAGAAACGTCGCACGAACAAACCGAAGCCAGCGTTTCGAAGCCCAGGCCAAGACGAATTTTTCCAGCTATTCACTGGGAATGCTGGGATAGCCCAAGCCCTTCAAAAACGGCCCGCAAGGTCGGCGGCCTGTTAAAAAGGGTGCTTTCGTTAGAATCAAAACGGCCCGTCACGGAATTGGACGGGAATAGGCTCAAAATGACCGCCAAGGTGTGGGGAATCATGTGTTAAAATATGGAGTTTCAATTCCAAGTTTGGGTTTTGATTCAATACCATTCTCTATATAGAGTTTAATATAAACTGGGGCTGGCCTATGCTATAGCACTGCCAGTTAACTTCGTCCCCTTATTTGAGGCGCTTAGAAACGTCGCACGAACAAACCGAAGCCAGCGTTTCGAAGCCCAGGCCAAGACGAATTTTTCCAGCTATTCACTGGGAATGCTGGGATAGCCCAAGCCCTTCAAAAACGGCCCGCAAGGTCGGCGGCCTGTTAAAAAGGGTGCTTTCGTTAGAATCAAAACGGCCCGTCACGGAATTGGACGGGAATAGGCTCAAAATGACCGCCAAGGTGTGGGGAATCATGTGTTAAAATATGGAGTTTCAATTCCAAGTTTGGGTTTTGATTCAATACCATTCTCTATATAGAGTTTAATATAAACTGGGGCTGGCCTATGCTATAGCACTGCCAGTTAACTTCGTCCCCTTATTTGAGGCGCTTAGAAACGTCGCACGAACAAACCGAAGCCAGCGTTTCGAAGCCCAGGCCAAGACGAATTTTTCCAGCTATTCACTGGGAATGCTGGGATAGCCCAAGCCCTTCAAAAACGGCCCGCAAGGTCGGCGGCCTGTTAAAAAGGGTGCTTTCGTTAGAATCAAAACGGCCCGTCACGGAATTGGACGGGAATAGGCTCAAAATGACCGCCAAGGTGTGGGGAATCATGTGTTAAAATATGGAGTTTCAATTCCAAGTTTGGGTTTTGATTCAATACCATTCTCTATATAGAGTTTAATATAAACTGGGGCTGGCCTATGCTATAGCACTGCCAGTTAACTTCGTCCCCTTATTTGAGGCGCTTAGAAACGTCGCACGAACAAACCGAAGCCAGCGTTTCGAAGCCCAGGCCAAGACGAATTTTTCCAGCTATTCACTGGGAATGCTGGGATAGCCCAAGCCCTTCAAAAACGGCCCGCAAGGTCGGCGGCCTGTTAAAAAGGGTGCTTTCGTTAGAATCAAAACGGCCCGTCACGGAATTGGACGGGAATAGGCTCAAAATGACCGCCAAGGTGTGGGGAATCATGTGTTAAAATATGGAGTTTCAATTCCAAGTTTGGGTTTTGATTCAATACCATTCTCTATATAGAGTTTAATATAAACTGGGGCTGGCCTATGCTATAGCACTGCCAGTTAACTTCGTCCCCTTATTTGAGGCGCTTAGAAACGTCGCACGAACAAACCGAAGCCAGCGTTTCGAAGCCCAGGCCAAGACGAATTTTTCCAGCTATTCACTGGGAATGCTGGGATAGCCCAAGCCCTTCAAAAACGGCCCGCAAGGTCGGCGGCCTGTTAAAAAGGGTGCTTTCGTTAGAATCAAAACGGCCCGTCACGGAATTGGACGGGAATAGGCTCAAAATGACCGCCAAGGTGTGGGGAATCATGTGTTAAAATATGGAGTTTCAATTCCAAGTTTGGGTTTTGATTCAATACCATTCTCTATATAGAGTTTAATATAAACTGGGGCTGGCCTATGCTATAGCACTGCCAGTTAACTTCGTCCCCTTATTTGAGGCGCTTAGAAACGTCGCACGAACAAACCGAAGCCAGCGTTTCGAAGCCCAGGCCAAGACGAATTTTTCCAGCTATTCACTGGGAATGCTGGGATAGCCCAAGCCCTTCAAAAACGGCCCGCAAGGTCGGCGGCCTGTTAAAAAGGGTGCTTTCGTTAGAATCAAAACGGCCCGTCACGGAATTGGACGGGAATAGGCTCAAAATGACCGCCAAGGTGTGGGGAATCATGTGTTAAAATATGGAGTTTCAATTCCAAGTTTGGGTTTTGATTCAATACCATTCTCTATATAGAGTTTAATATAAACTGGGGCTGGCCTATGCTATAGCACTGCCAGTTAACTTCGTCCCCTTATTTGAGGCGCTTAGAAACGTCGCACGAACAAACCGAAGCCAGCGTTTCGAAGCCCAGGCCAAGACGAATTTTTCCAGCTATTCACTGGGAATGCTGGGATAGCCCAAGCCCTTCAAAAACGGCCCGCAAGGTCGGCGGCCTGTTAAAAAGGGTGCTTTCGTTAGAATCAAAACGGCCCGTCACGGAATTGGACGGGAATAGGCTCAAAATGACCGCCAAGGTGTGGGGAATCATGTGTTAAAATATGGAGTTTCAATTCCAAGTTTGGGTTTTGATTCAATACCATTCTCTATATAGAGTTTAATATAAACTGGGGCTGGCCTATGCTATAGCACTGCCAGTTAACTTCGTCCCCTTATTTGAGGCGCTTAGAAACGTCGCACGAACAAACCGAAGCCAGCGTTTCGAAGCCCAGGCCAAGACGAATTTTTCCAGCTATTCACTGGGAATGCTGGGATAGCCCAAGCCCTTCAAAAACGGCCCGCAAGGTCGGCGGCCTGTTAAAAAGGGTGCTTTCGTTAGAATCAAAACGGCCCGTCACGGAATTGGACGGGAATAGGCTCAAAATGACCGCCAAGGTGTGGGGAATCATGTGTTAAAATATGGAGTTTCAATTCCAAGTTTGGGTTTTGATTCAATACCATTCTCTATATAGAGTTTAATATAAACTGGGGCTGGCCTATGCTATAGCACTGCCAGTTAACTTCGTCCCCTTATTTGAGGCGCTTAGAAACGTCGCACGAACAAACCGAAGCCAGCGTTTCGAAGCCCAGGCCAAGACGAATTTTTCCAGCTATTCACTGGGAATGCTGGGATAGCCCAAGCCCTTCAAAAACGGCCCGCAAGGTCGGCGGCCTGTTAAAAAGGGTGCTTTCGTTAGAATCAAAACGGCCCGTCACGGAATTGGACGGGAATAGGCTCAAAATGACCGCCAAGGTGTGGGGAATCATGTGTTAAAATATGGAGTTTCAATTCCAAGTTTGGGTTTTGATTCAATACCATTCTCTATATAGAGTTTAATATAAACTGGGGCTGGCCTATGCTATAGCACTGCCAGTTAACTTCGTCCCCTTATTTGAGGCGCTTAGAAACGTCGCACGAACAAACCGAAGCCAGCGTTTCGAAGCCCAGGCCAAGACGAATTTTTCCAGCTATTCACTGGGAATGCTGGGATAGCCCAAGCCCTTCAAAAACGGCCCGCAAGGTCGGCGGCCTGTTAAAAAGGGTGCTTTCGTTAGAATCAAAACGGCCCGTCACGGAATTGGACGGGAATAGGCTCAAAATGACCGCCAAGGTGTGGGGAATCATGTGTTAAAATATGGAGTTTCAATTCCAAGTTTGGGTTTTGATTCAATACCATTCTCTATATAGAGTTTAATATAAACTGGGGCTGGCCTATGCTATAGCACTGCCAGTTAACTTCGTCCCCTTATTTGAGGCGCTTAGAAACGTCGCACGAACAAACCGAAGCCAGCGTTTCGAAGCCCAGGCCAAGACGAATTTTTCCAGCTATTCACTGGGAATGCTGGGATAGCCCAAGCCCTTCAAAAACGGCCCGCAAGGTCGGCGGCCTGTTAAAAAGGGTGCTTTCGTTAGAATCAAAACGGCCCGTCACGGAATTGGACGGGAATAGGCTCAAAATGACCGCCAAGGTGTGGGGAATCATGTGTTAAAATATGGAGTTTCAATTCCAAGTTTGGGTTTTGATTCAATACCATTCTCTATATAGAGTTTAATATAAACTGGGGCTGGCCTATGCTATAGCACTGCCAGTTAACTTCGTCCCCTTATTTGAGGCGCTTAGAAACGTCGCACGAACAAACCGAAGCCAGCGTT
Organism: Lepidonotus clava; assembly: GCA_936440205.1. Classification (NCBI taxonomy): domain Eukaryota; kingdom Metazoa; phylum Annelida; class Polychaeta; order Phyllodocida; family Polynoidae; genus Lepidonotus; species Lepidonotus clava. The sequence continues at coordinate 14,900,701 of OW387143.1, read as the reverse complement.
TCGAAGCCCAGGCCAAGACGAATTTTTCCAGCTATTCACTGGGAATGCTGGGATAGCCCAAGCCCTTCAAAAACGGCCCGCAAGGTCGGCGGCCTGTTAAAAAGGGTGCTTTCGTTAGAATCAAAACGGCCCGTCACGGAATTGGACGGGAATAGGCTCAAAATGACCGCCAAGGTGTGGGGAATCATGTGTTAAAATATGGAGTTTCAATTCCAAGTTTGGGTTTTGATTCAATACCATTCTCTATATAGAGTTTAATATAAACTGGGGCTGGCCTATGCTATAGCACTGCCAGTTAACTTCGTCCCCTTATTTGAGGCGCTTAGAAACGTCGCACGAACAAACCGAAGCCAGCGTTTCGAAGCCCAGGCCAAGACGAATTTTTCCAGCTATTCACTGGGAATGCTGGGATAGCCCAAGCCCTTCAAAAACGGCCCGCAAGGTCGGCGGCCTGTTAAAAAGGGTGCTTTCGTTAGAATCAAAACGGCCCGTCACGGAATTGGACGGGAATAGGCTCAAAATGACCGCCAAGGTGTGGGGAATCATGTGTTAAAATATGGAGTTTCAATTCCAAGTTTGGGTTTTGATTCAATACCATTCTCTATATAGAGTTTAATATAAACTGGGGCTGGCCTATGCTATAGCACTGCCAGTTAACTTCGTCCCCTTATTTGAGGCGCTTAGAAACGTCGCACGAACAAACCGAAGCCAGCGTTTCGAAGCCCAGGCCAAGACGAATTTTTCCAGCTATTCACTGGGAATGCTGGGATAGCCCAAGCCCTTCAAAAACGGCCCGCAAGGTCGGCGGCCTGTTAAAAAGGGTGCTTTCGTTAGAATCAAAACGGCCCGTCACGGAATTGGACGGGAATAGGCTCAAAATGACCGCCAAGGTGTGGGGAATCATGTGTTAAAATATGGAGTTTCAATTCCAAGTTTGGGTTTTGATTCAATACCATTCTCTATATAGAGTTTAATATAAACTGGGGCTGGCCTATGCTATAGCACTGCCAGTTAACTTCGTCCCCTTATTTGAGGCGCTTAGAAACGTCGCACGAACAAACCGAAGCCAGCGTTTCGAAGCCCAGGCCAAGACGAATTTTTCCAGCTATTCACTGGGAATGCTGGGATAGCCCAAGCCCTTCAAAAACGGCCCGCAAGGTCGGCGGCCTGTTAAAAAGGGTGCTTTCGTTAGAATCAAAACGGCCCGTCACGGAATTGGACGGGAATAGGCTCAAAATGACCGCCAAGGTGTGGGGAATCATGTGTTAAAATATGGAGTTTCAATTCCAAGTTTGGGTTTTGATTCAATACCATTCTCTATATAGAGTTTAATATAAACTGGGGCTGGCCTATGCTATAGCACTGCCAGTTAACTTCGTCCCCTTATTTGAGGCGCTTAGAAACGTCGCACGAACAAACCGAAGCCAGCGTTTCGAAGCCCAGGCCAAGACGAATTTTTCCAGCTATTCACTGGGAATGCTGGGATAGCCCAAGCCCTTCAAAAACGGCCCGCAAGGTCGGCGGCCTGTTAAAAAGGGTGCTTTCGTTAGAATCAAAACGGCCCGTCACGGAATTGGACGGGAATAGGCTCAAAATGACCGCCAAGGTGTGGGGAATCATGTGTTAAAATATGGAGTTTCAATTCCAAGTTTGGGTTTTGATTCAATACCATTCTCTATATAGAGTTTAATATAAACTGGGGCTGGCCTATGCTATAGCACTGCCAGTTAACTTCTTCCCCTTATTTGAGGCGCTTAGAAACGTCGCACGAACAAACCGAAGCCAGCGTTTCGAAGCCCAGGCCAAGACGAATTTTTCCAGCTATTCACTGGGAATGCTGGGATAGCCCAAGCCCTTCAAAAACGGCCCGCAAGGTCGGCGGCCTGTTAAAAAGGGTGCTTTCGTTAGAATCAAAACGGCCCGTCACGGAATTGGACGGGAATAGGCTCAAAATGACCGCCAAGGTGTGGGGAATCATGTGTTAAAATATGGAGTTTCAATTCCAAGTTTGGGTTTTGATTCAATACCATTCTCTATATAGAGTTTAATATAAACTGGGGCTGGCCTATGCTATAGCACTGCCAGTTAACTTCGTCCCCTTATTTGAGGCGCTTAGAAACGTCGCACGAACAAACCGAAGCCAGCGTTTCGAAGCCCAGGCCAAGACGAATTTTTCCAGCTATTCACTGGGAATGCTGGGATAGCCCAAGCCCTTCAAAAACGGCCCGCAAGGTCGGCGGCCTGTTAAAAAGGGTGCTTTCGTTAGAATCAAAACGGCCCGTCACGGAATTGGACGGGAATAGGCTCAAAATGACCGCCAAGGTGTGGGGAATCATGTGTTAAAATATGGAGTTTCAATTCCAAGTTTGGGTTTTGATTCAATACCATTCTCTATATAGAGTTTAATATAAACTGGGGCTGGCCTATGCTATAGCACTGCCAGTTAACTTCGTCCCCTTATTTGAGGCGCTTAGAAACGTCGCACGAACAAACCGAAGCCAGCGTTTCGAAGCCCAGGCCAAGACGAATTTTTCCAGCTATTCACTGGGAATGCTGGGATAGCCCAAGCCCTTCAAAAACGGCCCGCAAGGTCGGCGGCCTGTTAAAAAGGGTGCTTTCGTTAGAATCAAAACGGCCCGTCACGGAATTGGACGGGAATAGGCTCAAAATGACCGCCAAGGTGTGGGGAATCATGTGTTAAAATATGGAGTTTCAATTCCAAGTTTGGGTTTTGATTCAATACCATTCTCTATATAGAGTTTAATATAAACTGGGGCTGGCCTATGCTATAGCACTGCCAGTTAACTTCGTCCCCTTATTTGAGGCGCTTAGAAACGTCGCACGAACAAACCGAAGCCAGCGTTTCGAAGCCCAGGCCAAGACGAATTTTTCCAGCTATTCACTGGGAATGCTGGGATAGCCCAAGCCCTTCAAAAACGGCCCGCAAGGTCGGCGGCCTGTTAAAAAGGGTGCTTTCGTTAGAATCAAAACGGCCCGTCACGGAATTGGACGGGAATAGGCTCAAAATGACCGCCAAGGTGTGGGGAATCATGTGTTAAAATATGGAGTTTCAATTCCAAGTTTGGGTTTTGATTCAATACCATTCTCTATATAGAGTTTAATATAAACTGGGGCTGGCCTATGCTATAGCACTGCCAGTTAACTTCGTCCCCTTATTTGAGGCGCTTAGAAACGTCGCACGAACAAACCGAAGCCAGCGTTTCGAAGCCCAGGCCAAGACGAATTTTTCCAGCTATTCACTGGGAATGCTGGGATAGCCCAAGCCCTTCAAAAACGGCCCGCAAGGTCGGCGGCCTGTTAAAAAGGGTGCTTTCGTTAGAATCAAAACGGCCCGTCACGGAATTGGACGGGAATAGGCTCAAAATGACCGCCAAGGTGTGGGGAATCATGTGTTAAAATATGGAGTTTCAATTCCAAGTTTGGGTTTTGATTCAATACCATTCTCTATATAGAGTTTAATATAAACTGGGGCTGGCCTATGCTATAGCACTGCCAGTTAACTTCGTCCCCTTATTTGAGGCGCTTAGAAACGTCGCACGAACAAACCGAAGCCAGCGTTTCGAAGCCCAGGCCAAGACGAATTTTTCCAGCTATTCACTGGGAATGCTGGGATAGCCCAAGCCCTTCAAAAACGGCCCGCAAGGTCGGCGGCCTGTTAAAAAGGGTGCTTTCGTTAGAATCAAAACGGCCCGTCACGGAATTGGACGGGAATAGGCTCAAAATGACCGCCAAGGTGTGGGGAATCATGTGTTAAAATATGGAGTTTCAATTCCAAGTTTGGGTTTTGATTCAATACCATTCTCTATATAGAGTTTAATATAAACTGGGGCTGGCCTATGCTATAGCACTGCCAGTTAACTTCGTCCCCTTATTTGAGGCGCTTAGAAACGTCGCACGAACAAACCGAAGCCAGCGTTTCGAAGCCCAGGCCAAGACGAATTTTTCCAGCTATTCACTGGGAATGCTGGGATAGCCCAAGCCCTTCAAAAACGGCCCGCAAGGTCGGCGGCCTGTTAAAAAGGGTGCTTTCGTTAGAATCAAAACGGCCCGTCACGGAATTGGACGGGAATAGGCTCAAAATGACCGCCAAGGTGTGGGGAATCATGTGTTAAAATATGGAGTTTCAATTCCAAGTTTGGGTTTTGATTCAATACCATTCTCTATATAGAGTTTAATATAAACTGGGGCTGGCCTATGCTATAGCACTGCCAGTTAACTTCGTCCCCTTATTTGAGGCGCTTAGAAACGTCGCACGAACAAACCGAAGCCAGCGTTTCGAAGCCCAGGCCAAGACGAATTTTTCCAGCTATTCACTGGGAATGCTGGGATAGCCCAAGCCCTTCAAAAACGGCCCGCAAGGTCGGCGGCCTGTTAAAAAGGGTGCTTTCGTTAGAATCAAAACGGCCCGTCACGGAATTGGACGGGAATAGGCTCAAAATGACCGCCAAGGTGTGGGGAATCATGTGTTAAAATATGGAGTTTCAATTCCAAGTTTGGGTTTTGATTCAATACCATTCTCTATATAGAGTTTAATATAAACTGGGGCTGGCCTATGCTATAGCACTGCCAGTTAACTTCGTCCCCTTATTTGAGGCGCTTAGAAACGTCGCACGAACAAACCGAAGCCAGCGTTTCGAAGCCCAGGCCAAGACGAATTTTTCCAGCTATTCACTGGGAATGCTGGGATAGCCCAAGCCCTTCAAAAACGGCCCGCAAGGTCGGCGGCCTGTTAAAAAGGGTGCTTTCGTTAGAATCAAAACGGCCCGTCACGGAATTGGACGGGAATAGGCTCAAAATGACCGCCAAGGTGTGGGGAATCATGTGTTAAAATATGGAGTTTCAATTCCAAGTTTGGGTTTTGATTCAATACCATTCTCTATATAGAGTTTAATATAAACTGGGGCTGGCCTATGCTATAGCACTGCCAGTTAACTTCGTCCCCTTATTTGAGGCGCTTAGAAACGTCGCACGAACAAACCGAAGCCAGCGTTTCGAAGCCCAGGCCAAGACGAATTTTTCCAGCTATTCACTGGGAATGCTGGGATAGCCCAAGCCCTTCAAAAACGGCCCGCAAGGTCGGCGGCCTGTTAAAAAGGGTGCTTTCGTTAGAATCAAAACGGCCCGTCACGGAATTGGACGGGAATAGGCTCAAAATGACCGCCAAGGTGTGGGGAATCATGTGTTAAAATATGGAGTTTCAATTCCAAGTTTGGGTTTTGATTCAATACCATTCTCTATATAGAGTTTAATATAAACTGGGGCTGGCCTATGCTATAGCACTGCCAGTTAACTTCGTCCCCTTATTTGAGGCGCTTAGAAACGTCGCACGAACAAACCGAAGCCAGCGTTTCGAAGCCCAGGCCAAGACGAATTTTTCCAGCTATTCACTGGGAATGCTGGGATAGCCCAAGCCCTTCAAAAACGGCCCGCAAGGTCGGCGGCCTGTTAAAAAGGGTGCTTTCGTTAGAATCAAAACGGCCCGTCACGGAATTGGACGGGAATAGGCTCAAAATGACCGCCAAGGTGTGGGGAATCATGTGTTAAAATATGGAGTTTCAATTCCAAGTTTGGGTTTTGATTCAATACCATTCTCTATATAGAGTTTAATATAAACTGGGGCTGGCCTATGCTATAGCACTGCCAGTTAACTTCGTCCCCTTATTTGAGGCGCTTAGAAACGTCGCACGAACAAACCGAAGCCAGCGTTTCGAAGCCCAGGCCAAGACGAATTTTTCCAGCTATTCACTGGGAATGCTGGGATAGCCCAAGCCCTTCAAAAACGGCCCGCAAGGTCGGCGGCCTGTTAAAAAGGGTGCTTTCGTTAGAATCAAAACGGCCCGTCACGGAATTGGACGGGAATAGGCTCAAAATGACCGCCAAGGTGTGGGGAATCATGTGTTAAAATATGGAGTTTCAATTCCAAGTTTGGGTTTTGATTCAATACCATTCTCTATATAGAGTTTAATATAAACTGGGGCTGGCCTATGCTATAGCACTGCCAGTTAACTTCGTCCCCTTATTTGAGGCGCTTAGAAACGTCGCACGAACAAACCGAAGCCAGCGTTTCGAAGCCCAGGCCAAGACGAATTTTTCCAGCTATTCACTGGGAATGCTGGGATAGCCCAAGCCCTTCAAAAACGGCCCGCAAGGTCGGCGGCCTGTTAAAAAGGGTGCTTTCGTTAGAATCAAAACGGCCCGTCACGGAATTGGACGGGAATAGGCTCAAAATGACCGCCAAGGTGTGGGGAATCATGTGTTAAAATATGGAGTTTCAATTCCAAGTTTGGGTTTTGATTCAATACCATTCTCTATATAGAGTTTAATATAAACTGGGGCTGGCCTATGCTATAGCACTGCCAGTTAACTTCGTCCCCTTATTTGAGGCGCTTAGAAACGTCGCACGAACAAACCGAAGCCAGCGTTTCGAAGCCCAGGCCAAGACGAATTTTTCCAGCTATTCACTGGGAATGCTGGGATAGCCCAAGCCCTTCAAAAACGGCCCGCAAGGTCGGCGGCCTGTTAAAAAGGGTGCTTTCGTTAGAATCAAAACGGCCCGTCACGGAATTGGACGGGAATAGGCTCAAAATGACCGCCAAGGTGTGGGGAATCATGTGTTAAAATATGGAGTTTCAATTCCAAGTTTGGGTTTTGATTCAATACCATTCTCTATATAGAGTTTAATATAAACTGGGGCTGGCCTATGCTATAGCACTGCCAGTTAACTTCGTCCCCTTATTTGAGGCGCTTAGAAACGTCGCACGAACAAACCGAAGCCAGCGTTTCGAAGCCCAGGCCAAGACGAATTTTTCCAGCTATTCACTGGGAATGCTGGGATAGCCCAAGCCCTTCAAAAACGGCCCGCAAGGTCGGCGGCCTGTTAAAAAGGGTGCTTTCGTTAGAATCAAAACGGCCCGTCACGGAATTGGACGGGAATAGGCTCAAAATGACCGCCAAGGTGTGGGGAATCATGTGTTAAAATATGGAGTTTCAATTCCAAGTTTGGGTTTTGATTCAATACCATTCTCTATATAGAGTTTAATATAAACTGGGGCTGGCCTATGCTATAGCACTGCCAGTTAACTTCGTCCCCTTATTTGAGGCGCTTAGAAACGTCGCACGAACAAACCGAAGCCAGCGTTTCGAAGCCCAGGCCAAGACGAATTTTTCCAGCTATTCACTGGGAATGCTGGGATAGCCCAAGCCCTTCAAAAACGGCCCGCAAGGTCGGCGGCCTGTTAAAAAGGGTGCTTTCGTTAGAATCAAAACGGCCCGTCACGGAATTGGACGGGAATAGGCTCAAAATGACCGCCAAGGTGTGGGGAATCATGTGTTAAAATATGGAGTTTCAATTCCAAGTTTGGGTTTTGATTCAATACCATTCTCTATATAGAGTTTAATATAAACTGGGGCTGGCCTATGCTATAGCACTGCCAGTTAACTTCGTCCCCTTATTTGAGGCGCTTAGAAACGTCGCACGAACAAACCGAAGCCAGCGTTTCGAAGCCCAGGCCAAGACGAATTTTTCCAGCTATTCACTGGGAATGCTGGGATAGCCCAAGCCCTTCAAAAACGGCCCGCAAGGTCGGCGGCCTGTTAAAAAGGGTGCTTTCGTTAGAATCAAAACGGCCCGTCACGGAATTGGACGGGAATAGGCTCAAAATGACCGCCAAGGTGTGGGGAATCATGTGTTAAAATATGGAGTTTCAATTCCAAGTTTGGGTTTTGATTCAATACCATTCTCTATATAGAGTTTAATATAAACTGGGGCTGGCCTATGCTATAGCACTGCCAGTTAACTTCGTCCCCTTATTTGAGGCGCTTAGAAACGTCGCACGAACAAACCGAAGCCAGCGTTTCGAAGCCCAGGCCAAGACGAATTTTTCCAGCTATTCACTGGGAATGCTGGGATAGCCCAAGCCCTTCAAAAACGGCCCGCAAGGTCGGCGGCCTGTTAAAAAGGGTGCTTTCGTTAGAATCAAAACGGCCCGTCACGGAATTGGACGGGAATAGGCTCAAAATGACCGCCAAGGTGTGGGGAATCATGTGTTAAAATATGGAGTTTCAATTCCAAGTTTGGGTTTTGATTCAATACCATTCTCTATATAGAGTTTAATATAAACTGGGGCTGGCCTATGCTATAGCACTGCCAGTTAACTTCGTCCCCTTATTTGAGGCGCTTAGAAACGTCGCACGAACAAACCGAAGCCAGCGTTTCGAAGCCCAGGCCAAGACGAATTTTTCCAGCTATTCACTGGGAATGCTGGGATAGCCCAAGCCCTTCAAAAACGGCCCGCAAGGTCGGCGGCCTGTTAAAAAGGGTGCTTTCGTTAGAATCAAAACGGCCCGTCACGGAATTGGACGGGAATAGGCTCAAAATGACCGCCAAGGTGTGGGGAATCATGTGTTAAAATATGGAGTTTCAATTCCAAGTTTGGGTTTTGATTCAATACCATTCTCTATATAGAGTTTAATATAAACTGGGGCTGGCCTATGCTATAGCACTGCCAGTTAACTTCGTCCCCTTATTTGAGGCGCTTAGAAACGTCGCACGAACAAACCGAAGCCAGCGTTTCGAAGCCCAGGCCAAGACGAATTTTTCCAGCTATTCACTGGGAATGCTGGGATAGCCCAAGCCCTTCAAAAACGGCCCGCAAGGTCGGCGGCCTGTTAAAAAGGGTGCTTTCGTTAGAATCAAAACGGCCCGTCACGGAATTGGACGGGAATAGGCTCAAAATGACCGCCAAGGTGTGGGGAATCATGTGTTAAAATATGGAGTTTCAATTCCAAGTTTGGGTTTTGATTCAATACCATTCTCTATATAGAGTTTAATATAAACTGGGGCTGGCCTATGCTATAGCACTGCCAGTTAACTTCGTCCCCTTATTTGAGGCGCTTAGAAACGTCGCACGAACAAACCGAAGCCAGCGTTTCGAAGCCCAGGCCAAGACGAATTTTTCCAGCTATTCACTGGGAATGCTGGGATAGCCCAAGCCCTTCAAAAACGGCCCGCAAGGTCGGCGGCCTGTTAAAAAGGGTGCTTTCGTTAGAATCAAAACGGCCCGTCACGGAATTGGACGGGAATAGGCTCAAAATGACCGCCAAGGTGTGGGGAATCATGTGTTAAAATATGGAGTTTCAATTCCAAGTTTGGGTTTTGATTCAATACCATTCTCTATATAGAGTTTAATATAAACTGGGGCTGGCCTATGCTATAGCACTGCCAGTTAACTTCGTCCCCTTATTTGAGGCGCTTAGAAACGTCGCACGAACAAACCGAAGCCAGCGTTTCGAAGCCCAGGCCAAGACGAATTTTTCCAGCTATTCACTGGGAATGCTGGGATAGCCCAAGCCCTTCAAAAACGGCCCGCAAGGTCGGCGGCCTGTTAAAAAGGGTGCTTTCGTTAGAATCAAAACGGCCCGTCACGGAATTGGACGGGAATAGGCTCAAAATGACCGCCAAGGTGTGGGGAATCATGTGTTAAAATATGGAGTTTCAATTCCAAGTTTGGGTTTTGATTCAATACCATTCTCTATATAGAGTTTAATATAAACTGGGGCTGGCCTATGCTATAGCACTGCCAGTTAACTTCGTCCCCTTATTTGAGGCGCTTAGAAACGTCGCACGAACAAACCGAAGCCAGCGTTTCGAAGCCCAGGCCAAGACGAATTTTTCCAGCTATTCACTGGGAATGCTGGGATAGCCCAAGCCCTTCAAAAACGGCCCGCAAGGTCGGCGGCCTGTTAAAAAGGGTGCTTTCGTTAGAATCAAAACGGCCCGTCACGGAATTGGACGGGAATAGGCTCAAAATGACCGCCAAGGTGTGGGGAATCATGTGTTAAAATATGGAGTTTCAATTCCAAGTTTGGGTTTTGATTCAATACCATTCTCTATATAGAGTTTAATATAAACTGGGGCTGGCCTATGCTATAGCACTGCCAGTTAACTTCGTCCCCTTATTTGAGGCGCTTAGAAACGTCGCACGAACAAACCGAAGCCAGCGTTTCGAAGCCCAGGCCAAGACGAATTTTTCCAGCTATTCACTGGGAATGCTGGGATAGCCCAAGCCCTTCAAAAACGGCCCGCAAGGTCGGCGGCCTGTTAAAAAGGGTGCTTTCGTTAGAATCAAAACGGCCCGTCACGGAATTGGACGGGAATAGGCTCAAAATGACCGCCAAGGTGTGGGGAATCATGTGTTAAAATATGGAGTTTCAATTCCAAGTTTGGGTTTTGATTCAATACCATTCTCTATATAGAGTTTAATATAAACTGGGGCTGGCCTATGCTATAGCACTGCCAGTTAACTTCGTCCCCTTATTTGAGGCGCTTAGAAACGTCGCACGAACAAACCGAAGCCAGCGTTTCGAAGCCCAGGCCAAGACGAATTTTTCCAGCTATTCACTGGGAATGCTGGGATAGCCCAAGCCCTTCAAAAACGGCCCGCAAGGTCGGCGGCCTGTTAAAAAGGGTGCTTTCGTTAGAATCAAAACGGCCCGTCACGGAATTGGACGGGAATAGGCTCAAAATGACCGCCAAGGTGTGGGGAATCATGTGTTAAAATATGGAGTTTCAATTCCAAGTTTGGGTTTTGATTCAATACCATTCTCTATATAGAGTTTAATATAAACTGGGGCTGGCCTATGCTATAGCACTGCCAGTTAACTTCGTCCCCTTATTTGAGGCGCTTAGAAACGTCGCACGAACAAACCGAAGCCAGCGTTTCGAAGCCCAGGCCAAGACGAATTTTTCCAGCTATTCACTGGGAATGCTGGGATAGCCCAAGCCCTTCAAAAACGGCCCGCAAGGTCGGCGGCCTGTTAAAAAGGGTGCTTTCGTTAGAATCAAAACGGCCCGTCACGGAATTGGACGGGAATAGGCTCAAAATGACCGCCAAGGTGTGGGGAATCATGTGTTAAAATATGGAGTTTCAATTCCAAGTTTGGGTTTTGATTCAATACCATTCTCTATATAGAGTTTAATATAAACTGGGGCTGGCCTATGCTATAGCACTGCCAGTTAACTTCGTCCCCTTATTTGAGGCGCTTAGAAACGTCGCACGAACAAACCGAAGCCAGCGTTTCGAAGCCCAGGCCAAGACGAATTTTTCCAGCTATTCACTGGGAATGCTGGGATAGCCCAAGCCCTTCAAAAACGGCCCGCAAGGTCGGCGGCCTGTTAAAAAGGGTGCTTTCGTTAGAATCAAAACGGCCCGTCACGGAATTGGACGGGAATAGGCTCAAAATGACCGCCAAGGTGTGGGGAATCATGTGTTAAAATATGGAGTTTCAATTCCAAGTTTGGGTTTTGATTCAATACCATTCTCTATATAGAGTTTAATATAAACTGGGGCTGGCCTATGCTATAGCACTGCCAGTTAACTTCGTCCCCTTATTTGAGGCGCTTAGAAACGTCGCACGAACAAACCGAAGCCAGCGTTTCGAAGCCCAGGCCAAGACGAATTTTTCCAGCTATTCACTGGGAATGCTGGGATAGCCCAAGCCCTTCAAAAACGGCCCGCAAGGTCGGCGGCCTGTTAAAAAGGGTGCTTTCGTTAGAATCAAAACGGCCCGTCACGGAATTGGACGGGAATAGGCTCAAAATGACCGCCAAGGTGTGGGGAATCATGTGTTAAAATATGGAGTTTCAATTCCAAGTTTGGGTTTTGATTCAATACCATTCTCTATATAGAGTTTAATATAAACTGGGGCTGGCCTATGCTATAGCACTGCCAGTTAACTTCGTCCCCTTATTTGAGGCGCTTAGAAACGTCGCACGAACAAACCGAAGCCAGCGTTTCGAAGCCCAGGCCAAGACGAATTTTTCCAGCTATTCACTGGGAATGCTGGGATAGCCCAAGCCCTTCAAAAACGGCCCGCAAGGTCGGCGGCCTGTTAAAAAGGGTGCTTTCGTTAGAATCAAAACGGCCCGTCACGGAATTGGACGGGAATAGGCTCAAAATGACCGCCAAGGTGTGGGGAATCATGTGTTAAAATATGGAGTTTCAATTCCAAGTTTGGGTTTTGATTCAATACCATTCTCTATATAGAGTTTAATATAAACTGGGGCTGGCCTATGCTATAGCACTGCCAGTTAACTTCGTCCCCTTATTTGAGGCGCTTAGAAACGTCGCACGAACAAACCGAAGCCAGCGTTTCGAAGCCCAGGCCAAGACGAATTTTTCCAGCTATTCACTGGGAATGCTGGGATAGCCCAAGCCCTTCAAAAACGGCCCGCAAGGTCGGCGGCCTGTTAAAAAGGGTGCTTTCGTTAGAATCAAAACGGCCCGTCACGGAATTGGACGGGAATAGGCTCAAAATGACCGCCAAGGTGTGGGGAATCATGTGTTAAAATATGGAGTTTCAATTCCAAGTTTGGGTTTTGATTCAATACCATTCTCTATATAGAGTTTAATATAAACTGGGGCTGGCCTATGCTATAGCACTGCCAGTTAACTTCGTCCCCTTATTTGAGGCGCTTAGAAACGTCGCACGAACAAACCGAAGCCAGCGTTTCGAAGCCCAGGCCAAGACGAATTTTTCCAGCTATTCACTGGGAATGCTGGGATAGCCCAAGCCCTTCAAAAACGGCCCGCAAGGTCGGCGGCCTGTTAAAAAGGGTGCTTTCGTTAGAATCAAAACGGCCCGTCACGGAATTGGACGGGAATAGGCTCAAAATGACCGCCAAGGTGTGGGGAATCATGTGTTAAAATATGGAGTTTCAATTCCAAGTTTGGGTTTTGATTCAATACCATTCTCTATATAGAGTTTAATATAAACTGGGGCTGGCCTATGCTATAGCACTGCCAGTTAACTTCGTCCCCTTATTTGAGGCGCTTAGAAACGTCGCACGAACAAACCGAAGCCAGCGTTTCGAAGCCCAGGCCAAGACGAATTTTTCCAGCTATTCACTGGGAATGCTGGGATAGCCCAAGCCCTTCAAAAACGGCCCGCAAGGTCGGCGGCCTGTTAAAAAGGGTGCTTTCGTTAGAATCAAAACGGCCCGTCACGGAATTGGACGGGAATAGGCTCAAAATGACCGCCAAGGTGTGGGGAATCATGTGTTAAAATATGGAGTTTCAATTCCAAGTTTGGGTTTTGATTCAATACCATTCTCTATATAGAGTTTAATATAAACTGGGGCTGGCCTATGCTATAGCACTGCCAGTTAACTTCGTCCCCTTATTTGAGGCGCTTAGAAACGTCGCACGAACAAACCGAAGCCAGCGTTTCGAAGCCCAGGCCAAGACGAATTTTTCCAGCTATTCACTGGGAATGCTGGGATAGCCCAAGCCCTTCAAAACGGCCCGCAAGGTCGGCGGCCTGTTAAAAAGGGTGCTTTCGTTAGAATCAAAACGGCCCGTCACGGAATTGGACGGGAATAGGCTCAAAATGACCGCCAAGGTGTGGGGAATCATGTGTTAAAATATGGAGTTTCAATTCCAAGTTTGGGTTTTGATTCAATACCATTCTCTATATAGAGTTTAATATAAACTGGGGCTGGCCTATGCTATAGCACTGCCAGTTAACTTCGTCCCCTTATTTGAGGCGCTTAGAAACGTCGCACGAACAAACCGAAGCCAGCGTTTCGAAGCCCAGGCCAAGACGAATTTTTCCAGCTATTCACTGGGAATGCTGGGATAGCCCAAGCCCTTCAAAAACGGCCCGCAAGGTCGGCGGCCTGTTAAAAAGGGTGCTTTCGTTAGAATCAAAACGGCCCGTCACGGAATTGGACGGGAATAGGCTCAAAATGACCGCCAAGGTGTGGGGAATCATGTGTTAAAATATGGAGTTTCAATTCCAAGTTTGGGTTTTGATTCAATACCATTCTCTATATAGAGTTTAATATAAACTGGGGCTGGCCTATGCTATAGCACTGCCAGTTAACTTCGTCCCCTTATTTGAGGCGCTTAGAAACGTCGCACGAACAAACCGAAGCCAGCGTTTCGAAGCCCAGGCCAAGACGAATTTTTCCAGCTATTCACTGGGAATGCTGGGATAGCCCAAGCCCTTCAAAAACGGCCCGCAAGGTCGGCGGCCTGTTAAAAAGGGTGCTTTCGTTAGAATCAAAACGGCCCGTCACGGAATTGGACGGGAATAGGCTCAAAATGACCGCCAAGGTGTGGGGAATCATGTGTTAAAATATGGAGTTTCAATTCCAAGTTTGGGTTTTGATTCAATACCATTCTCTATATAGAGTTTAATATAAACTGGGGCTGGCCTATGCTATAGCACTGCCAGTTAACTTCGTCCCCTTATTTGAGGCGCTTAGAAACGTCGCACGAACAAACCGAAGCCAGCGTTTCGAAGCCCAGGCCAAGACGAATTTTTCCAGCTATTCACTGGGAATGCTGGGATAGCCCAAGCCCTTCAAAAACGGCCCGCAAGGTCGGCGGCCTGTTAAAAAGGGTGCTTTCGTTAGAATCAAAACGGCCCGTCACGGAATTGGACGGGAATAGGCTCAAAATGACCGCCAAGGTGTGGGGAATCATGTGTTAAAATATGGAGTTTCAATTCCAAGTTTGGGTTTTGATTCAATACCATTCTCTATATAGAGTTTAATATAAACTGGGGCTGGCCTATGCTATAGCACTGCCAGTTAACTTCGTCCCCTTATTTGAGGCGCTTAGAAACGTCGCACGAACAAACCGAAGCCAGCGTTTCGAAGCCCAGGCCAAGACGAATTTTTCCAGCTATTCACTGGGAATGCTGGATAGCCCAAGCCCTTCAAAAACGGCCCGCAAGGTCGGCGGCCTGTTAAAAAGGGTGCTTTCGTTAGAATCAAAACGGCCCGTCACGGAATTGGACGGGAATA
>OW387143.1:14778788-14885671 GCA_936440205.1 Lepidonotus clava | reverse complement strand
GGCCGTTTTGATTCTAACGAAAGGCCCCTTTTTAACAGGCCGCCGACCCTTGCGGGCCGTTTTTGAAGGGCTTGGGCTATCCCAGCATTCCAAGTGAATAGCTGGAAAAATTCGTCTTGGCCTGGGCTTCGAAACGCTTGGCTTCGGGTTTGTTCGTGCGACGTTTCTAAGCGCCTCAAATAGGGGACGAAGTTGACTGACAGTGCTATAGCATAGGCCAGCCCCAGTTTATATTAAACTCTATATGGAGAATGGTATTGAATCAAAACCCAAACTTGGAATTGACACTTCATATTTTAACACATGATTCCCCACACCTTGGCGGTCATTTTGAGCCTATTCCCGTCCAATTCCGTGACGGGCCGTTTTGATTCTAACGAAAGGCCCCTTTTTAACAGGCCGCCGACCTTGCGGGCCGTTTTTGAAGGGCTTGGGCTATCCCAGCATTCCAAGTGAATAGCTGGAAAAATTCGTCTTGGCCTGGGCTTCGAAACGCTGGCTTCGGTTTGTTCGTGCGACGTTTCTAAGCGCCTCAAATAAGGGGACGAAGTTGACTGACAGTGCTATAGCATAGGCCAGCCCCAGTTTATATTAAACTCTATATGGAGAATGGTATTGAATCAAAACCCAAACTTGGAATTGAAACTTCATATTTTAACACATGATTCCCCACACCTTGGCGGTCATTTTGAGCCTATTCCCGTCCAATTCCGTGACGGGCCGTTTTGATTCTAACGAAAGGCCCCTTTTTAACAGGCCGCCGACCTTGCGGGCCGTTTTTGAAGGGCTTGGGCTATCCCAGCATTCCAAGTGAATAGCTGGAAAAATTCGTCTTGGCCTGGGCTTCGAAACGCTGGCTTCGGTTTGTTCGTGCGACGTTTCTAAGCGCCTCAAATAAGGGGACGAAGTTGACTGGACAGTGCTATAGCATAGGCCAGCCCCCAGTTTATATTAAACTCTATATGGAGAATGGTATTGAATCAAAACCCAAACTTGGAATTGAAACTTCATATTTTAACACATGATTCCCCCACACCTTGGCGGTCATTTTGAGCCTATTCCCGTCCAATTCCGTGACGGGCCGTTTTGATTCTAACGAAAGGCCCCTTTTTAACAGGCCGCCGACCTTGCGGGCCGTTTTTGAAGGGCTTGGGCTATCCCCAGCATTCCAAGTGAATAGCTGGAAAAATTCGTCTTGGCCTGGGCTTCGAAACGCTGGCTTCGGTTTGTTCGTGCGACGTTTCTAAGCGCCTCAAATAAGGGGACGAAGTTGACTGACAGTGCTATAGCATAGGCCAGCCCCAGTTTATATTAAACTCTATATGGAGAATGGTATTGAATCAAAACCCAAACTTGGAATTGAAACTTCATATTTTAACACATGATTCCCCACACCTTGGCGGTCATTTTGAGCCTATTCCCCGTCCAATTCCGTGACGGGCCGTTTTGATTCTAACGAAAGGCCCCTTTTTAACAGGCCGCCGACCTTGCGGGCCGTTTTTTGAAGGGCTTGGGCTATCCCAGCATTCCAAGTGAATAGCTGGAAAAATTCGTCTTGGCCTGGGCTTCGAAACGCTGGCTTCGGTTTGTTCGTGCGACGTTTCTAAGCGCCTCAAATAAGGGGACGAAGTTGACTGACAGTGCTATAAGCATAGGCCAGCCCCAGTTTATATTAAACTCTATATGGAGAATGGTATTGAATCAAAACCCAAACTTGGAATTGAAACTTCATATTTTAACACATGATTCCCCACACCTTGGCGGTCATTTTGAGCCTATTCCCGTCCAATTCCGTGACGGGCCGTTTTGATTCTAACGAAAGGCCCCTTTTTAACAGGCCGCCGACCTTGCGGGCCGTTTTTGAAGGGCTTGGGCTATCCCAGCATTCCAAGTGAATAGCTGGAAAAAATTCGTCTTGGCCTGGGCTTCGAAACGCTGGCTTCGGTTTGTTCGTGCGACGTTTCTAAGCGCCTCAAATAAGGGGACGAAGTTGACTGACAGTGCTATAGCATAGGCCAGCCCCAGTTTATATTAAACTCTATATGGAGAATGGTATTGAATCAAAAACCCAAACTTGGAATTGAAACTTCATATTTTTAACACATGATTCCCCACACCTTGGCGGTCATTTTGAGCCTATTCCCGTCCAATTCCGTGACGGGCCGTTTTGATTCTAACGAAAGGCCCCTTTTTTAACAGGCCGCCGACCTTGCGGGCCGTTTTTGAAGGGCTTGGGCTATCCCAGCATTCCAAGTGAATAGCTGGAAAAATTCGTCTTGGCCTGGGCTTCGAAACGCTGGCTTCGGTTTGTTCGTGCGACGTTTCTAAGCGCCTCAAATAAGGGGACGAAGTTGACTGACAGTGCTATAGCATAGGCCAGCCCCAGTTTATATTAAACTCTATATGGAGAATGGTATTGAATCAAAACCCAAACTTGGAATTGAAACTTCATATTTTAACACATGATTCCCCACACCTTGGCGGTCATTTTGAGCCTATTCCCGTCCAATTCCGTGACGGGGCCGTTTTGATTCTAACGAAAGGCCCCTTTTTAACAGGCCGCCGACCTTGCGGGCCGTTTTTGAAGGGCTTGGGCTATCCCAGCATTCCAAGTGAATAGCTGGAAAAATTCGTCTTGGCCTGGGCTTCGAAACGCTGGCTTCGGTTTGTTCGTGCGACGTTTCTAAGCGCCTCAAATAAGGGGACGAAGTTGACTGACAGTGCTATAGCATAGGCCAGCCCCAGTTTATATTAAACTCTATATGGAGAATGGTATTGAATCAAAACCCAAACTTGGAATTGAAACTTCATATTTTAACACATGATTCCCCACACCTTGGCGGTCATTTTGAGCCTATTCCCGTCCAATTCCGTGACGGGCCGTTTTGATTCTAACGAAAGGCCCCTTTTTAACAGGCCGCCGACCTTGCGGGCCGTTTTTGAAGGGCTTGGGCTATCCCAGCATTCCAAGTGAATAGCTGGAAAAATTCGTCTTGGCCTGGGCTTCGAAACGCTGGCTTCGGTTGTTCGTGCGACGTTTCTAAGCGCCTCAAATAAGGGGACGAAGTTGACTGACAGTGCTATAGCATAGGCCAGCCCCAGTTTATATTAAACTCTATATGGAGAATGGTATTGAATCAAAACCCAAACTTGGAAATTGAAACTTCATATTTTAACACATGATTCCCCACACCTTGGCGGTCATTTTGAGCCTATTCCCGTCCAATTCCGTGACGGGCCGTTTTGATTCTAACGAAAGGCCCCCTTTTTAACAGGCCGCCGACCTTGCGGGCCGTTTTTTGAAGGGCTTGGGCTATCCCAGCATTCCAAGTGAATAGCTGGAAAAATTCGTCTTGGCCTGGGCTTCGAAACGCTGGCTTCGGTTTGTTCGTGCGACGTTTCTAAGCGCCTCAAATAAGGGGACGAAGTTGACTGACAGTGCTATAGCATAGGCCAGCCCCAGTTTATATTAAACTCTATATGGAGAATGGTATTGAATCAAAACCCAAACTTGGAATTGAAACTTCATATTTTAACACATGATTCCCCACACCTTGGCGGTCATTTTGAGCCTATTCCCGTCCAATTCCGTGACGGGCCGTTTTGATTCTAACGAAAGGCCCCTTTTTAACAGGCCGCCGACCTTGCGGGCCGTTTTTGAAGGGCTTGGGCTATCCCAGCATTCCAAGTGAATAGCTGGAAAAAATTCGTCTTGGCCTGGGCTTCGAAACGCTGGCTTCGGTTTGTTCGTGCGACGTTTCTAAGCGCCTCAAATAAGGGGACGAAGTTGACTGACAGTGCTATAGCATAGGCCAGCCCCAGTTTATATTAAACTCTATATGGAGAATGGTATTGAATCAAAAACCCAAACTTGGAATTGAAACTTCATATTTTAACACATGATTCCCCCACACCTTGGCGGTCATTTTGAGCCTATTCCCGTCCAATTCCGTGACGGGCCGTTTTGATTCTAACGAAAGGCCCCTTTTTAACAGGCCGCCGACCTTGCGGGCCGTTTTTGAAGGGCTTGGGCTATCCCAGCATTCCAAGTGAATAGCTGGAAAAATTCGTCTTGGCCTGGGCTTCGAAACGCTGGCTTCGGTTTGTTCGTGCGACGTTTCTAAGCGCCTCAAATAAGGGGACGAAGTTGACTGACAGTGCTATAGCATAGGCCAGCCCCAGTTTATATTAAACTCTATATGGAGAATGGTATTGAATCAAAACCCAAACTTGGAATTGAAACTTCATATTTTAACACATGATTCCCCACACCTTGGCGGTCATTTTGAGCCTATTCCCGTCCAATTCCGTGACGGGCCCGTTTTGATTCTAACGAAAGGCCCCTTTTTAACAGGCCGCCGACCTTGCGGGCCGTTTTTGAAGGGCTTGGGCTATCCCAGCATTCCAAGTGAATAGCTGGAAAAATTCGTCTTGGCCTGGGCTTCGAAACGCTGGCTTCGGTTTGTTCGTGCGACGTTTCTAAGCGCCTCAAATAAGGGGACGAAGTTGACTGACAGTGCTATAGCATAGGCCAGCCCCAGTTTATATTAAACTCTATATGGAGAATGGTATTGAATCAAAACCCAAACTTGGAATTGAAACTTCATATTTTAACACATGATTCCCCACACCTTGGCGGTCATTTTGAGCCTATTCCCCGTCCAATTCCGTGACGGGGCCGTTTTGATTCTAACGAAAGGCCCCCTTTTTAACAGGCCGCCGACCTTGCGGGCCGTTTTTGAAGGGCTTGGGCTATCCCAGCATTCCAAGTGAATAGCTGGAAAAATTCGTCTTGGCCTGGGCTTCGAAACGCTGGCTTCGGTTTGTTCGTGCGACGTTTCTAAGCGCCTCAAATAAGGGGACGAAGTTGACTGACAGTGCTATAGCATAGGCCAGCCCCAGTTTATATTAAACTCTATATGGAGAATGGTATTGAATCAAAACCCAAACTTGGAATTTGAAACTTCATATTTTAACACATGATTCCCCACACCTTGGCGGTCATTTTGAGCCTATTCCCCGTCCAATTCCGTGACGGGCCGTTTTGATTCTAACGAAAGGCCCCTTTTTAACAGGCCGCCGACCTTGCGGGCCGTTTTTGAAGGGCTTGGGCTATCCCAGCATTCCAAGTGAATAGCTGGAAAAATTCGTCTTGGCCTGGGCTTCGAAACGCTGGCTTCGGTTTGTTCGTGCGACGTTTCTAAGCGCCTCAAATAAGGGGGACGAAGTTGACTGACAGTGCTATAGCATAGGCCAGCCCCAGTTTATATTAAACTCTATATGGAGAATGGTATTGAATCAAAACCCAAACTTGGAATTGAAACTTCATATTTTAACACATGATTCCCCACACCTTGGCGGTCATTTTGAGCCTATTCCCGTCCAATTCCGTGACGGGCCGTTTTGATTCTAACGAAAGGCCCCTTTTTAACAGGCCGCCGACCTTGCGGGCCGTTTTTGAAGGGCTTGGGCTATCCCAGCATTCCAAGTGAATAGCTGGAAAAATTCGTCTTGGCCTGGGCTTCGAAACGCTGGCTTCGGTTTGTTCGTGCGACGTTTCTAAGCGCCTCAAATAAGGGGACGAAGTTGACTGACAGTGCTATAGCATAGGCCAGCCCCAGTTTATATTAAACTCTATATGGAGAATGGTATTGAATCAAAACCCAAACTTGGAATTGAAACTTCATATTTTAACACATGATTCCCCACACCTTGGCGGTCATTTTGAGCCTATTCCCGTCCAATTCCGTGACGGGCCGTTTTGATTCTAACGAAAGGCCCCTTTTTAACAGGCCGCCGACCTTGCGGGCCGTTTTTGAAGGGCTTGGGCTATCCCAGCATTCCAAGTGAATAGCTGGAAAAATTCGTCTTGGCCTGGGCTTCGAAACGCTGGCTTCGGTTTGTTCGTGCGACGTTTCTAAGCGCCTCAAATAAGGGGACGAAGTTGACTGACAGTGCTATAGCATAGGCCAGCCCCAGTTTATATTAAACTCTATATGGAGAATGGTATTGAATCAAAACCCAAACTTGGAATTGAAACTTCATATTTTAACACATGATTCCCCACACCTTGGCGGTCATTTTGAGCCTATTCCCGTCCAATTCCGTGACGGGCCGTTTTGATTCTAACGAAAGGCCCCTTTTTAACAGGCCGCCGACCTTGCGGGCCGTTTTTGAAGGGCTTGGGCTATCCCAGCATTCCAAGTGAATAGCTGGAAAAATTCGTCTTGGCCTGGGCTTCGAAACGCTGGCTTCGGTTTGTTCGTGCGACGTTTCTAAGCGCCTCAAATAAGGGGACGAAGTTGACTGACAGTGCTATAGCATAGGCCAGCCCCAGTTTATATTAAACTCTATATGGAGAATGGTATTGAATCAAAACCCAAACTTGGAATTGAAACTTCATATTTTAACACATGATTCCCCACACCTTGGCGGTCATTTTGAGCCTATTCCCGTCCAATTCCGTGACGGGCCGTTTTGATTCTAACGAAAGGCCCCTTTTTAACAGGCCGCCGACCTTGCGGGCCGTTTTTGAAGGGCTTGGGCTATCCCAGCATTCCAAGTGAATAGCTGGAAAAATTCGCCTTGGCCTGGGCTTCGAAACGCTGGCTTCGGTTTGTTCGTGCGACGTTTCTAAGCGCCTCAAATAAGGGGACGAAGTTGACTGACAGTGCTATAGCATAGGCCAGCCCCAGTTTATATTAAACTCTATATGGAGAATGGTATTGAATCAAAACCCAAACTTGGAATTGAAACTTCATATTTTAACACATGATTCCCCACACCTTGGCGGTCATTTTGAGCCTATTCCCGTCCAATTCCGTGACGGGCCGTTTTGATTCTAACGAAAGGCCCCTTTTTAACAGGCCGCCGACCTTGCGGGCCGTTTTTGAAGGGCTTGGGCTATCCCAGCATTCCAAGTGAATAGCTGGAAAAATTCGTCTTGGCCTGGGCTTCGAAACGCTGGCTTCGGTTTGTTCGTGCGACGTTTCTAAGCGCCTCAAATAAGGGGACGAAGTTGACTGACAGTGCTATAGCATAGGCCAGCCCCAGTTTATATTAAACTCTATATGGAGAATGGTATTGAATCAAAACCCAAACTTGGAATTGAAACTTCATATTTTAACACATGATTCCCCACACCTTGGCGGTCATTTTGAGCCTATTCCCGTCCAATTCCGTGACGGGCCGTTTTGATTCTAACGAAAGGCCCCTTTTTAACAGGCCGCCGACCTTGCGGGCCGTTTTTGAAGGGCTTGGGCTATCCCAGCATTCCAAGTGAATAGCTGGAAAAATTCGCCTTGGCCTGGGCTTCGAAACGCTGGCTTCGGTTTGTTCGTGCGACGTTTCTAAGCGCCTCAAATAAGGGGACGAAGTTGACTGACAGTGCTATAGCATAGGCCAGCCCCAGTTTATATTAAACTCTATATGGAGAATGGTATTGAATCAAAACCCAAACTTGGAATTGAAACTTCATATTTTAACACATGATTCCCCACACCTTGGCGGTCATTTTGAGCCTATTCCCGTCCAATTCCGTGACGGGCCGTTTTGATTCTAACGAAAGGCCCCTTTTTAACAGGCCGCCGACCTTGCGGGCCGTTTTTGAAGGGCTTGGGCTATCCCAGCATTCCAAGTGAATAGCTGGAAAAATTCGTCTTGGCCTGGGCTTCGAAACGCTGGCTTCGGTTTGTTCGTGCGACGTTTCTAAGCGCCTCAAATAAGGGGACGAAGTTGACTGACAGTGCTATAGCATAGGCCAGCCCCAGTTTATATTAAACTCTATATGGAGAATGGTATTGAATCAAAACCCAAACTTGGAATTGAAACTTCATATTTTAACACATGATTCCCCACACCTTGGCGGTCATTTTGAGCCTATTCCCGTCCAATTCCGTGACGGGCCGTTTTGATTCTAACGAAAGGCCCCTTTTTAACAGGCCGCCGACCTTGCGGGCCGTTTTTGAAGGGCTTGGGCTATCCCAGCATTCCAAGTGAATAGCTGGAAAAATTCGTCTTGGCCTGGGCTTCGAAACGCTGGCTTCGGTTTGTTCGTGCGACGTTTCTAAGCGCCTCAAATAAGGGGACGAAGTTGACTGACAGTGCTATAGCATAGGCCAGCCCCAGTTTATATTAAACTCTATATGGAGAATGGTATTGAATCAAAACCCAAACTTGGAATTGAAACTTCATATTTTAACACATGATTCCCCACACCTTGGCGGTCATTTTGAGCCTATTCCCGTCCAATTCCGTGACGGGCCGTTTTGATTCTAACGAAAGGCCCCTTTTTAACAGGCCGCCGACCTTGCGGGCCGTTTTTGAAGGGCTTGGGCTATCCCAGCATTCCAAGTGAATAGCTGGAAAAATTCGTCTTGGCCTGGGCTTCGAAACGCTGGCTTCGGTTTGTTCGTGCGACGTTTCTAAGCGCCTCAAATAAGGGGACGAAGTTGACTGACAGTGCTATAGCATAGGCCAGCCCCAGTTTATATTAAACTCTATATGGAGAATGGTATTGAATCAAAACCCAAACTTGGAATTGAAACTTCATATTTTAACACATGATTCCCCACACCTTGGCGGTCATTTTGAGCCTATTCCCGTCCAATTCCGTGACGGGCCGTTTTGATTCTAACGAAAGGCCCCTTTTTAACAGGCCGCCGACCTTGCGGGCCGTTTTTGAAGGGCTTGGGCTATCCCAGCATTCCAAGTGAATAGCTGGAAAAATTCGTCTTGGCCTGGGCTTCGAAACGCTGGCTTCGGTTTGTTCGTGCGACGTTTCTAAGCGCCTCAAATAAGGGGACGAAGTTGACTGACAGTGCTATAGCATAGGCCAGCCCCAGTTTATATTAAACTCTATATGGAGAATGGTATTGAATCAAAACCCAAACTTGGAATTGAAACTTCATATTTTAACACATGATTCCCCACACCTTGGCGGTCATTTTGAGCCTATTCCCGTCCAATTCCGTGACGGGCCGTTTTGATTCTAACGAAAGGCCCCTTTTTAACAGGCCGCCGACCTTGCGGGCCGTTTTTGAAGGGCTTGGGCTATCCCAGCATTCCAAGTGAATAGCTGGAAAAATTCGCCTTGGCCTGGGCTTCGAAACGCTGGCTTCGGTTTGTTCGTGCGACGTTTCTAAGCGCCTCAAATAAGGGGACGAAGTTAACTGACAGTGCTATAGCATAGGCCAGCCCCAGTTTATATTAAACTCTATATGGAGAATGGTATTGAATCAAAACCCAAACTTGGAATTGAAACTTCATATTTTAACACATGATTCCCCACACCTTGGCGGTCATTTTGAGCCTATTCCCGTCCAATTCCGTGACGGGCCGTTTTGATTCTAACGAAAGGCCCCTTTTTAACAGGCCGCCGACCTTGCGGGCCGTTTTTGAAGGGCTTGGGCTATCCCAGCATTCCAAGTGAATAGCTGGAAAAATTCGCCTTGGCCTGGGCTTCGAAACGCTGGCTTCGGTTTGTTCGTGCGACGTTTCTAAGCGCCTCAAATAAGGGGACGAAGTTGACTGACAGTGCTATAGCATAGGCCAGCCCCAGTTTATATTAAACTCTATATGGAGAATGGTATTGAATCAAAACCCAAACTTGGAATTGAAACTTCATATTTTAACACATGATTCCCCACACCTTGGCGGTCATTTTGAGCCTATTCCCGTCCAATTCCGTGACGGGCCGTTTTGATTCTAACGAAAGGCCCCTTTTTAACAGGCCGCCGACCTTGCGGGCCGTTTTTGAAGGGCTTGGGCTATCCCAGCATTCCAAGTGAATAGCTGGAAAAATTCGTCTTGGCCTGGGCTTCGAAACGCTGGCTTCGGTTTGTTCGTGCGACGTTTCTAAGCGCCTCAAATAAGGGGACGAAGTTGACTGACAGTGCTATAGCATAGGCCAGCCCCAGTTTATATTAAACTCTATATGGAGAATGGTATTGAATCAAAACCCAAACTTGGAATTGAAACTTCATATTTTAACACATGATTCCCCACACCTTGGCGGTCATTTTGAGCCTATTCCCGTCCAATTCCGTGACGGGCCGTTTTGATTCTAACGAAAGGCCCCTTTTTAACAGGCCGCCGACCTTGCGGGCCGTTTTTGAAGGGCTTGGGCTATCCCAGCATTCCAAGTGAATAGCTGGAAAAATTCGTCTTGGCCTGGGCTTCGAAACGCTGGCTTCGGTTTGTTCGTGCGACGTTTCTAAGCGCCTCAAATAAGGGGACGAAGTTGACTGACAGTGCTATAGCATAGGCCAGCCCCAGTTTATATTAAACTCTATATGGAGAATGGTATTGAATCAAAACCCAAACTTGGAATTGAAACTTCATATTTTAACACATGATTCCCCACACCTTGGCGGTCATTTTGAGCCTATTCCCGTCCAATTCCGTGACGGGCCGTTTTGATTCTAACGAAAGGCCCCTTTTTAACAGGCCGCCGACCTTGCGGGCCGTTTTTGAAGGGCTTGGGCTATCCCAGCATTCCAAGTGAATAGCTGGAAAAATTCGCCTTGGCCTGGGCTTCGAAACGCTGGCTTCGGTTTGTTCGTGCGACGTTTCTAAGCGCCTCAAATAAGGGGACGAAGTTGACTGACAGTGCTATAGCATAGGCCAGCCCCAGTTTATATTAAACTCTATATGGAGAATGGTATTGAATCAAAACCCAAACTTGGAATTGAAACTTCATATTTTAACACATGATTCCCCACACCTTGGCGGTCATTTTGAGCCTATTCCCGTCCAATTCCGTGACGGGCCGTTTTGATTCTAACGAAAGGCCCCTTTTTAACAGGCCGCCGACCTTGCGGGCCGTTTTTGAAGGGCTTGGGCTATCCCAGCATTCCAAGTGAATAGCTGGAAAAATTCGTCTTGGCCTGGGCTTCGAAACGCTGGCTTCGGTTTGTTCGTGCGACGTTTCTAAGCGCCTCAAATAAGGGGACGAAGTTGACTGACAGTGCTATAGCATAGGCCAGCCCCAGTTTATATTAAACTCTATATGGAGAATGGTATTGAATCAAAACCCAAACTTGGAATTGAAACTTCATATTTTAACACATGATTCCCCACACCTTGGCGGTCATTTTGAGCCTATTCCCGTCCAATTCCGTGACGGGCCGTTTTGATTCTAACGAAAGGCCCCTTTTTAACAGGCCGCCGACCTTGCGGGCCGTTTTTGAAGGGCTTGGGCTATCCCAGCATTCCAAGTGAATAGCTGGAAAAATTCGCCTTGGCCTGGGCTTCGAAACGCTGGCTTCGGTTTGTTCGTGCGACGTTTCTAAGCGCCTCAAATAAGGGGACGAAGTTAACTGACAGTGCTATAGCATAGGCCAGCCCCAGTTTATATTAAACTCTATATGGAGAATGGTATTGAATCAAAACCCAAACTTGGAATTGAAACTTCATATTTTAACACATGATTCCCCACACCTTGGCGGTCATTTTGAGCCTATTCCCGTCCAATTCCGTGACGGGCCGTTTTGATTCTAACGAAAGGCCCCTTTTTAACAGGCCGCCGACCTTGCGGGCCGTTTTTGAAGGGCTTGGGCTATCCCAGCATTCCAAGTGAATAGCTGGAAAAATTCGTCTTGGCCTGGGCTTCGAAACGCTGGCTTCGGTTTGTTCGTGCGACGTTTCTAAGCGCCTCAAATAAGGGGACGAAGTTGACTGACAGTGCTATAGCATAGGCCAGCCCCAGTTTATATTAAACTCTATATGGAGAATGGTATTGAATCAAAACCCAAACTTGGAATTGAAACTTCATATTTTAACACATGATTCCCCACACCTTGGCGGTCATTTTGAGCCTATTCCCGTCCAATTCCGTGACGGGCCGTTTTGATTCTAACGAAAGGCCCCTTTTTAACAGGCCGCCGACCTTGCGGGCCGTTTTTGAAGGGCTTGGGCTATCCCAGCATTCCAAGTGAATAGCTGGAAAAATTCGTCTTGGCCTGGGCTTCGAAACGCTGGCTTCGGTTTGTTCGTGCGACGTTTCTAAGCGCCTCAAATAAGGGGACGAAGTTGACTGACAGTGCTATAGCATAGGCCAGCCCCAGTTTATATTATACTCTATATGGAGAATGGTATTGAATCAAAACCCAAACTTGGAATTGAAACTTCATATTTTAACACATGATTCCCCACACCTTGGCGGTCATTTTGAGCCTATTCCCGTCCAATTCCGTGACGGGCCGTTTTGATTCTAACGAAAGGCCCCTTTTTAACAGGCCGCCGACCTTGCGGGCCGTTTTTGAAGGGCTTGGGCTATCCCAGCATTCCAAGTGAATAGCTGGAAAAATTCGTCTTGGCCTGGGCTTCGAAACGCTGGCTTCGGTTTGTTCGTGCGACGTTTCTAAGCGCCTCAAATAAGGGGACGAAGTTGACTGACAGTGCTATAGCATAGGCCAGCCCCAGTTTATATTAAACTCTATATGGAGAATGGTATTGAATCAAAACCCAAACTTGGAATTGAAACTTCATATTTTAACACATGATTCCCCACACCTTGGCGGTCATTTTGAGCCTATTCCCGTCCAATTCCGTGACGGGCCGTTTTGATTCTAACGAAAGGCCCCTTTTTAACAGGCCGCCGACCTTGCGGGCCGTTTTTGAAGGGCTTGGGCTATCCCAGCATTCCAAGTGAATAGCTGGAAAAATTCGTCTTGGCCTGGGCTTCGAAACGCTGGCTTCGGTTTGTTCGTGCGACGTTTCTAAGCGCCTCAAATAAGGGGACGAAGTTGACTGACAGTGCTATAGCATAGGCCAGCCCCAGTTTATATTAAACTCTATATGGAGAATGGTATTGAATCAAAACCCAAACTTGGAATTGAAACTTCATATTTTAACACATGATTCCCCACACCTTGGCGGTCATTTTGAGCCTATTCCCGTCCAATTCCGTGACGGGCCGTTTTGATTCTAACGAAAGGCCCCTTTTTAACAGGCCGCCGACCTTGCGGGCCGTTTTTGAAGGGCTTGGGCTATCCCAGCATTCCAAGTGAATAGCTGGAAAAATTCGTCTTGGCCTGGGCTTCGAAACGCTGGCTTCGGTTTGTTCGTGCGACGTTTCTAAGCGCCTCAAATAAGGGGACGAAGTTGACTGACAGTGCTATAGCATAGGCCAGCCCCAGTTTATATTAAACTCTATATGGAGAATGGTATTGAATCAAAACCCAAACTTGGAATTGAAACTTCATATTTTAACACATGATTCCCCACACCTTGGCGGTCATTTTGAGCCTATTCCCGTCCAATTCCGTGACGGGCCGTTTTGATTCTAACGAAAGGCCCCTTTTTAACAGGCCGCCGACCTTGCGGGCCGTTTTTGAAGGGCTTGGGCTATCCCAGCATTCCAAGTGAATAGCTGGAAAAATTCGCCTTGGCCTGGGCTTCGAAACGCTGGCTTCGGTTTGTTCGTGCGACGTTTCTAAGCGCCTCAAATAAGGGGACGAAGTTAACTGACAGTGCTATAGCATAGGCCAGCCCCAGTTTATATTAAACTCTATATGGAGAATGGTATTGAATCAAAACCCAAACTTGGAATTGAAACTTCATATTTTAACACATGATTCCCCACACCTTGGCGGTCATTTTGAGCCTATTCCCGTCCAATTCCGTGACGGGCCGTTTTGATTCTAACGAAAGCACCCTTTTTAACAGGCCGCCGACCTTGCGGGCCGTTTTTGAAGGGCTTGGGCTATCCCAGCATTCCAAGTGAATAGCTGGAAAAATTCGCCTTGGCCTGGGCTTCGAAACGCTGGCTTCGGTTTGTTCGTGCGACGTTTCTAAGCGCCTCAAATAAGGGGACGAAGTTGACTGACAGTGCTATAGCATAGGCCAGCCCCAGTTTATATTAAACTCTATATAGAGAATGGTATTGAATCAAAACCCAAACTTGGAATTGAAACTTCATATTTTAACACATGATTCCCCACACCTTGGCGGTCATTTTGAGCCTATTCCCGTCCAATTCCGTGACGGGCCGTTTTGATTCTAACGAAAGCACCCTTTTTAACAGGCCGCCGACCTTGCGGGCCGTTTTTGAAGGGCTTGGGCTATCCCAGCATTCCAAGTGAATACCTGGAAAAATTCGCCTTGGCCTGGGCTTCGAAACGCTGGCTTCGGTTTGTTCGTGCGACGTTTCTAAGCGCCTCAAATAAGGGGACGAAGTTGACTGACAGTGCTATAGCATAGGCCAGCCCCAGTTTATATTAAACTCTATATAGAGAATGGTATTGAATCAAAACCCAAACTTGGAATTGAAACTTCATATTTTAACACATGATTCCCCACACCTTGGCGGTCATTTTGAGCCTATTCCCGTCCAATTCCGTGACGGGCCGTTTTGATTCTAACGAAAGCACCCTTTTTAACAGGCCGCCGACCTTGCGGGCCGTTTTTGAAGGGCTTGGGCTATCCCAGCATTCCAAGTGAATAGCTGGAAAAATTCGCCTTGGCCTGGGCTTCGAAACGCTGGCTTCGGTTTGTTCGTGCGACGTTTCTAAGCGCCTCAAATAAGGGGACGAAGTTGACTGACAGTGCTATAGCATAGGCCAGCCCCAGTTTATATTAAACTCTATATAGAGAATGGTATTGAATCAAAACCCAAACTTGGAATTGAAACTTCATATTTTAACACATGATTCCCCACACCTTGGCGGTCATTTTGAGCCTATTCCCGTCCAATTCCGTGACGGGCCGTTTTGATTCTAACGAAAGCACCCTTTTTAACAGGCCGCCGACCTTGCGGGCCGTTTTTGAAGGGCTTGGGCTATCCCAGCATTCCAAGTGAATAGCTGGAAAAATTCGCCTTGGCCTGGGCTTCGAAACGCTGGCTTCGGTTTGTTCGTGCGACGTTTCTAAGCGCCTCAAATAAGGGGACGAAGTTGACTGACAGTGCTATAGCATAGGCCAGCCCCAGTTTATATTAAACTCTATATAGAGAATGGTATTGAATCAAAACCCAAACTTGGAATTGAAACTTCATATTTTAACACATGATTCCCCACACCTTGGCGGTCATTTTGAGCCTATTCCCGTCCAATTCCGTGACGGGCCGTTTTGATTCTAACGAAAGCACCCTTTTTAACAGGCCGCCGACCTTGCGGGCCGTTTTTGAAGGGCTTGGGCTATCCCAGCATTCCAAGTGAATAGCTGGAAAAATTCGCCTTGGCCTGGGCTTCGAAACGCTGGCTTCGGTTTGTTCGTGCGACGTTTCTAAGCGCCTCAAATAAGGGGACGAAGTTAACTGACAGTGCTATAGCATAGGCCAGCCCCAGTTTATATTAAACTCTATATAGAGAATGGTATTGAATCAAAACCCAAACTTGGAATTGAAACTTCATATTTTAACACATGATTCCCCACACCTTGGCGGTCATTTTGAGCCTATTCCCGTCCAATTCCGTGACGGGCCGTTTTGATTCTAACGAAAGCACCCTTTTTAACAGGCCGCCGACCTTGCGGGCCGTTTTTGAAGGGCTTGGGCTATCCCAGCATTCCCAGTGAATAGCTGGAAAAATTCGCCTTGGCCTGGGCTTCGAAACGCTGGCTTCGGTTTGTTCGTGCGACGTTTCTAAGCGCCTCAAATAAGGGGACGAAGTTAACTGACAGTGCTATAGCATAGGCCAGCCCCAGTTTATATTAAACTCTATATAGAGAATGGTATTGAATCAAAACCCAAACTTGGAATTGAAACTTCATATTTTAACACATGATTCCCCACACCTTGGCGGTCATTTTGAGCCTATTCCCGTCCAATTCCGTGACGGGCCGTTTTGATTCTAACGAAAGCACCCTTTTTAACAGGCCGCCGACCTTGCGGGCCGTTTTTGAAGGGCTTGGGCTATCCCAGCATTCCAAGTGAATAGCTGGAAAAATTCGCCTTGGCCTGGGCTTCGAAACGCTGGCTTCGGTTTGTTCGTGCGACGTTTCTAAGCGCCTCAAATAAGGGGACGAAGTTAACTGACAGTGCTATAGCATAGGCCAGCCCCAGTTTATATTAAACTCTATATAGAGAATGGTATTGAATCAAAACCCAAACTTGGAATTGAAACTTCATATTTTAACACATGATTACCCACACCTTGGCGGTCATTTTGAGCCTATTCCCGTCCAATTCCGTGACGGGCCGTTTTGATTCTAACGAAAGCACCCTTTTTAACAGGCCGCCGACCTTGCGGGCCGTTTTTGAAGGGCTTGGGCTATCCCAGCATTCCAAGTGAATAGCTGGAAAAATTCGCCTTGGCCTGGGCTTCGAAACGCTGGCTTCGGTTTGTTCGTGCGACGTTTCTAAGCGCCTCAAATAAGGGGACGAAGTTAACTGACAGTGCTATAGCATAGGCCAGCCCCAGTTTATATTAAACTCTATATAGAGAATGGTATTGAATCAAAACCCAAACTTGGAATTGAAACTTCATATTTTAACACATGATTCCCCACACCTTGGCGGTCATTTTGAGCCTATTCCCGTCCAATTCCGTGACGGGCCGTTTTGATTCTAACGAAAGCACCCTTTTTAACAGGCCGCCGACCTTGCGGGCCGTTTTTGAAGGGCTTGGGCTATCCCAGCATTCCAAGTGAATAGCTGGAAAAATTCGCCTTGGCCTGGGCTTCGAAACGCTGGCTTCGGTTTGTTCGTGCGACGTTTCTAAGCGCCTCAAATAAGGGGACGAAGTTGACTGACAGTGCTATAGCATAGGCCAGCCCCAGTTTATATTAAACTCTATATAGAGAATGGTATTGAATCAAAACCCAAACTTGGAATTGAAACTTCATATTTGAACACATGATTCCCCACACCTTGGCGGTCATTTTGAGCCTATTCCCGTCCAATTCCGTGACGGGCCGTTTTGATTCTAACGAAAGCCCCCTTTTTAACAGGCCGCCGACCTTGCGGGCCGTTTTTGAAGGGCTTGGGCTATCCCAGCATTCCCAGTGAATAGCTGGAAAAATTCACCTTGGCCTGGGCTTCGAAACGCTGGCTTCGGTTTGTTCGTGCGACGTTTCTAAGCGCCTCAAATAAGGGGACGAAGATAACTGACAGTGCTATAGCATAGGCCAGCCCCAGTTTATATTAAACTCTATATAGAGAATGGTATTGAATCAAAACTCAAACTTGGAATTGAAACTTCAAATTTTAACACATGATTCCCCACACCTTGGCGGTCATTTTGAGCCTATTCCCGTCCACTTCAGTGACGGGCCGTTTTGATTCTAACGAAAGCCCCCTTTTTAACAGGCCGCCGACCTTGCGGGCCGTTTTTGAAGGGCTTGGGCTATCCCAGCATTCCCAGTGAATAGCTGGAAAAATTCTCCTTGGCCTGGGCTTCGAAACGCTGGCTTCGGTTTGTTCGTGCGACGTTTCTAAGCGCCTCAAATAAGGGGACGAAGATAACTGACAGTGCTATAGCATAGGCCAGCCCCAGTTTATATTAAACTCTATATAGAGAATGGTATTGAATCAAAACTCAAACTTGGAATTGATACTTTAAATTTTAACACATGATTCCACACACCTTGGCGGTCATTTTGAGCCTATTCCCGTCCAATTCCGTGACGGGCCGTTTTGATTCTAACGAAAGCCCCCTTTTTAACAGGCCGCCGACCTTGCGGGCCGTTTTTGAAGGGCTTGGGCTATCCCAGCATTCCCAGTGAATAGCTGGAAAAATTCTCCTTGGCCTAAGCTCCGAAACGCTGGCTTCGATTTGTTCGTGCGACGTTTCTAAGCGCCTCAAATAAGGGGACGAAGATAACTGACAGTGCTATAGCATAGGCCAGCCCCAGTTTATATTAAACTATGTAGAGTATATATAAACTGGGGCTGGCCTATGCTACAGCACTGCCAGTTAACTTCGTCCCCTTATTTGAGGCGCTTAGAAACGTCGCACGGACAAACCCAAGCCAGCGTTTCGAAGCCCAGGCCAAGGCAAATTTTTCCAGCTATTCACTGGGAATGCTGGGATAGCCCAAGCCCTTCCAAAACGGCCCGCAAGGTCGGCGGCCTGTTAAAAAGGGGGCTTTCGTTAGAATCAAAACGGCCCGTCACGGAATTAGACGGGAATAGGCTCAAAATGACCGCCAAGGTGTGGGGAATCAAGTGTTAAAATTTGAAGTTTCAATTTCAACATTTAGTTTTGATTCAATACCATTCTCTATATAGAGTTTAATATAAACTGGGGCTGGCCTATACTACAGCACTGCCAGTTAACTTCGTCCCCTTATTTGAGGCGCTTAGAAACGTCACACGAACAAACCGAAGCCAGCGTTTCGAAGCCCAGGCCAAGGCAAATTTTTCCAGCTATTTACTTTGAATGCTGGGATAGCCCAAGCCCTTCAAAAACGGCCCGCAAGGTCGGCGGCCTGTTAAAAAGGGGGCTTTCGTTAGAAGCAAAACGGCCCGTCACGGAATTGGACGGGAATAGGCTCAAAATGACCGCCAAGGTGTGGGGAATCATGTGTTAAAATATGAAGTTTCAATTCCAAGTTTGGGTTTTGATTCAATACCATTCTCTATATAGAGTTTAATATAAACTGGGGCTGGCCTATGCTATAGCACTGTCAGTCAACTTCGTCCCCTTATTTGAGGCGCTTAGAAACGTCGCACGAACAAACCGAAGCCAGCGTTTCGAAGCCCAGGCCAAGGCGAATTTTTCCAGCTATTCACTTGGAATGCTGGGATAGCCCAAGCCCTTCAAAAACGGCCCGCAAGGTCGGCGGCCTGTTAAAAAGGGTGCTTTCGTTAGAATCAAAACGGCCCGTCACGGAATTGGACGGGAATAGGCTCAAAATGACCGCCAAGGTGTGGGGAATCATGTGTTAAAATATGAAGTTTCAATTCCAAGTTTGGGTTTTGATTCAATACCATTCTCTATATAGAGTTTAATATAAACTGGGGCTGGCCTATGCTATAGCACTGTCAGTCAACTTCGTCCCCTTATTTGAGGCGCTTAGAAACGTCGCACGAACAAACCGAAGCCAGCGTTTCGAAGCCCAGGCCAAGGCAAATTTTTCCAGCTATTCACTTGGAATGCTGGGATAGCCCAAGCCCTTCAAAAACGGCCCGCAAGGTCGGCGGCCTGTTAAAAAGGGTGCTTTCGTTAGAATCAAAACGGCCCGTCACGGAATTGGACGGGAATAGGCTCAAAATGACCGCCAAGGTGTGGGGAATCATGTGTTAAAATATGAAGTTTCAATTCCAAGTTTGGGTTTTGATTCAATACCATTCTCTATATAGAGTTTAATATAAACTGGGGCTGGCCTATGCTATAGCACTGTCAGTCAACTTCGTCCCCTTATTTGAGGCGCTTAGAAACGTCGCACGAACAAACCGAAGCCAGCGTTTCGAAGCCCAGGCCAAGGCGAATTTTTCCAGCTATTCACTTGGAATGCTGGGATAGCCCAAGCCCTTCAAAAACGGCCCGCAAGGTCGGCGGCCTGTTAAAAAGGGTGCTTTCGTTAGAATCAAAACGGCCCGTCACGGAATTGGACGGGAATAGGCTCAAAATGACCGCCAAGGTGTGGGGAATCATGTGTTAAAATATGAAGTTTCAATTCCAAGTTTGGGTTTTGATTCAATACCATTCTCTATATAGAGTTTAATATAAACTGGGGCTGGCCTATGCTATAGCACTGTCAGTCAACTTCGTCCCCTTATTTGAGGCGCTTAGAAACGTCGCACGAACAAACTGAAGCCAGCGTTTCGAAGCCCAGGCCAAGGCGAATTTTTCCAGCTATTTACTTGGAATGCTGGAATAGCCCAAGCCCTTCAAAAACGGCCCGCAAGGTCGGCGGCCTGTTAAAAAGGGGGCTTTCGTTAGAATCAAAACGGCCCGTCACGGAATTCAACGGGAATAGGGCCATAGGACCAGCCAGTCGGTAACTTTTTTCAAGTACAACTTTCTTATGTACAAAGCGTCCTGTCATTACTAGACCCACTGGTGACCACCCGCTGTGTAACACCCACTGCGCCCTTATATATCCACCGTTTTCCTGCTGCAGACGGGAAAGGTGTCTAACCAAGAAGTCAGAAATGTCATGCAGCAGTGTGCACCCCCTTCTGGTGTCACGCCGAACTAGTTTGGTTCGTGCCATGCACACACCGTCGTTGTCGTCGTGTTTTGTTTCTGTAAGAACCTGGGGCCATAGGACCAGCCAGTCGGTACCTTTTTTCCAGAAGAACTTTCTTAAGTACAAAGCGTCCTATCATTACTAGAACTGTTGCCGTCGTGTTTTGTTTCTGTAAGAACCTGGGGCCATAGGACCAGCCAGTCGGTACCTTTTTTCCAGAAGAACTTTCTTAAGTACAAAGCGTCCTATCATTACTAGAACTGTTGCCGTCGTGTTTTGTTTCTGTAAGAACCTGGGGCCATAGGACCAGCCAGTCGGTAACTTTTTTCAAGTACAACTTTCTTATGTACAAAGCGTCCTGTCATTACTAGACCCACTGGTGACCACCCGCTGTGTAACACCCACTGCGCCCTTATATATCCACCGTTTTCCTGCTGCAGACGGGAAAGGTGTCTAACCAAGAAGTCAGAAATGTCATGCAGCAGTGCGCACCCCCTTCTGGTGTCACGCCGAACTAGTTTGGTTCGTGCCATGCACACACCGTCGTTGTCGTCGTGTTTTGTTTCTGTAAGAACCTGGGGCCATAGGACCAGCCAGTCGGTACCTTTTTTCCAGAAGAACTTTCTTAAGTACAAAGCGTCCTATCATTACTAGAACTGTTGCCGTCGTGTTTTGTTTCTGTAAGAACCTGGGGCCATAGGACCAGCCAGTCGGTAACTTTTTTCAAGTACAACTTTCTTATGTACAAAGCGTCCTGTCATTACTAGACCCACTGGTGACCACCCGCTGTGTAACACCCACTGCGCCCTTATATATCCACCGTTTTCCTGCTGCAGACGGGAAAGGTGTCTAACCAAGAAGTCAGAAATGTCATGCAGCAGTGCGCACCCCCTTCTGGTGTCACGCCGAACTAGTTTGGTTCGTGCCATGCACACACCGTCGTTGTCGTCGTGTTTTGTTTCTGTAAGAACCTGGGGCCATAGGACCAGCCAGTCGATACCTTTTTTCCAGAAGAACTTTCTTAAGTACAAAGCGTCCTATCATTACTAGAACTGTTGCCGTCGTGTTTTGTTTCTGTAAGAACCTGGGGCCATAGGACCAGCCAGTCGGTAACTTTTTTCAAGTACAACTTTCTTATGTACAAAGCGTCCTGTCATTACTAGACCCACTGGTGACCACCCGCTGTGTAACACCCACTGCGCCCTTATATATCCACCGTTTTCCTGCTGCAGACGGGAAAGGTGTCTAACCAAGAAGTCAGAAATGTCATGCAGCAGTGCGCACCCCCTTCTGGTGTCACGCCGAACTAGTTTGGTTCGTGCCATGCACACACCGTCGTTGTCGTCGTGTTTTGTTTCTGTAAGAACCTGGGGCCATAGGACCAGCCAGTCGGTACCTTTTTTCCAGAAGAACTTTCTTAAGTACAAAGCGTCCTATCATTACTAGAACTGTTGCCGTCGTGTTTTGTTTCTGTAAGAACCTGGGGCCATAGGACCAGCCAGTCGGTAACTTTTTTCAAGTACAACTTTCTTATGTACAAAGCGTCCTGTCATTACTAGACCCACTGGTGACCACCCGCTGTGTAACACCCACTGCGCCCTTATATATCCACCGTTTTCCTGCTGCAGACGGGAAAGGTGTCTAACCAAGAAGTCAGAAATGTCATGCAGCAGTGCGCACCCCCTTCTGGTGTCACGCCGAACTAGTTTGGTTCGTGCCATGCACACACCGTCGTTGTCGTCGTGTTTTGTTTCTGTAAGAACCTGGGGCCATAGGACCAGCCAGTCGATACCTTTTTTCCAGAAGAACTTTCTTAAGTACAAAGCGATCTATCATTACTAGAACTGTTGCCGTCTTGTTTTGTTTCTGTAAGAACCTGGGGCCATAGGACCAGCCAGTCGGTAACTTTTTTCAAGTACAACTTTCTTATGTACAAAGCGTCCTGTCATTACTAGACCCACTGGTGACCACCCGCTGTGTAACACCCACTGCGCCCTTATATATCCACCGTTTTCCTGCTGCAGACGGGAAAGGTGTCTAACCAAGAAGTCAGAAATGTCATGCAGCAGTGCGCACCCCCTTCTGGTGTCACGCCGAACTAGTTTGGTTCGTGCCATGCACACACCGTCGTTGTCGTCGTGTTTTGTTTCTGTAAGAACCTGGGGCCATAGGACCAGCCAGTCGGTACCTTTTTTCCAGAAGAACTTTCTTAAGTACAAAGCGTCCTATCATTACTAGAACTGTTGCCGTCGTGTTTTGTTTCTGTAAGAACCTGGGTCCATAGGACCAGCCAGTCGGTACCTTTTTTCCAGAAGAACTTTCTTAAGTACAAAGCGTCCTATCATTACTAGAACTGTTGCCGTCGTGTTTTGTTTCTGTAAGAACCTGGGGCCATAGGACCAGCCAGTCGGTAACTTTTTTCAAGTACAACTTTCTTATGTACAAAGCGTCCTGTCATTACTAGACCCACTGGTGACCACCCGCTGTGTAACACCCACTGCGCCCTTATATATCCACCGTTTTCCTGCTGCAGACGGGAAAGGTGTCTAACCAAGAAGTCAGAAATGTCATGCAGCAGTGCGCACCCCCTTCTGGTGTCACGCCGAACTAGTTTGGTTCGTGCCATGCACACACCGTCGTTGTCGTCGTGTTTTGTTTCTGTAAGAACCTGGGGCCATAGGACCAGCCAGTCGGTACCTTTTTTCCAGAAGAACTTTCTTAAGTACAAAGCGTCCTATCATTACTAGAACTGTTGCCGTCGTGTTTTGTTTCTGTAAGAACCTGGGGCCATAGGACCAGCCAGTCGGTAACTTTTTTCAAGTACAACTTTCTTATGTACAAAGCGTCCTGTCATTACTAGACCCACTGGTGACCACCCGCTGTGTAACACCCACTGCGCCCTTATATATCCACCGTTTTCCTGCTGCAGACGGGAAAGGTGTCTAACCAAGAAGTCAGAAATGTCATGCAGCAGTGCGCACCCCCTTCTGGTGTCACGCCGAACTAGTTTGGTTCGTGCCATGCACACACCGTCGTTGTCGTCGTGTTTTGTTTCTGTAAGAACCTGGGGCCATAGGACCAGCCAGTCGGTACCTTTTTTCCAGAAGAACTTTCTTAAGTACAAAGCGTCCTATCATTACTAGAACTGTTGCCGTCGTGTTTTGTTTCTGTAAGAACCTGGGGCCATAGGACCAGCCAGTCGGTAACTTTTTTCAAGTACAACTTTCTTATGTACAAAGCGTCCTGTCATTACTAGACCCACTGGTGACCACCCGCTGTGTAACACCCACTGCGCCCTTATATATCCACCGTTTTCCTGCTGCAGACGGGAAAGGTGTCTAACCAAGAAGTCAGAAATGTCATGCAGCAGTGCGCACCCCCTTCTGGTGTCACGCCGAACTAGTTTGGTTCGTGCCATGCACACACCGTCGTTGTCGTCGTGTTTTGTTTCTGTAAGAACCTGGGGCCATAGGACCAGCCAGTCGGTACCTTTTTTCCAGAAGAACTTTCTTAAGTACAAAGCGTCCTATCATTACTAGAACTGTTGCCGTCGTGTTTTGTTTCTGTAAGAACCTGGGGCCATAGGACCAGCCAGTCGGTACCTTTTTTCCAGAAGAACTTTCTTAAGTACAAAGCGTCCTATCATTACTAGAACTGTTGCCGTCGTGTTTTGTTTCTGTAAGAACCTGGGGCCATAGGACCAGCCAGTCGGTAACTTTTTCAAGTACAACTTTCTTATGTACAAAGCGTCCTGTCATTACTAGACCCACTGGTGACCACCCGCTGTGTAACACCCACTGCGCCCTTATATATCCACCGTTTTCCTGCTGCAGACGGGAAAGGTGTCTAACCAAGAAGTCAGAAATGTCATGCAGCAGTGCGCACCCCCTTCTGGTGTCACGCCGAACTAGTTTGGTTCGTGCCATGCACACACCGTCGTTGTCGTCGTGTTTTGTTTCTGTAAGAACCTGGGGCCATAGGACCAGCCAGTCGATACCTTTTTTCCAGAAGAAGTTTCTTAAGTACAAAGCGATCTATCATTACTAGAACTGTTGCCGTCTTGTTTTGTTTCTGTAAGAACCTGGGGCCATAGGACCAGCCAGTCGGTAACTTTTTTCAAGTACAACTTTCTTATGTACAAAGCGTCCTGTCATTACTAGACCCACTGGTGACCACCCGCTGTGTAACACCCACTGCGCCCTTATATATCCACTGTTTTCCTGCTGCAGACGGGAAAGGTGTCTAACCAAGAAGTCAGAAATGTCATGCAGCAGTGCGCACCCCCTTCTGGTGTCACGCCGAACTAGTTTGGTTCGTGCCATGCACACACCGTCGTTGTCGTCGTGTTTTGTTTCTGTAAGAACCTGGGGCCATAGGACCAGCCAGTCGGTACCTTTTTTCAAGTACAACTTTCTTATGTACAAAGCGTCCTATCATTACTAGAACTGTTGCCGTCGTGTTTTGTTTCTGTAAGAACCTGGGGCCATAGGACCAGCCAGTCGGTACCTTTTTTCCAGAAGAACTTTCTTAAGTACAAAGCGTCCTATCATTACTAGAACTGTTGCCGTCGTGTTTTGTTTCTGTAAGAACCTGGGGCCATAGGACCAGCCAGTCGGTAACTTTTTTCAAGTACAACTTTCTTATGTACAAAGCGTCCTGTCATTACTAGACCCACTGGTGACCACCCGCTGTGTAACACCCACTGCGCCCTTATATATCCACCGTTTTCCTGCTGCAGACGGGAAAGGTGTCTAACCAAGAAGTCAGAAATGTCATGCAGCAGTGCGCACCCCCTTCTGGTGTCACGCCGAACTAGTTTGGTTCGTGCCATGCACACACCGTCGTTGTCGTCGTGTTTTGTTTCTGTAAGAACCTGGGGCCATAGGACCAGCCAGTCGGTACCTTTTTTCCAGAAGAACTTTCTTAAGTACAAAGCGTCCTATCATTACTAGAACTGTTGCCGTCGTGTTTTGTTTCTGTAAGAACCTGGGGCCATAGGACCAGCCAGTCGGTAACTTTTTTCAAGTACAACTTTCTTATGTACAAAGCGTCCTGTCATTACTAGACCCACTGGTGACCACCCGCTGTGTAACACCCACTGCGCCCTTATATATCCACCGTTTTCCTGCTGCAGACGGGAAAGGTGTCTAACCAAGAAGTCAGAAATGTCATGCAGCAGTGCGCACCCCCTTCTGGTGTCACGCCGAACTAGTTTGGTTCGTGCCATGCACACACCGTCGTTGTCGTCGTGTTTTGTTTCTGTAAGAACCTGGGGCCATAGGACCAGCCAGTCGGTACCTTTTTTCCAGAAGAACTTTCTTAAGTACAAAGCGTCCTATCATTACTAGAACTGTTGCCGTCGTGTTTTGTTTCTGTAAGAACCTGGGGCCATAGGACCAGCCAGTCGGTAACTTTTTTCAAGTACAACTTTCTTATGTACAAAGCGTCCTGTCATTACTAGACCCACTGGTGACCACCCGCTGTGTAACACCCACTGCGCCCTTATATATCCACCGTTTTCCTGCTGCAGACGGGAAAGGTGTCTAACCAAGAAGTCAGAAATGTCATGCAGCAGTGCGCACCCTCTTCTGGTGTCACGCCGAACTAGTTTGGTTCGTGCCATGCACACACCGTCGTTGTCGTCGTGTTTTGTTTCTGTAAGAACCTGGGGCCATAGGACCAGCCAGTCGGTACCTTTTTTCCAGAAGAACTTTCTTAAGTACAAAGCGTCCTATCATTACTAGAACTGTTGCCGTCGTGTTTTGTTTCTGTAAGAACCTGGGGCCATAGGACCAGCCAGTCGGTAACTTTTTTCAAGTACAACTTTCTTATGTACAAAGCGTCCTGTCATTACTAGACCCACTGGTGACCACCCGCTGTGTAACACCCACTGCGCCCTTATATATCCACCGTTTTCCTGCTGCAGACGGGAAAGGTGTCTAACCAAGAAGTCAGAAATGTCATGCAGCAGTGCGCACCCCCTTCTGGTGTCACGCCGAACTAGTTTGGTTCGTGCCATGCACACACCGTCGTTGTCGTCGTGTTTTGTTTCTGTAAGAACCTGGGGCCATAGGACCAGCCAGTCGATACCTTTTTTCCAGAAGAACTTTCTTAAGTACAAAGCGTCCTATCATTACTAGAACTGTTGCCGTCTTGTTTTGTTTCTGTAAGAACCTGGGGCCATAGGACCAGCCAGTCGGTAACTTTTTTCAAGTACAACTTTCTTATGTACAAAGCGTCCTGTCATTACTAGACCCACTGGTGACCACCCGCTGTGTAACACCCACTGCGCCCTTATATATCCACCGTTTTCCTGCTGCAGACGGGAAAGGTGTCTAACCAAGAAGTCAGAAATGTCATGCAGCAGTGCGCACCCCCTTCTGGTGTCACGCCGAACTAGTTTGGTTCGTGCCATGCACACACCGTCGTTGTCGTCGTGTTTTGTTTCTGTAAGAACCTGGGGCCATAGGACCAGCCAGTCGATACCTTTTTTCCAGAAGAACTTTCTTAAGTACAAAGCGATCTATCATTACTAGAACTGTTGCCGTCTTGTTTTGTTTCTGTAAGAACCTGGGGCCATAGGACCAGCCAGTCGGTAACTTTTTTCAAGTACAACTTTCTTATGTACAAAGCGTCCTGTCATTACTAGACCCACTGGTGACCACCCGCTGTGTAACACCCACTGCGCCCTTATATATCCACCGTTTTCCTGCTGCAGACGGGAAAGGTGTCTAACCAAGAAGTCAGAAATGTCATGCAGCAGTGCGCACCCCCTTCTGGTGTCACGCCGAACTAGTTTGGTTCGTGCCATGCACACACCGTCGTTGTCGTCGTGTTTTGTTTCTGTAAGAACCTGGGGCCATAGGACCAGCCAGTCGGTACCTTTTTTCCAGAAGAACTTTCTTAAGTACAAAGCGTCCTATCATTACTAGAACTGTTGCCGTCGTGTTTTGTTTCTGTAAGAACCTGGGGCCATAGGACCAGCCAGTCGGTACCTTTTTTCCAGAAGAACTTTCTTAAGTACAAAGCGTCCTATCATTACTAGAACTGTTGCCGTCGTGTTTTGTTTCTGTAAGAACCTGGGGCCATAGGACCAGCCAGTCGGTAACTTTTTTCAAGTACAACTTTCTTATGTACAAAGCGTCCTGTCATTACTAGACCCACTGGTGACCACCCGCTGTGTAACACCCACTGCGCCCTTATATATCCACCG
The DNA here is from genome assembly GCA_936440205.1 of Lepidonotus clava. Lineage (NCBI taxonomy): Eukaryota > Metazoa > Annelida > Polychaeta > Phyllodocida > Polynoidae > Lepidonotus > Lepidonotus clava. The sequence continues at coordinate 14,858,382 of OW387143.1, read as the reverse complement.
TTTTCCTGCTGCAGACGGGAAAGGTGTCTAACCAAGAAGTCAGAAATGTCATGCAGCAGTGCGCACCCCCTTCTGGTGTCACGCCGAACTAGTTTGGTTCGTGCCATGCACACACCGTCGTTGTCGTCGTGTTTTGTTTCTGTAAGAACCTGGGGCCATAGGACCAGCCAGTCGATACCTTTTTTCCAGAAGAACTTTCTTAAGTACAAAGCGTCCTATCATTACTAGAACTGTTGCCGTCGTGTTTTGTTTCTGTAAGAACCTGGGGCCATAGGACCAGCCAGTCGGTAACTTTTTTCAAGTACAACTTTCTTATGTACAAAGCGTCCTGTCATTACTAGACCCACTGGTGACCACCCGCTGTGTAACACCCACTGCGCCCTTATATATCCACCGTTTTCCTGCTGCAGACGGGAAAGGTGTCTAACCAAGAAGTCAGAAATGTCATGCAGCAGTGCGCACCCCCTTCTGGTGTCACGCCGAACTAGTTTGGTTCGTGCCATGCACACACCGTCGTTGTCGTCGTGTTTTGTTTCTGTAAGAACCTGGGGCCATAGGACCAGCCAGTCGGTACCTTTTTTCCAGAAGAACTTTCTTAAGTACAAAGCGTCCTATCATTACTAGAACTGTTGCCGTCGTGTTTTGTTTCTGTAAGAACCTGGGGCCATAGGACCAGCCAGTCGGTACCTTTTTTCCAGAAGAACTTTCTTAAGTACAAAGCGTCCTATCATTACTAGAACTGTTGCCGTCGTGTTTTGTTTCTGTAAGAACCTGGGGCCATAGGACCAGCCAGTCGGTAACTTTTTTCAAGTACAACTTTCTTATGTACAAAGCGTCCTGTCATTACTAGACCCACTGGTGACCACCCGCTGTGTAACACCCACTGCGCCCTTATATATCCACCGTTTTCCTGCTGCAGACGGGAAAGGTGTCTAACCAAGAAGTCAGAAATGTCATGCAGCAGTGCGCACCCCCTTCTGGTGTCACGCCGAACTAGTTTGGTTCGTGCCATGCACACACCGTCGTTGTCGTCGTGTTTTGTTTCTGTAAGAACCTGGGGCCATAGGACCAGCCAGTCGGTACCTTTTTTCCAGAAGAACTTTCTTAAGTACAAAGCGTCCTATCATTACTAGAACTGTTGCCGTCGTGTTTTGTTTCTGTAAGAACCTGGGGCCATAGGACCAGCCAGTCGGTAACTTTTTTCAAGTACAACTTTCTTATGTACAAAGCGTCCTGTCATTACTAGACCCACTGGTGACCACCCGCTGTGTAACACCCACTGCGCCCTTATATATCCACCGTTTTCCTGCTGCAGACGGGAAAGGTGTCTAACCAAGAAGTCAGAAATGTCATGCAGCAGTGCGCACCCCCTTCTGGTGTCACGCCGAACTAGTTTGGTTCGTGCCATGCACACACCGTCGTTGTCGTCGTGTTTTGTTTCTGTAAGAACCTGGGGCCATAGGACCAGCCAGTCGGTACCTTTTTTCCAGAAGAACTTTCTTAAGTACAAAGCGTCCTATCATTACTAGAACTGTTGCCGTCGTGTTTTGTTTCTGTAAGAACCTGGGGCCATAGGACCAGCCAGTCGGTACCTTTTTTCCAGAAGAACTTTCTTAAGTACAAAGCGTCCTATCATTACTAGAACTGTTGCCGTCGTGTTTTGTTTCTGTAAGAACCTGGGGCCATAGGACCAGCCAGTCGGTAACTTTTTTCAAGTACAACTTTCTTATGTACAAAGCGTCCTGTCATTACTAGACCCACTGGTGACCACCCGCTGTGTAACACCCACTGCGCCCTTATATATCCACCGTTTTCCTGCTGCAGACGGGAAAGGTGTCTAACCAAGAAGTCAGAAATGTCATGCAGCAGTGCGCACCCCCTTCTGGTGTCACGCCGAACTAGTTTGGTTCGTGCCATGCACACACCGTCGTTGTCGTCGTGTTTTGTTTCTGTAAGAACCTGGGGCCATAGGACCAGCCAGTCGATACCTTTTTTCCAGAAGAACTTTCTTAAGTACAAAGCGATCTATCATTACTAGAACTGTTGCCGTCTTGTTTTGTTTCTGTAAGAACCTGGGGCCATAGGACCAGCCAGTCGGTAACTTTTTTCAAGTACAACTTTCTTATGTACAAAGCGTCCTGTCATTACTAGACCCACTGGTGACCACCCGCTGTGTAACACCCACTGCGCCCTTATATATCCACCGTTTTCCTGCTGCAGACGGGAAAGGTGTCTAACCAAGAAGTCAGAAATGTCATGCAGCAGTGCGCACCCCCTTCTGGTGTCACGCCGAACTAGTTTGGTTCGTGCCATGCACACACCGTCGTTGTCGTCGTGTTTTGTTTCTGTAAGAACCTGGGGCCATAGGACCAGCCAGTCGGTACCTTTTTTCCAGAAGAACTTTCTTAAGTACAAAGCGTCCTATCATTACTAGAACTGTTGCCGTCGTGTTTTGTTTCTGTAAGAACCTGGGGCCATAGGACCAGCCAGTCGGTAACTTTTTTCAAGTACAACTTTCTTATGTACAAAGCGTCCTGTCATTACTAGACCCACTGGTGACCACCCGCTGTGTAACACCCACTGCGCCCTTATATATCCACCGTTTTCCTGCTGCAGACGGGAAAGGTGTCTAACCAAGAAGTCAGAAATGTCATGCAGCAGTGCGCACCCCCTTCTGGTGTCACGCCGAACTAGTTTGGTTCGTGCCATGCACACACCGTCGTTGTCGTCGTGTTTTGTTTCTGTAAGAACCTGGGGCCATAGGACCAGCCAGTCGGTACCTTTTTTCCAGAAGAACTTTCTTAAGTACAAAGCGTCCTATCATTACTAGAACTGTTGCCGTCGTGTTTTGTTTCTGTAAGAACCTGGGGCCATAGGACCAGCCAGTCGGTACCTTTTTTCCAGAAGAACTTTCTTAAGTACAAAGCGTCCTATCATTACTAGAACTGTTGCCGTCGTGTTTTGTTTCTGTAAGAACCTGGGGCCATAGGACCAGCCAGTCGGTAACTTTTTTCAAGTACAACTTTCTTATGTACAAAGCGTCCTGTCATTACTAGACCCACTGGTGACCACCCGCTGTGTAACACCCACTGCGCCCTTATATATCCACCGTTTTCCTGCTGCAGACGGGAAAGGTGTCTAACCAAGAAGTCAGAAATGTCATGCAGCAGTGCGCACCCCCTTCTGGTGTCACGCCGAACTAGTTTGGTTCGTGCCATGCACACACCGTCGTTGTCGTCGTGTTTTGTTTCTGTAAGAACCTGGGGCCATAGGACCAGCCAGTCAGTACCTTTTTTCCAGAAGAACTTTCTTAAGTACAAAGCGTCCTATCATTACTAGAACTGTTGCCGTCGTGTTTTGTTTCTGTAAGAACCTGGGGCCATAGGACCAGCCAGTCGGTAACTTTTTTCAAGTACAACTTTCTTATGTACAAAGCGTCCTGTCATTACTAGACCCACTGGTGACCACCCGCTGTGTAACACCCACTGCGCCCTTATATATCCACCGTTTTCCTGCTGCAGACGGGAAAGGTGTCTAACCAAGAAGTCAGAAATGTCATGCAGCAGTGCGCACCCCCTTCTGGTGTCACGCCGAACTAGTTTGGTTCGTGCCATGCACACACCGTCGTTGTCGTCGTGTTTTGTTTCTGTAAGAACCTGGGGCCATAGGACCAGCCAGTCGATACCTTTTTTCCAGAAGAACTTTCTTAAGTACAAAGCGTCCTATCATTACTAGAACTGTTGCCGTCGTGTTTTGTTTCTGTAAGAACCTGGGGCCATAGGACCAGCCAGTCGGTAACTTTTTTCAAGTACAACTTTCTTATGTACAAAGCGTCCTGTCATTACTAGACCCACTGGTGACCACCCGCTGTGTAACACCCACTGCGCCCTTATATATCCACCGTTTTCCTGCTGCAGACGGAAAAGGTGTCTAACCAAGAAGTCAGAAATGTCATGCAGCAGTGCGCACCCCCTTCTGGTGTCACGCCGAACTAGTTTGGTTCGTGCCATGCACACACCGTCGTTGTCGTCGTGTTTTGTTTCTGTAAGAACCTGGGGCCATAGGACCAGCCAGTCGGTAACTTTTTTCAAGTACAACTTTCTTATGTACAAAGCGTCCTGTCATTACTAGACCCACTGGTGACCACCCGCTGTGTAACACCCACTGCGCCCTTATATATCCACCGTTTTCCTGCTGCAGACGGGAAAGGTGTCTAACCAAGAAGTCAGAAATGTCATGCAGCAGTGCGCACCCCCTTCTGGTGTCACGCCGAACTAGTTTGGTTCGTGCCATGCACACACCGTCGTTGTCGTCGTGTTTTGTTTCTGTAAGAACCTGGGGCCATAGGACCAGCCAGTCGATACCTTTTTTCCAGAAGAACTTTCTTAAGTACAAAGCGATCTATCATTACTAGAACTGTTGCCGTCTTGTTTTGTTTCTGTAAGAACCTGGGGCCATAGGACCAGCCAGTCGGTAACTTTTTTCAAGTACAACTTTCTTATGTACAAAGCGTCCTGTCATTACTAGACCCACTGGTGACCACCCGCTGTGTAACACCCACTGCGCCCTTATATATCCACCGTTTTCCTGCTGCAGACGGGAAAGGTGTCTAACCAAGAAGTCAGAAATGTCATGCAGCAGTGCGCACCCCCTTCTGGTGTCACGCCGAACTAGTTTGGTTCGTGCCATGCACACACCGTCGTTGTCGTCGTGTTTTGTTTCTGTAAGAACCTGGGGCCATAGGACCAGCCAGTCGGTACCTTTTTTCCAGAAGAACTTTCTTAAGTACAAAGCGTCCTATCATTACTAGAACTGTTGCCGTCGTGTTTTGTTTCTGTAAGAACCTGGGGCCATAGGACCAGCCAGTCGGTACCTTTTTTCCAGAAGAACTTTCTTAAGTACAAAGCGTCCTATCATTACTAGAACTGTTGCCGTCGTGTTTTGTTTCTGTAAGAACCTGGGGCCATAGGACCAGCCAGTCGGTAACTTTTTTCAAGTACAACTTTCTTATGTACAAAGCGTCCTGTCATTACTAGACCCACTGGTGACCACCCGCTGTGTAACACCCACTGCGCCCTTATATATCCACCGTTTTCCTGCTGCAGACGGGAAAGGTGTCTAACCAAGAAGTCAGAAATGTCATGCAGCAGTGCGCACCCCTTCTGGTGTCACGCCGAACTAGTTTGGTTCGTGCCATGCACACACCGTCGTTGTCGTCGTGTTTTGTTTCTGTAAGAACCTGGGGCCATAGGACCAGCCAGTCGGTACCTTTTTTCCAGAAGAACTTTCTTAAGTACAAAGCGTCCTATCATTACTAGAACTGTTGCCGTCGTGTTTTGTTTCTGTAAGAACCTGGGGCCATAGGACCAGCCAGTCGGTAACTTTTTTCAAGTACAACTTTCTTATGTACAAAGCGTCCTGTCATTACTAGACCCACTGGTGACCACCCGCTGTGTAACACCCACTGCGCCCTTATATATCCACCGTTTTCCTGCTGCAGACGGGAAAGGTGTCTAACCAAGAAGTCAGAAATGTCATGCAGCAGTGCGCACCCCCTTCTGGTGTCACGCCGAACTAGTTTGGTTCGTGCCATGCACACACCGTCGTTGTCGTCGTGTTTTGTTTCTGTAAGAACCTGGGGCCATAGGACCAGCCAGTCGATACCTTTTTTCCAGAAGAACTTTCTTAAGTACAAAGCGTCCTATCATTACTAGAACTGTTGCCGTCGTGTTTTGTTTCTGTAAGAACCTGGGGCCATAGGACCAGCCAGTCGGTAACTTTTTTCAAGTACAACTTTCTTATGTACAAAGCGTCCTGTCATTACTAGACCCACTGGTGACCACCCGCTGTGTAACACCCACTGCGCCCTTATATATCCACCGTTTTCCTGCTGCAGACGGGAAAGGTGTCTAACCAAGAAGTCAGAAATGTCATGCAGCAGTGCGCACCCCCTTCTGGTGTCACGCCGAACTAGTTTGGTTCGTGCCATGCACACACCGTCGTTGTCGTCGTGTTTTGTTTCTGTAAGAACCTGGGGCCATAGGACCAGCCAGTCGGTACCTTTTTTCCAGAAGAACTTTCTTAAGTACAAAGCGTCCTATCATTACTAGAACTGTTGCCGTCGTGTTTTGTTTCTGTAAGAACCTGGGGCCATAGGACCAGCCAGTCGGTACCTTTTTTCCAGAAGAACTTTCTTAAGTACAAAGCGTCCTATCATTACTAGAACTGTTGCCGTCGTGTTTTGTTTCTGTAAGAACCTGGGGCCATAGGACCAGCCAGTCGGTAACTTTTTTCAAGTACAACTTTCTTATGTACAAAGCGTCCTGTCATTACTAGACCCACTGGTGACCACCCGCTGTGTAACACCCACTGCGCCCTTATATATCCACCGTTTTCCTGCTGCAGACGGGAAAGGTGTCTAACCAAGAAGTCAGAAATGTCATGCAGCAGTGCGCACCCCCTTCTGGTGTCACGCCGAACTAGTTTGGTTCGTGCCATGCACACACCGTCGTTGTCGTCGTGTTTTGTTTCTGTAAGAACCTGGGGCCATAGGACCAGCCAGTCGGTACCTTTTTTCCAGAAGAACTTTCTTAAGTACAAAGCGTCCTATCATTACTAGAACTGTTGCCGTCGTGTTTTGTTTCTGTAAGAACCTGGGGCCATAGGACCAGCCAGTCGGTAACTTTTTTCAAGTACAACTTTCTTATGTACAAAGCGTCCTGTCATTACTAGACCCACTGGTGACCACCCGCTGTGTAACACCCACTGCGCCCTTATATATCCACCGTTTTCCTGCTGCAGACGGGAAAGGTGTCTAACCAAGAAGTCAGAAATGTCATGCAGCAGTGCGCACCCCCTTCTGGTGTCACGCCGAACTAGTTTGGTTCGTGCCATGCACACACCGTCGTTGTCGTCGTGTTTTGTTTCTGTAAGAACCTGGGGCCATAGGACCAGCCAGTCGGTACCTTTTTTCCAGAAGAACTTTCTTAAGTACAAAGCGTCCTATCATTACTAGAACTGTTGCCGTCGTGTTTTGTTTCTGTAAGAACCTGGGGCCATAGGACCAGCCAGTCGGTACCTTTTTTCCAGAAGAACTTTCTTAAGTACAAAGCGTCCTATCATTACTAGAACTGTTGCCGTCGTGTTTTGTTTCTGTAAGAACCTGGGGCCATAGGACCAGCCAGTCGGTAACTTTTTTCAAGTACAACTTTCTTATGTACAAAGCGTCCTGTCATTACTAGACCCACTGGTGACCACCCGCTGTGTAACACCCACTGCGCCCTTATATATCCACCGTTTTCCTGCTGCAGACGGGAAAGGTGTCTAACCAAGAAGTCAGAAATGTCATGCAGCAGTGCGCACCCCCTTCTGGTGTCACGCCGAACTAGTTTGGTTCGTGCCATGCACACACCGTCGTTGTCGTCGTGTTTTGTTTCTGTAAGAACCTGGGGCCATAGGACCAGCCAGTCGATACCTTTTTTCCAGAAGGACTTTCTTAAGTACAAAGCGATCTATCATTACTAGAACTGTTGCCGTCTTGTTTTGTTTCTGTAAGAACCTGGGGCCATAGGACCAGCCAGTCGGTAACTTTTTTCAAGTACAACTTTCTTATGTACAAAGCGTCCTGTCATTACTAGACCCACTGGTGACCACCCGCTGTGTAACACCCACTGCGCCCTTATATATCCACCGTTTTCCTGCTGCAGACGGGAAAGGTGTCTAACCAAGAAGTCAGAAATGTCATGCAGCAGTGCGCACCCCCTTTTGGTGTCACGCCGAACTAGTTTGGTTCGTGCCATGCACACACCGTCGTTGTCGTCGTGTTTTGTTTCTGTAAGAACCTGGGGCCATAGGACCAGCCAGTCGGTACCTTTTTTCCAGAAGAACTTTCTTAAGTACAAAGCGTCCTATCATTACTAGAACTGTTGCCGTCGTGTTTTGTTTCTGTAAGAACCTGGGGCCATAGGACCAGCCAGTCGGTAACTTTTTTCAAGTACAACTTTCTTATGTACAAAGCGTCCTGTCATTACTAGACCCACTGGTGACCACCCGCTGTGTAACACCCACTGCGCCCTTATATATCCACCGTTTTCCTGCTGCAGACAGGAAAGGTGTCTAACCAAGAAGTCAGAAATGTCATGCAGCAGTGCGCACCCCCTTCTGGTGTCACGCCGAACTAGTTTGGTTCGTGCCATGCACACACCGTCGTTGTCGTCGTGTTTTGTTTCTGTAAGAACCTGGGGCCATAGGACCAGCCAGTCGGTACCTTTTTTCCAGAAGAACTTTCTTAAGTACAAAGCGTCCTATCATTACTAGAACTGTTGCCGTCGTGTTTTGTTTCTGTAAGAACCTGGGGCCATAGGACCAGCCAGTCGGTACCTTTTTTCCAGAAGAACTTTCTTAAGTACAAAGCGTCCTATCATTACTAGAACTGTTGCCGTCGTGTTTTGTTTCTGTAAGAACCTGGGGCCATAGGACCAGCCAGTCGGTAACTTTTTTCAAGTACAACTTTCTTATGTACAAAGCGTCCTGTCATTACTAGACCCACTGGTGACCACCCGCTGTGTAACACCCACTGCGCCCTTATATATCCACCGTTTTCCTGCTGCAGACGGGAAAGGTGTCTAACCAAGAAGTCAGAAATGTCATGCAGCAGTGCGCACCCCCTTCTGGTGTCACGCCGAACTAGTTTGGTTCGTGCCATGCACACACCGTCGTTGTCGTCGTGTTTTGTTTCTGTAAGAACCTGGGGCCATAGGACCAGCCAGTCGATACCTTTTTTCCAGAAGAACTTTCTTAAGTACAAAGCGTCCTATCATTACTAGAACTGTTGCCGTCGTGTTTTGTTTCTGTAAGAACCTGGGGCCATAGGACCAGCCAGTCGGTAACTTTTTTCAAGTACAACTTTCTTATGTACAAAGCGTCCTGTCATTACTAGACCCACTGGTGACCACCCGCCGTGTAACACCCACTGCGCCCTTATATATCCACCGTTTTCCTGCTGCAGACGGGAAAGGTGTCTAACCAAGAAGTCAGAAATGTCATGCAGCAGTGCGCACCCCCTTCTGGTGTCACGCCGAACTAGTTTGGTTCGTGCCATGCACACACCGTCGTTGTCGTCGTGTTTTGTTTCTGTAAGAACCTGGGGCCATAGGACCAGCCAGTCGGTACCTTTTTTCCAGAAGAACTTTCTTAAGTACAAAGCGTCCTATCATTACTAGAACTGTTGCCGTCGTGTTTTGTTTCTGTAAGAACCTGGGGCCATAGGACCAGCCAGTCGGTACCTTTTTTCCAGAAGAACTTTCTTAAGTACAAAGCGTCCTATCATTACTAGAACTGTTGCCGTCGTGTTTTGTTTCTGTAAGAACCTGGGGCCATAGGACCAGCCAGTCGGTAACTTTTTTCAAGTACAACTTTCTTATGTACAAAGCGTCCTGTCATTACTAGACCCACTGGTGACCACCCGCTGTGTAACACCCACTGCGCCCTTATATATCCACCATTTTCCTGCTGCAGACGGGAAAGGTGTCTAACCAAGAAGTCAGAAATGTCATGCAGCAGTGCGCACCCCCTTCTGGTGTCACGCCGAACTAGTTTGGTTCGTGCCATGCACACACCGTCGTTGTCGTCGTGTTTTGTTTCTGTAAGAACCTGGGGCCATAGGACCAGCCAGTCGGTACCTTTTTTCCAGAAGAACTTTCTTATGTACAAAGCGTCCTATCATTACTAGAACTGTTGCCGTCGTGTTTTGTTTCTGTAAGAACCTGGGGCCATAGGACCAGCCAGTCGGTAACTTTTTTCAAGTACAACTTTCTTATGTACAAAGCGTCCTGTCATTACTAGACCCACTGGTGACCACCCGCTGTGTAACACCCACTGCGCCCTTATATATCCACCGTTTTCCTGCTGCAGACGGGAAAGGTGTCTAACCAAGAAGTCAGAAATGTCATGCAGCAGTGCGCACCCCCTTCTGGTGTCACGCCGAACTAGTTTGGTTCGTGCCATGCACACACCGTCGTTGTCGTCGTGTTTTGTTTCTGTAAGAACCTGGGGCCATAGGACCAGCCAGTCGATACCTTTTTTCCAGAAGAACTTTCTTAAGTACAAAGCGTCCTATCATTACTAGAACTGTTGCCGTCGTGTTTTGTTTCTGTAAGAACCTGGGGCCATAGGACCAGCCAGTCGGTAACTTTTTTCAAGTACAACTTTCTTATGTACAAAGCGTCCTGTCATTACTAGACCCACTGGTGACCACCCGCTGTGTAACACCCACTGCGCCCTTATATATCCACCGTTTTCCTGCTGCAGACGGGAAAGGTGTCTAACCAAGAAGTCAGAAATGTCATGCAGCAGTGCGCACCCCCTTCTGGTGTCACGCCGAACTAGTTTGGTTCGTGCCATGCACACACCGTCGTTGTCGTCGTGTTTTGTTTCTGTAAGAACCTGGGGCCATAGGACCAGCCAGTCGGTACCTTTTTTCCAGAAGAACTTTCTTAAGTACAAAGCGTCCTATCATTACTAGAACTGTTGCCGTCGTGTTTTGTTTCTGTAAGAACCTGGGGCCATAGGACCAGCCAGTCGGTAACTTTTTTCAAGTACAACTTTCTTATGTACAAAGCGTCCTGTCATTACTAGACCCACTGGTGACCACCCGCTGTGTAACACCCACTGCGCCCTTATATATCCACCGTTTTCCTGCTGCAGACGGGAAAGGTGTCTAACCAAGAAGTCAGAAATGTCATGCAGCAGTGCGCACCCCCTTCTGGTGTCACGCCGAACTAGTTTGGTTCGTGCCATGCACACACCGTCGTTGTCGTCGTGTTTTGTTTCTGTAAGAACCTGGGGCCATAGGACCAGCCAGTCGGTACCTTTTTTCCAGAAGAACTTTCTTAAGTACAAAGCGTCCTATCATTACTAGAACTGTTGCCGTCGTGTTTTGTTTCTGTAAGAACCTGGGGCCATAGGACCAGCCAGTCGGTAACTTTTTTCAAGTACAACTTTCTTATGTACAAAGCGTCCTGTCATTACTAGACCCACTGGTGACCACCCGCTGTGTAACACCCACTGCGCCCTTATATATCCACCGTTTTCCTGCTGCAGACGGGAAAGGTGTCTAACCAAGAAGTCAGAAATGTCATGCAGCAGTGCGCACCCCCTTCTGGTGTCACGCCGAACTAGTTTGGTTCGTGCCATGCACACACCGTCGTTGTCGTCGTGTTTTGTTTCTGTAAGAACCTGGGGCCATAGGACCAGCCAGTCGGTACCTTTTTTCCAGAAGAACTTTCTTAAGTACAAAGCGTCCTATCATTACTAGAACTGTTGCCGTCGTGTTTTGTTTCTGTAAGAACCTGGGGCCATAGGACCAGCCAGTCGGTACCTTTTTTCCAGAAGAACTTTCTTAAGTACAAAGCGTCCTATCATTACTAGAACTGTTGCCGTCGTGTTTTGTTTCTGTAAGAACCTGGGGCCATAGGACCAGCCAGTCGGTAACTTTTTTCAAGTACAACTTTCTTATGTACAAAGCGTCCTGTCATTACTAGACCCACTGGTGACCACCCGCTGTGTAACACCCACTGCGCCCTTATATATCCACCGTTTTCCTGCTGCAGACGGGAAAGGTGTCTAACCAAGAAGTCAGAAATGTCATGCAGCAGTGCGCACCCCCTTCTGGTGTCACGCCGAACTAGTTTGGTTCGTGCCATGCACACACCGTCGTTGTCGTCGTGTTTTGTTTCTGTAAGAACCTGGGGCCATAGGACCAGCCAGTCGATACCTTTTTTCCAGAAGGACTTTCTTAAGTACAAAGCGATCTATCATTACTAGAACTGTTGCCGTCTTGTTTTGTTTCTGTAAGAACCTGGGGCCATAGGACCAGCCAGTCGGTAACTTTTTTCAAGTACAACTTTCTTATGTACAAAGCGTCCTGTCATTACTAGACCCACTGGTGACCACCCGCTGTGTAACACCCACTGCGCCCTTATATATCCACCGTTTTCCTGCTGCAGACGGGAAAGGTGTCTAACCAAGAAGTCAGAAATGTCATGCAGCAGTGCGCACCCCCTGTTGGTGTCACGCCGAACTAGTTTGGTTCGTGCCATGCACACACCGTCGTTGTCGTCGTGTTTTGTTTCTGTAAGAACCTGGGGCCATAGGACCAGCCAGTCGGTACCTTTTTTCCAGAAGAACTTTCTTAAGTACAAAGCGTCCTATCATTACTAGAACTGTTGCCGTCGTGTTTTGTTTCTGTAAGAACCTGGGGCCATAGGACCAGCCAGTCGGTAACTTTTTTCAAGTACAACTTTCTTATGTACAAAGCGTCCTGTCATTACTAGACCCACTGGTGACCACCCGCTGTGTAACACCCACTGCGCCCTTATATATCCACCGTTTTCCTGCTGCAGACAGGAAAGGTGTCTAACCAAGAAGTCAGAAATGTCATGCAGCAGTGCGCACCCCCTTCTGGTGTCACGCCGAACTAGTTTGGTTCGTGCCATGCACACACCGTCGTTGTCGTCGTGTTTTGTTTCTGTAAGAACCTGGGGCCATAGGACCAGCCAGTCGGTACCTTTTTTCCAGAAGAACTTTCTTAAGTACAAAGCGTCCTATCATTACTAGAACTGTTGCCGTCGTGTTTTGTTTCTGTAAGAACCTGGGGCCATAGGACCAGCCAGTCGGTACCTTTTTTCCAGAAGAACTTTCTTAAGTACAAAGCGTCCTATCATTACTAGAACTGTTGCCGTCGTGTTTTGTTTCTGTAAGAACCTGGGGCCATAGGACCAGCCAGTCGGTAACTTTTTTCAAGTACAACTTTCTTATGTACAAAGCGTCCTGTCATTACTAGACCCACTGGTGACCACCCGCTGTGTAACACCCACTGCGCCCTTATATATCCACCGTTTTCCTGCTGCAGACGGGAAAGGTGTCTAACCAAGAAGTCAGAAATGTCATGCAGCAGTGCGCACCCCCTTCTGGTGTCACGCCGAACTAGTTTGGTTCGTGCCATGCACACACCGTCGTTGTCGTCGTGTTTTGTTTCTGTAAGAACCTGGGGCCATAGGACCAGCCAGTCGGTACCTTTTTTCCAGAAGAACTTTCTTAAGTACAAAGCGTCCTATCATTACTAGAACTGTTGCCGTCGTGTTTTGTTTCTGTAAGAACCTGGGGCCATAGGACCAGCCAGTCGGTAACTTTTTTCAAGTACAACTTTCTTATGTACAAAGCGTCCTGTCATTACTAGACCCACTGGTGACCACCCGCTGTGTAACACCCACTGCGCCCTTATATATCCACCGTTTTCCTGCTGCAGACGGGAAAGGTGTCTAACCAAGAAGTCAGAAATGTCATGCAGCAGTGCGCACCCCCTTCTGGTGTCACGCCGAACTAGTTTGGTTCGTGCCATGCACACACCGTCGTTGTCGTCGTGTTTTGTTTCTGTAAGAACCTGGGGCCATAGGACCAGCCAGTCGGTACCTTTTTTCCAGAAGAACTTTCTTAAGTACAAAGCGTCCTATCATTACTAGAACTGTTGCCGTCGTGTTTTGTTTCTGTAAGAACCTGGGGCCATAGGACCAGCCAGTCGGTAACTTTTTTCAAGTACAACTTTCTTATGTACAAAGCGTCCTGTCATTACTAGACCCACTGGTGACCACCCGCTGTGTAACACCCACTGCGCCCTTATATATCCACCGTTTTCCTGCTGCAGACGGGAAAGGTGTCTAACCAAGAAGTCAGAAATGTCATGCAGCAGTGCGCACCCCCTTCTGGTGTCACGCCGAACTAGTTTGGTTCGTGCCATGCACACACCGTCGTTGTCGTCGTGTTTTGTTTCTGTAAGAACCTGGGGCCATAGGACCAGCCAGTCGGTACCTTTTTTCCAGAAGGACTTTCTTAAGTACAAAGCGTCCTATCATTACTAGAACTGTTGCCGTCGTGTTTTGTTTCTGTAAGAACCTGGGGCCATAGGACCAGCCAGTCGGTAACTTTTTTCAAGTACAACTTTCTTATGTACAAAGCGTCCTGTCATTACTAGACCCACTGGTGACCACCCGCTGTGTAACACCCACTGCGCCCTTATATATCCACCGGCAGACGGGAAAGGTGTCTAACCAAGAAGTCAGAAATGTCATGCAGCAGTGCGCACCCCCTTCTGGTGTCACGCCGAACTAGTTTGGTTCGTGCCATGCACACACCGTCCTTGTCGTCGTGTTTTGTTTCTGTAAGAACCTGGGGCCATAGGACCAGCCAGTCGGTACCTTTTTTCCAGAAGAACTTTCTTAAGTACAAAGCGTCCTATCATTACTAGAACTGTTGCCGTCGTGTTTTGTTTCTGTAAGAACCTGGGGCCATAGGACCAGCCAGTCGGTAACTTTTTTCAAGTACAACTTTCTTATGTACAAAGCGTCCTGTCATTACTAGACCCACTGGTGACCACCCGCTGTGTAACACCCACTGCGCCCTAATATAACCACCGGCAGACGGGAAAGGTGTCTAACCAAGAAGTCAGAAATGTCATGCAGCAGTGCGCACCCCCTTCTGGTGTCACGCCGAACTAGTTTGGTTCGTGCCATGCACACACCGTCGTTGTCGTCGTGTTTTGTTTCTGTAAGAACCTGGGGCCATAGGACCAGCCAGTCGGTACCTTTTTTCCAGAAGAACTTTCTTAAGTACAAAGCGTCCTATCATTACTAGAACTGTTGCCGTCGTGTTTTGTTTCTGTAAGAACCTGGGGCCATAGGACCAGCCAGTCGGTAACTTTTTTCAAGTACAACTTTCTTATGTACAAAGCGTCCTGTCATTACTAGACCCACTGGTGACCACCCGCTGTGTAACACCCACTGCGCCCTTATATATCCACCGTTTTCCTGCTGCAGACGGGAAAGGTGTCTAACCAAGAAGTCAGAAATGTCATGCAGCAGTGCGCACCCCCTTCTGGTGTCACGCCGAACTAGTTTGGTTCGTGCCATGCACACACCGTCGTTGTCGTCGTGTTTTGTTTCTGTAAGAACCTGGGGCCATAGGACCAGCCAGTCGGTACCTTTTTTCCAGAAGAACTTTCTTAAGTACAAAGCGTCCTATCATTACTAGAACTGTTGCCGTCGTGTTTTGTTTCTGTAAGAACCTGGGGCCATAGGACCAGCCAGTCGGTAACTTTTTTCAAGTACAACTTTCTTATGTACAAAGCGTCCTGTCATTACTAGACCCACTGGTGACCACCCGCTGTGTAACACCCACTGCGCCCTTATATATCCACCGTTTTCCTGCTGCAGACGGGAAAGGTGTCTAACCAAGAAGTCAGAAATGTCATGCAGCAGTGCGCACCCCCTTCTGGTGTCACGCCGAACTAGTTTGGTTCGTGCCATGCACACACCGTCGTTGTCGTCGTGTTTTGTTTCTGTAAGAACCTGGGACCATAGGACCAGCCAGTCGATACCTTTTTTCCAGAACAACTTTCTTAAGTACAAAGCGTCCTATCATTACTAGAACTGTTGCCGTCGTGTTTTGTTTCTGTAAGAACCTGGGGCCATAGGACCAGCCAGTCGGTAACTTTTTTCAAGTACAACTTTCTTATGTACAAAGCGTCCTGTCATTACTAGACCCACTGGTGACCACCCGCTGTGTAACACCCACTGCGCCCTTATATATCCACCGTTTTCCTGCTGCAGACGGGAAAGGTGTCTAACCAAGAAGTCAGAAATGTCATGCAGCAGTGCGCACCCCCTTCTGGTGTCACGCCGAACTAGTTTGGTTCGTGCCATGCACACACCGTCGTTGTCGTCGTGTTTTGTTTCTGTAAGAACCTGGGGCCATAGGACCAGCCAGTCGGTACCTTTTTTCAAGTACAACTTTCTTAAGTACAAAGCGTCCTATCATTACTAGAACTGTTGCCGTCGTGTTTTGTTTCTGTAAGAACCTGGGGCCATAGGACCAGCCAGTCGGTAACTTTTTTCAAGTACAACTTTCTTATGTACAAAGCGTCCTGTCATTACTAGACCCACTGGTGACCACCCGCTGTGTAACACCCACTGCGCCCTTATATATCCATCGTTTTCCTGCTGCAGACGGGAAAGGTGTCTAACCAAGAAGTCAGAAATGTCATGCAGCAGTGCGCACCCCCTTCTGGTGTCACGCCGAACTAGTTTGGTTCGTGCCATGCACACACCGTCGTTGTCGTCGTGTTTTGTTTCTGTAAGAACCTGGGGCCATAGGACCAGCCAGTCGGTACCTTTTTTCCAGAAGAACTTTCTTAAGTACAAAGCGTCCTATCATTACTAGAACTGTTGCCGTCGTGTTTTGTTTCTGTAAGAACCTGGGGCCATAGGACCAGCCAGTCGGTAACTTTTTTCAAGTACAACTTTCTTATGTACAAAGCGTCCTGTCATTACTAGACCCACTGGTGACCACCCGCTGTGTAACACCCACTGCGCCCTTATATATCCACCGTTTTCCTGCTGCAGACGGGAAAGGTGTCTAACCAAGAAGTCAGAAATGTCATGCAGCAGTGCGCACCCCCTTCTGGTGTCACGCCGAACTAGTTTGGTTCGTGCCATGCACACACCGTCGTTGTCGTCGTGTTTTGTTTCTGTAAGAACCTGGGACCATAGGACCAGCCAGTCGATACCTTTTTTCCAGAAGAACTTTCTTAAGTACAAAGCGTCCTATCATTACTAGAACTGTTGCCGTCGTGTTTTGTTTCTGTAAGAACCTGGGGCCATAGGACCAGCCAGTCGGTAACTTTTTTCAAGTACAACTTTCTTATGTACAAAGCGTCCTGTCATTACTAGACCCACTGGTGACCACCCGCTGTGTAACACCCACTGCGCCCTTATATATCCACCGTTTTCCTGCTGCAGACGGGAAAGGTGTCTAACCAAGAAGTCAGAAATGTCATGCAGCAGTGCGCACCCCCTTCTGGTGTCACGCCGAACTAGTTTGGTTCGTGCCATGCACACACCGTCGTTGTCGTCGTGTTTTGTTTCTGTAAGAACCTGGGGCCATAGGACCAGCCAGTCGGTACCTTTTTTCCAGAAGAACTTTCTTAAGTACAAAGCGTCCTATCATTACTAGAACTGTTGCCGTCGTGTTTTGTTTCTGTAAGAACCTGGGGCCATAGGACCAGCCAGTCGGTAACTTTTTTCAAGTACAACTTTCTTATGTACAAAGCGTCCTGTCATTACTAGACCCACTGGTGACCACCCGCTGTGTAACACCCACTGCGCCCTTATATATCCACCGTTTTCCTGCTGCAGACGGGAAAGGTGTCTAACCAAGAAGTCAGAAATGTCATGCAGCAGTGCGCACCCCCTTCTGGTGTCACGCCGAACTAGTTTGGTTCGTGCCATGCACACACCGTCGTTGTCGTCGTGTTTTGTTTCTGTAAGAACCTGGGGCCATAGGACCAGCCAGTCGGTACCTTTTTTCCAGAAGAACTTTCTTAAGTACAAAGCGTCCTATCATTACTAGAACTGTTGCCGTCGTGTTTTGTTTCTGTAAGAACCTGGGGCCATAGGACCAGCCAGTCGGTAACTTTTTTCAAGTACAACTTTCTTATGTACAAAGCGTCCTGTCATTACTAGACCCACTGGTGACCACCCGCTGTGTAACACCCACTGCGCCCTTATATATCCACCGTTTTCCTGCTGCAGACGGGAAAGGTGTCTAACCAAGAAGTCAGAAATGTCATGCAGCAGTGCGCACCCCCTTCTGGTGTCACGCCGAACTAGTTTGGTTCGTGCCATGCACACACCGTCGTTGTCGTCGTGTTTTGTTTCTGTAAGAACCTGGGGCCATAGGACCAGCCAGTCGGTACCTTTTTTCCAGAAGAACTTTCTTAAGTACAAAGCGTCCTATCATTACTAGAACTGTTGCCGTCGTGTTTTGTTTCTGTAAGAACCTGGGGCCATAGGACCAGCCAGTCGGTAACTTTTTTCAAGTACAACTTTCTTATGTACAAAGCGTCCTGTCATTACTAGACCCACTGGTGACCACCCGCTGTGTAACACCCACTGCGCCCTTATATATCCACCGTTTTCCTGCTGCAGACGGGAAAGGTGTCTAACCAAGAAGTCAGAAATGTCATGCAGCAGTGCGCACCCCCTTCTGGTGTCACGCCGAACTAGTTTGGTTCGTGCCATGCACACACCGTCGTTGTCGTCGTGTTTTGTTTCTGTAAGAACCTGGGGCCATAGGACCAGCCAGTCGGTACCTTTTTTCCAGAAGAACTTTCTTAAGTACAAAGCGTCCTATCATTACTAGAACTGTTGCCGTCGTGTTTTGTTTCTGTAAGAACCTGGGGCCATAGGACCAGCCAGTCGGTAACTTTTTTCAAGTACAACTTTCTTATGTACAAAGCGTCCTGTCATTACTAGACCCACTGGTGACCACCCGCTGTGTAACACCCACTGCGCCCTTATATATCCACCGTTTTCCTGCTGCAGACGGGAAAGGTGTCTAACCAAGAAGTCAGAAATGTCATGCAGCAGTGCGCACCCCCTTCTGGTGTCACGCCGAACTAGTTTGGTTCGTGCCATGCACACACCGTCGTTGTCGTCGTGTTTTGTTTCTGTAAGAACCTGGGGCCATAGGACCAGCCAGTCGGTACCTTTTTTCCAGAAGAACTTTCTTAAGTACAAAGCGTCCTATCATTACTAGAACTGTTGCCGTCGTGTTTTGTTTCTGTAAGAACCTGGGGCCATAGGACCAGCCAGTCGGTAACTTTTTTCAAGTACAACTTTCTTATGTACAAAGCGTCCTGTCATTACTAGACCCACTGGTGACCACCCGCTGTGTAACACCCACTGCGCCCTTATATATCCACCGTTTTCCTGCTGCAGACGGGAAAGGTGTCTAACCAAGAAGTCAGAAATGTCATGCAGCAGTGCGCACCCCCTTCTGGTGTCACGCCGAACTAGTTTGGTTCGTGCCATGCACACACCGTCGTTGTCGTCGTGTTTTGTTTCTGTAAGAACCTGGGGCCATAGGACCAGCCAGTCGGTACCTTTTTTCCAGAAGAACTTTCTTAAGTACAAAGCGTCCTATCATTACTAGAACTGTTGCCGTCGTGTTTTGTTTCTGTAAGAACCTGGGGCCATAGGACCAGCCAGTCGGTAACTTTTTTCAAGTACAACTTTCTTATGTACAAAGCGTCCTGTCATTACTAGACCCACTGGTGACCACCCGCTGTGTAACACCCACTGCGCCCTTATATATCCACCGTTTTCCTGCTGCAGACGGGAAAGGTGTCTAACCAAGAAGTCAGAAATGTCATGCAGAAGTGCGCACCCCCTTCTGGTGTCACGCCGAACTAGTTTGGTTCGTGCCATGCACACACCGTCGTTGTCGTCGTGTTTTGTTTCTGTAAGAACCTGGGGCCATAGGACCAGCCAGTCGGTACCTTTTTTCCAGAAGAACTTTCTTAAGTACAAAGCGTCCTATCATTACTAGAACTGTTGCCGTCGTGTTTTGTTTCTGTAAGAACCTGGGGCCATAGGACCAGCCAGTCGGTAACTTTTTTCAAGTACAACTTTCTTATGTACAAAGCGTCCTGTCATTACTAGACCCACTGGTGACCACCCGCTGTGTAACACCCACTGCGCCCTTATATATCCACCGTTTTCCTGCTGCAGACGGGAAAGGTGTCTAACCAAGAAGTCAGAAATGTCATGCAGCAGTGCGCACCCCCTTCTGGTGTCACGCCGAACTAGTTTGGTTCGTGCCATGCACACACCGTCGTTGTCGTCGTGTTTTGTTTCTGTAAGAACCTGGGGCCATAGGACCAGCCAGTCGGTACCTTTTTTCCAGAAGAACTTTCTTAAGTACAAAGCGTCCTATCATTACTAGAACTGTTGCCGTCGTGTTTTGTTTCTGTAAGAACCTGGGGCCATAGGACCAGCCAGTCGGTACCTTTTTTCCAGAAGAACTTTCTTAAGTACAAAGCGTCCTATCATTACTAGAACTGTTGCCGTCGTGTTTTGTTTCTGTAAGAACCTGGGGCCATAGGACCAGCCAGTCGGTAACTTTTTTCAAGTACAACTTTCTTATGTACAAAGCGTCCTGTCATTACTAGACCCACTGGTGACCACCCGCTGTGTAACACCCACTGCGCCCTTATATATCCACCGTTTTCCTGCTGCAGACGGGAAAGGTGTCTAACCAAGAAGTCAGAAATGTCATGCAGCAGTGCGCACCCCCTTCTGGTGTCACGCCGAACTAGTTTGGTTCGTGCCATGCACACACCGTCGTTGTCGTCGTGTTTTGTTTCTGTAAGAACCTGGGGCCATAGGACCAGCCAGTCGATACCTTTTTTCCAGAAGAACTTTCTTAAGTACAAAGCGATCTATCATTACTAGAACTGTTGCCGTCTTCTTTTGTTTCTGTAAGAACCTGGGGCCATAGGACCAGCCAGTCGGTAACTTTTTTCAAGTACAACTTTCTTATGTACAAAGCGTCCTGTCATTACTAGACCCACTGGTGACCACCCGCTGTGTAACACCCACTGCGCCCTTATATATCCACCGTTTTCCTGCTGCAGACGGGACAGGTGTCTAACCAAGAAGTCAGAAATGTCATGCAGCAGTGCGCACCCCCTTCTGGTGTCACGCCGAACTAGTTTGGTTCGTGCCATGCACACACCGTCGTTGTCGTCGTGTTTTGTTTCTGTAAGAACCTGGGGCCATAGGACCAGCCAGTCGGTACCTTTTTTCAAGTACAACTTTCTTATGTACAAAGCGTCCTATCATTACTAGAACTGTTGCCGTCGTGTTTTGTTTCTGTAAGAACCTGGGGCCATAGGACCAGCCAGTCGGTACCTTTTTTCCAGAAGAACTTTCTTAAGTACAAAGCGTCCTATCATTACTAGAACTGTTGCCGTCGTGTTTTGTTTCTGTAAGAACCTGGGGCCATAGGACCAGCCAGTCGGTAACTTTTTTCAAGTACAACTTTCTTATGTACAAAGCGTCCTGTCATTACTAGACCCACTGGTGACCACCCGCTGTGTAACACCCACTGCGCCCTTATATATCCACCGTTTTCCTGCTGCAGACGGGAAAGGTGTCTAACCAAGAAGTCAGAAATGTCATGCAGCAGTGCGCACCCCCTTCTGGTGTCACGCCGAACTAGTTTGGTTCGTGCCATGCACACACCGTCGTTGTCGTCGTGTTTTGTTTCTGTAAGAACCTGGGGCCATAGGACCAGCCAGTCGGTACCTTTTTTCCAGAAGAACTTTCTTAAGTACAAAGCGTCCTATCATTACTAGAACTGTTGCCGTCGTGTTTTGTTTCTGTAAGAACCTGGGGCCATAGGACCAGCCAGTCGGTAACTTTTTTCAAGTACAACTTTCTTATGTACAAAGCGTCCTGTCATTACTAGACCCACTGGTGACCACCCGCTGTGTAACACCCACTGCGCCCTTATATATCCACCGTTTTCCTGCTGCAGACGGGAAAGGTGTCTAACCAAGAAGTCAGAAATGTCATGCAGCAGTGCGCACCCCCTTCTGGTGTCACGCCGAACTAGTTTGGTTCGTGCCATGCACACACCGTCGTTGTCGTCGTGTTTTGTTTCTGTAAGAACCTGGGGCCATAGGACCAGCCAGTCGGTACCTTTTTTCCAGAAGAACTTTCTTAAGTACAAAGCGTCCTATCATTACTAGAACTGTTGCCGTCGTGTTTTGTTTCTGTAAGAACCTGGGGCCATAGGACCAGCCAGTCGGTAACTTTTTTCAAGTACAACTTTCTTATGTACAAAGCGTCCTGTCATTACTAGACCCACTGGTGACCACCCGCTGTGTAACACCCACTGCGCCCTTATATATCCACCGTTTTCCTGCTGCAGACGGGAAAGGTGTCTAACCAAGAAGTCAGAAATGTCATGCAGCAGTGCGCACCCCCTTCTGGTGTCACGCCGAACTAGTTTGGTTCGTGCCATGCACACACCGTCGTTGTCGTCGTGTTTTGTTTCTGTAAGAACCTGGGACCATAGGACCAGCCAGTCGATACCTTTTTTCCAGAAGAACTTTCTTAAGTACAAAGCGTCCTATCATTACTAGAACTGTTGCCGTCGTGTTTTGTTTCTGTAAGAACCTGGGGCCATAGGACCAGCCAGTCGGTAACTTTTTTCAAGTACAACTTTCTTATGTACAAAGCGTCCTGTCATTACTAGACCCACTGGTGACCACCCGCTGTGTAACACCCACTGCGCCCTTATATATCCACCGTTTTCCTGCTGCAGACGGGAAAGGTGTCTAACCAAGAAGTCAGAAATGTCATGCAGCAGTGCGCACCCCCTTCTGGTGTCACGCCGAACTAGTTTGGTTCGTGCCATGCACACACCGTCGTTGTCGTCGTGTTTTGTTTCTGTAA
The DNA here is from genome assembly GCA_936440205.1 of Lepidonotus clava. Taxonomy (NCBI): domain Eukaryota; kingdom Metazoa; phylum Annelida; class Polychaeta; order Phyllodocida; family Polynoidae; genus Lepidonotus; species Lepidonotus clava. The sequence continues at coordinate 14,836,027 of OW387143.1, read as the reverse complement.
GAACCTGGGGCCATAGGACCAGCCAGTCGGTACCTTTTTTCCAGAAGAACTTTCTTAAGTACAAAGCGTCCTATCATTACTAGAACTGTTGCCGTCGTGTTTTGTTTCTGTAAGAACCTGGGGCCATAGGACCAGCCAGTCGGTAACTTTTTTCAAGTACAACTTTCTTATGTACAAAGCGTCCTGTCATTACTAGACCCACTGGTGACCACCCGCTGTGTAACACCCACTGCGCCCTTATATATCCACCGTTTTCCTGCTGCAGACGGGAAAGGTGTCTAACCAAGAAGTCAGAAATGTCATGCAGCAGTGCGCACCCCCTTCTGGTGTCACGCCGAACTAGTTTGGTTCGTGCCATGCACACACCGTCGTTGTCGTCGTGTTTTGTTTCTGTAAGAACCTGGGGCCATAGGACCAGCCAGTCGGTACCTTTTTTCCAGAAGAACTTTCTTAAGTACAAAGCGTCCTATCATTACTAGAACTGTTGCCGTCGTGTTTTGTTTCTGTAAGAACCTGGGGCCATAGGACCAGCCAGTCGGTAACTTTTTTCAAGTACAACTTTCTTATGTACAAAGCGTCCTGTCATTACTAGACCCACTGGTGACCACCCGCTGTGTAACACCCACTGCGCCCTTATATATCCACCGTTTTCCTGCTGCAGACGGGAAAGGTGTCTAACCAAGAAGTCAGAAATGTCATGCAGATGTGCGCACCCCCTTCTGGTGTCACGCCGAACTAGTTTGGTTCGTGCCATGCACACACCGTCGTTGTCGTCGTGTTTTGTTTCTGTAAGAACCTGGGGCCATAGGACCAGCCAGTCGGTACCTTTTTTCCAGAAGAACTTTCTTAAGTACAAAGCGTCCTATCATTACTAGAACTGTTGCCGTCGTGTTTTGTTTCTGTAAGAACCTGGGGCCATAGGACCAGCCAGTCGGTAACTTTTTTCAAGTACAACTTTCTTATGTACAAAGCGTCCTGTCATTACTAGACCCACTGGTGACCACCCGCTGTGTAACACCCACTGCGCCCTTATATATCCACCGTTTTCCTGCTGCAGACGGGAAAGGTGTCTAACCAAGAATTCAGAAATGTCATGCAGCAGTGCGCACCCCCTTCTGGTGTCACGCCGAACTAGTTTGGTTCGTGCCATGCACACACCGTCGTTGTCGTCGTGTTTTGTTTCTGTAAGAACCTGGGGCCATAGGACCAGCCAGTCGGTACCTTTTTTCCAGAAGAACTTTCTTAAGTACAAAGCGTCCTATCATTACTAGAACTGTTGCCGTCGTGTTTTGTTTCTGTAAGAACCTGGGGCCATAGGACCAGCCAGTCGGTACCTTTTTTCCAGAAGAACTTTCTTAAGTACAAAGCGTCCTATCATTACTAGAACTGTTGCCGTCGTGTTTTGTTTCTGTAAGAACCTGGGGCCATAGGACCAGCCAGTCGGTAACTTTTTTCAAGTACAACTTTCTTATGTACAAAGCGTCCTGTCATTACTAGACCCACTGGTGACCACCCGCTGTGTAACACCCACTGCGCCCTTATATATCCACCGTTTTCCTGCTGCAGACGGGAAAGGTGTCTAACCAAGAAGTCAGAAATGTCATGCAGCAGTGCGCACCCCCTTCTGGTGTCACGCCGAACTAGTTTGGTTCGTGCCATGCACACACCGTCGTTGTCGTCGTGTTTTGTTTCTGTAAGAACCTGGGGCCATAGGACCAGCCAGTCGATACCTTTTTTCCAGAAGAACTTTCTTAAGTACAAAGCGATCTATCATTACTAGAACTGTTGCCGTCTTCTTTTGTTTCTGTAAGAACCTGGGGCCATAGGACCAGCCAGTCGGTAACTTTTTTCAAGTACAACTTTCTTATGTACAAAGCGTCCTGTCATTACTAGACCCACTGGTGACCACCCGCTGTGTAACACCCACTGCGCCCTTATATATCCACCGTTTTCCTGCTGCAGACGGGAAAGGTGTCTAACCAAGAAGTCAGAAATGTCATGCAGCAGTGCGCACCCCCTTCTGGTGTCACGCCGAACTAGTTTGGTTCGTGCCATGCACACACCGTCGTTGTCGTCGTGTTTTGTTTCTGTAAGAACCTGGGGCCATAGGACCAGCCAGTCGGTACCTTTTTTCAAGTACAACTTTCTTATGTACAAAGCGTCCTATCATTACTAGAACTGTTGCCGTCGTGTTTTGTTTCTGTAAGAACCTGGGGCCATAGGACCAGCCAGTCGGTACCTTTTTTCCAGAAGAACTTTCTTAAGTACAAAGCGTCCTATCATTACTAGAACTGTTGCCGTCGTGTTTTGTTTCTGTAAGAACCTGGGGCCATAGGACCAGCCAGTCGGTAACTTTTTTCAAGTACAACTTTCTTATGTACAAAGCGTCCTGTCATTACTAGACCCACTGGTGACCACCCGCTGTGTAACACCCACTGCGCCCTTATATATCCACCGTTTTCCTGCTGCAGACGGGAAAGGTGTCTAACCAAGAAGTCAGAAATGTCATGCAGCAGTGCGCACCCCCTTCTGGTGTCACGCCGAACTAGTTTGGTTCGTGCCATGCACACACCGTCGTTGTCGTCGTGTTTTGTTTCTGTAAGAACCTGGGACCATAGGACCAGCCAGTCGATACCTTTTTTCCAGAAGAACTTTCTTAAGTACAAAGCGTCCTATCATTACTAGAACTGTTGCCGTCGTGTTTTGTTTCTGTAAGAACCTGGGGCCATAGGACCAGCCAGTCGGTAACTTTTTTCAAGTACAACTTTCTTATGTACAAAGCGTCCTGTCATTACTAGACCCACTGGTGACCACCCGCTGTGTAACACCCACTGCGCCCTTATATATCCACCGTTTTCCTGCTGCAGACGGGAAAGGTGTCTAACCAAGAAGTCAGAAATGTCATGCAGCAGTGCGCACCCCCTTCTGGTGTCACGCCGAACTAGTTTGGTTCGTGCCATGCACACACCGTCGTTGTCGTCGTGTTTTGTTTCTGTAAGAACCTGGGGCCATAGGACCAGCCAGTCGGTACCTTTTTTCCAGAAGAACTTTCTTAAGTACAAAGCGTCCTATCATTACTAGAACTGTTGCCGTCGTGTTTTGTTTCTGTAAGAACCTGGGGCCATAGGACCAGCCAGTCGGTAACTTTTTTCAAGTACAACTTTCTTATGTACAAAGCGTCCTGTCATTACTAGACCCACTGGTGACCACCCGCTGTGTAACACCCACTGCGCCCTTATATATCCACCGTTTTCCTGCTGCAGACGGGAAAGGTGTCTAACCAAGAAGTCAGAAATGTCATGCAGCAGTGCGCACCCCCTTCTGGTGTCACGCCGAACTAGTTTGGTTCGTGCCATGCACACACCGTCGTTGTCGTCGTGTTTTGTTTCTGTAAGAACCTGGGGCCATAGGACCAGCCAGTCGGTACCTTTTTTCCAGAAGAACTTTCTTAAGTACAAAGCGTCCTATCATTACTAGAACTGTTGCCGTCGTGTTTTGTTTCTGTAAGAACCTGGGGCCATAGGACCAGCCAGTCGGTAACTTTTTTCAAGTACAACTTTCTTATGTACAAAGCGTCCTGTCATTACTAGACCCACTGGTGACCACCCGCTGTGTAACACCCACTGCGCCCTTATATATCCACCGTTTTCCTGCTGCAGACGGGAAAGGTGTCTAACCAAGAAGTCAGAAATGTCATGCAGAAGTGCGCACCCCCTTCTGGTGTCACGCCGAACTAGTTTGGTTCGTGCCATGCACACACCGTCGTTGTCGTCGTGTTTTGTTTCTGTAAGAACCTGGGGCCATAGGACCAGCCAGTCGGTACCTTTTTTCCAGAAGAACTTTCTTAAGTACAAAGCGTCCTATCATTACTAGAACTGTTGCCGTCGTGTTTTGTTTCTGTAAGAACCTGGGGCCATAGGACCAGCCAGTCGGTAACTTTTTTCAAGTACAACTTTCTTATGTACAAAGCGTCCTGTCATTACTAGACCCACTGGTGACCACCCGCTGTGTAACACCCACTGCGCCCTTATATATCCACCGTTTTCCTGCTGCAGACGGGAAAGGTGTCTAACCAAGAAGTCAGAAATGTCATGCAGCAGTGCGCACCCCCTTCTGGTGTCACGCCGAACTAGTTTGGTTCGTGCCATGCACACACCGTCGTTGTCGTCGTGTTTTGTTTCTGTAAGAACCTGGGGCCATAGGACCAGCCAGTCGGTACCTTTTTTCCAGAAGAACTTTCTTAAGTACAAAGCGTCCTATCATTACTAGAACTGTTGCCGTCGTGTTTTGTTTCTGTAAGAACCTGGGGCCATAGGACCAGCCAGTCGGTACCTTTTTTCCAGAAGAACTTTCTTAAGTACAAAGCGTCCTATCATTACTAGAACTGTTGCCGTCGTGTTTTGTTTCTGTAAGAACCTGGGGCCATAGGACCAGCCAGTCGGTAACTTTTTTCAAGTACAACTTTCTTATGTACAAAGCGTCCTGTCATTACTAGACCCACTGGTGACCACCCGCTGTGTAACACCCACTGCGCCCTTATATATCCACCGTTTTCCTGCTGCAGACGGGAAAGGTGTCTAACCAAGAAGTCAGAAATGTCATGCAGCAGTGCGCACCCCCTTCTGGTGTCACGCCGAACTAGTTTGGTTCGTGCCATGCACACACCGTCGTTGTCGTCGTGTTTTGTTTCTGTAAGAACCTGGGGCCATAGGACCAGCCAGTCGATACCTTTTTTCCAGAAGAACTTTCTTAAGTACAAAGCGATCTATCATTACTAGAACTGTTGCCGTCTTCTTTTGTTTCTGTAAGAACCTGGGGCCATAGGACCAGCCAGTCGGTAACTTTTTTCAAGTACAACTTTCTTATGTACAAAGCGTCCTGTCATTACTAGACCCACTGGTGACCACCCGCTGTGTAACACCCACTGCGCCCTTATATATCCACCGTTTTCCTGCTGCAGACGGGAAAGGTGTCTAACCAAGAAGTCAGAAATGTCATGCAGCAGTGCGCACCCCCTTCTGGTGTCACGCCGAACTAGTTTGGTTCGTGCCATGCACACACCGTCGTTGTCGTCGTGTTTTGTTTCTGTAAGAACCTGGGGCCATAGGACCAGCCAGTCGGTACCTTTTTTCAAGTACAACTTTCTTATGTACAAAGCGTCCTATCATTACTAGAACTGTTGCCGTCGTGTTTTGTTTCTGTAAGAACCTGGGGCCATAGGACCAGCCAGTCGGTACCTTTTTTCCAGAAGAACTTTCTTAAGTACAAAGCGTCCTATCATTACTAGAACTGTTGCCGTCGTGTTTTGTTTCTGTAAGAACCTGGGGCCATAGGACCAGCCAGTCGGTAACTTTTTTCAAGTACAACTTTCTTATGTACAAAGCGTCCTGTCATTACTAGACCCACTGGTGACCACCCGCTGTGTAACACCCACTGCGCCCTTATATATCCACCATTTTCCTGCTGCAGACGGGAAAGGTGTCTAACCAAGAAGTCAGAAATGTCATGCAGCAGTGCGCACCCCCTTCTGGTGTCACGCCGAACTAGTTTGGTTCGTGCCATGCACACACCGTCGTTGTCGTCGTGTTTTGTTTCTGTAAGAACCTGGGGCCATAGGACCAGCCAGTCGGTACCTTTTTTCCAGAAGAACTTTCTTAAGTACAAAGCGTCCTATCATTACTAGAACTGTTGCCGTCGTGTTTTGTTTCTGTAAGAACCTGGGGCCATAGGACCAGCCAGTCGGTAACTTTTTTCAAGTACAACTTTCTTATGTACAAAGCGTCCTGTCATTACTAGACCCACTGGTGACCACCCGCTGTGTAACACCCACTGCGCCCTTATATATCCACCTTTTTCCTGCTGCAGACGGGAAAGGTGTCTAACCAAGAAGTCAGAAATGTCATGCAGCAGTGCGCACCCCCTTCTGGTGTCACGCCGAACTAGTTTGGTTCGTGCCATGCACACACCGTCGTTGTCGTCGTGTTTTGTTTCTGTAAGAACCTGGGGCCATAGGACCAGCCAGTCGGTACCTTTTTTCCAGAAGAACTTTCTTAAGTACAAAGCGTCCTATCATTACTAGAACTGTTGCCGTCGTGTTTTGTTTCTGTAAGAACCTGGGGCCATAGGACCAGCCAGTCGGTAACTTTTTTCAAGTACAACTTTCTTATGTACAAAGCGTCCTGTCATTACTAGACCCACTGGTGACCACCCGCTGTGTAACACCCACTGCGCCCTTATATATCCACCGTTTTCCTGCTGCAGACGGGAAAGGTGTCTAACCAAGAAGTCAGAAATGTCATGCAGCAGTGCGCACCCCCTTCTGGTGTCACGCCGAACTAGTTTGGTTCGTGCCATGCACACACCGTCGTTGTCGTCGTGTTTTGTTTCTGTAAGAACCTGGGGCCATAGGACCAGCCAGTCGGTACCTTTTTTCCAGAAGAACTTTCTTAAGTACAAAGCGTCCTATCATTACTAGAACTGTTGCCGTCGTGTTTTGTTTCTGTAAGAACCTGGGGCCATAGGACCAGCCAGTCGGTACCTTTTTTCCAGAAGAACTTTCTTAAGTACAAAGCGTCCTATCATTACTAGAACTGTTGCCGTCGTGTTTTGTTTCTGTAAGAACCTGGGGCCATAGGACCAGCCAGTCGGTAACTTTTTTCAAGTACAACTTTCTTATGTACAAAGCGTCCTGTCATTACTAGACCCACTGGTGACCACCCGCTGTGTAACACCCACTGCGCCCTTATATATCCACCGTTTTCCTGCTGCAGACGGGAAAGGTGTCTAACCAAGAAGTCAGAAATGTCATGCAGCAGTGCGCACCCCCTTCTGGTGTCACGCCGAACTAGTTTGGTTCGTGCCATGCACACACCGTCGTTGTCGTCGTGTTTTGTTCCTGTAAGAACCTGGGGCCATAGGACCAGCCAGTCGATACCTTTTTTCCAGAAGAACTTTCTTAAGTACAAAGCGATCTATCATTACTTGAACTGTTGCCGTCTTGTTTTGTTTCTGTAAGAACCTGGGGCCATAGGACCAGCCAGTCGGTAACTTTTTTCAAGTACAACTTTCTTATGTACAAAGCGTCCTGTCATTACTAGACCCACTGGTGACCACCCGCTGTGTAACACCCACTGCGCCCTTATATATCCACCGTTTTCCTGCTGCAGACGGGAAAGGTGTCTAACCAAGAAGTCAGAAATGTCATGCAGCAGTGCGCACCCCCTTCTGGTGTCACGCCGAACTAGTTTGGTTCGTGCCATGCACACACCGTCGTTGTCGTCGTGTTTTGTTTCTGTAAGAACCTGGGGCCATAGGACCAGCCAGTCGGTACCTTTTTTCCAGAAGAACTTTCTTAAGTACAAAGCGTCCTATCATTACTAGAACTGTTGCCGTCGTGTTTTGTTTCTGTAAGAACCTGGGGCCATAGGACCAGCCAGTCGGTACCTTTTTTCCAGAAGAACTTTCTTAAGTACAAAGCGTCCTATCATTACTAGAACTGTTGCCGTCGTGTTTTGTTTCTGTAAGAACCTGGGGCCATAGGACCAGCCAGTCGGTAACTTTTTTCAAGTACAACTTTCTCATGTACAAAGCGTCCTGTCATTACTAGACCCACTGGTGACCACCCGCTGTGTAACACCCACTGCGCCCTTATATATCCACCGGCAGACGGGAAAGGAGTCAAACCAAGAAGTCAGAAATGTCATGCAGCAGTGCGCACCCCCGTCTGGTGTCACGCCGAACTAGTTTGGTTCGTGCCATGCACACACCGTCCTTGTCGTCGTGTTTTGTTTCTGTAAGAACCTGGGGCCATAGGACCAGCCAGTCGGTACCTTTTTTCCAGAAGAACTTTCTTAAGTACAAAGCGTCCTATCATTACTAGAACTGTTGCCGTCGTGTTTTGTTTCTGTAAGAACCTGGGGCCATAGGACCAGCCAGTCGGTAACTTTTTTCAAGTACAACTTTCTTATGTACAAAGCGTCCTGTCATTACTAGACCCACTGGTGACCACCCGCTGTGTAACACCCACTGCGCCCTTATATATCCACCGTTTTCCTGCTGCAGACGGGAAAGGTGTCTAACCAAGAAGTCAGAAATGTCATGCAGCAGTGCGCACCCCCTTCTGGTGTCACGCCGAACTAGTTTGGTTCGTGCCATGCACACACCGTCGTTGTCGTCGTGTTTTGTTTCTGTAAGAACCTGGGGCCATAGGACCAGCCAGTCGGTACCTTTTTTCCAGAAGAACTTTCTTAAGTACAAAGCGTCCTATCATTACTAGAACTGTTGCCGTCGTGTTTTGTTTCTGTAAGAACCTGGGGCCATAGGACCAGCCAGTCGGTAACTTTTTTCAAGTACAACTTTCTTATGTACAAAGCGTCCTGTCATTACTAGACCCACTGGTGACCACCCGCTGTGTAACACCCACTGCGCCCTTATATATCCACCGTTTTCCTGCTGCAGACGGGAAAGGTGTCTAACCAAGAAGTCAGAAATGTCATGCAGAAGTGCGCACCCCCTTCTGGTGTCACGCCGAACTAGTTTGGTTCGTGCCATGCACACACCGTCGTTGTCGTCGTGTTTTGTTTCTGTAAGAACCTGGGGCCATAGGACCAGCCAGTCGGTACCTTTTTTCCAGAAGAACTTTCTTAAGTACAAAGCGTCCTATCATTACTAGAACTGTTGCCGTCGTGTTTTGTTTCTGTAAGAACCTGGGGCCATAGGACCAGCCAGTCGGTAACTTTTTTCAAGTACAACTTTCTTATGTACAAAGCGTCCTGTCATTACTAGACCCACTGGTGACCACCCGCTGTGTAACACCCACTGCGCCCTTATATATCCACCGTTTTCCTGCTGCAGACGGGAAAGGTGTCTAACCAAGAAGTCAGAAATGTCATGCAGCAGTGCGCACCCCCTTCTGGTGTCACGCCGAACTAGTTTGGTTCGTGCCATGCACACACCGTCGTTGTCGTCGTGTTTTGTTTCTGTAAGAACCTGGGGCCATAGGACCAGCCAGTCGGTACCTTTTTTCCAGAAGAACTTTCTTAAGTACAAAGCGTCCTATCATTACTAGAACTGTTGCCGTCGTGTTTTGTTTCTGTAAGAACCTGGGGCCATAGGACCAGCCAGTCGGTAACTTTTTTCAAGTACAACTTTCTTATGTACAAAGCGTCCTGTCATTACTAGACCCACTGGTGACCACCCGCTGTGTAACACCCACTGCGCCCTTATATATCCACCGTTTTCCTGCTGCAGACGGGAAAGGTGTCTAACCAAGAAGTCAGAAATGTCATGCAGCAGTGCGCACCCCCTTCTGGTGTCACGCCGAACTAGTTTGGTTCGTGCCATGCACACACCGTCGTTGTCGTCGTGTTTTGTTTCTGTAAGAACCTGGGGCCATAGGACCAGCCAGTCGATACCTTTTTTCCAGAAGAACTTTCTTAAGTACAAAGCGATCTATCATTACTAGAACTGTTGCCGTCTTCTTTTGTTTCTGTAAGAACCTGGGGCCATAGGACCAGCCAGTCGGTAACTTTTTTCAAGTACAACTTTCTTATGTACAAAGCGTCCTGTCATTACTAGACCCACTGGTGACCACCCGCTGTGTAACACCCACTGCGCCCTTATATATCCACCGTTTTCCTGCTGCAGACGGGAAAGGTGTCTAACCAAGAAGTCAGAAATGTCATGCAGCAGTGCGCACCCCCTTCTGGTGTCACGCCGAACTAGTTTGGTTCGTGCCATGCACACACCGTCGTTGTCGTCGTGTTTTGTTTCTGTAAGAACCTGGGGCCATAGGACCAGCCAGTCGGTACCTTTTTTCAAGTACAACTTTCTTATGTACAAAGCGTCCTATCATTACTAGAACTGTTGCCGTCGTGTTTTGTTTCTGTAAGAACCTGGGGCCATAGGACCAGCCAGTCGGTACCTTTTTTCCAGAAGAACTTTCTTAAGTACAAAGCGTCCTATCATTACTAGAACTGTTGCCGTCGTGTTTTGTTTCTGTAAGAACCTGGGGCCATAGGACCAGCCAGTCGGTAACTTTTTTCAAGTACAACTTTCTTATGTACAAAGCGTCCTGTCATTACTAGACCCACTGGTGACCACCCGCTGTGTAACACCCACTGCGCCCTTATATATCCACCGTTTTCCTGCTGCAGACGGGAAAGGTGTCTAACCAAGAAGTCAGAAATGTCATGCAGCAGTGCGCACCCCCTTCTGGTGTCACGCCGAACTAGTTTGGTTCGTGCCATGCACACACCGTCGTTGTCGTCGTGTTTTGTTTCTGTAAGAACCTGGGACCATAGGACCAGCCAGTCGATACCTTTTTTCCAGAAGAACTTTCTTAAGTACAAAGCGTCCTATCATTACTAGAACTGTTGCCGTCGTGTTTTGTTTCTGTAAGAACCTGGGGCCATAGGACCAGCCAGTCGGTAACTTTTTTCAAGTACAACTTTCTTATGTACAAAGCGTCCTGTCATTACTAGACCCACTGGTGACCACCCGCTGTGTAACACCCACTGCGCCCTTATATATCCACCGTTTTCCTGCTGCAGACGGGAAAGGTGTCTAACCAAGAAGTCAGAAATGTCATGCAGCAGTGCGCACCCCCTTCTGGTGTCACGCCGAACTAGTTTGGTTCGTGCCATGCACACACCGTCGTTGTCGTCGTGTTTTGTTTCTGTAAGAACCTGGGGCCATAGGACCAGCCAGTCGGTACCTTTTTTCCAGAAGAACTTTCTTAAGTACAAAGCGTCCTATCATTACTAGAACTGTTGCCGTCGTGTTTTGTTTCTGTAAGAACCTGGGGCCATAGGACCAGCCAGTCGGTAACTTTTTTCAAGTACAACTTTCTTATGTACAAAGCGTCCTGTCATTACTAGACCCACTGGTGACCACCCGCTGTGTAACACCCACTGCGCCCTTATATATCCACCGTTTTCCTGCTGCAGACGGGAAAGGTGTCTAACCAAGAAGTCAGAAATGTCATGCAGCAGTGCGCACCCCCTTCTGGTGTCACGCCGAACTAGTTTGGTTCGTGCCATGCACACACCGTCGTTGTCGTCGTGTTTTGTTTCTGTAAGAACCTGGGGCCATAGGACCAGCCAGTCGGTACCTTTTTTCCAGAAGAACTTTCTTAAGTACAAAGCGTCCTATCATTACTAGAACTGTTGCCGTCGTGTTTTGTTTCTGTAAGAACCTGGGGCCATAGGACCAGCCAGTCGGTAACTTTTTTCAAGTACAACTTTCTTATGTACAAAGCGTCCTGTCATTACTAGACCCACTGGTGACCACCCGCTGTGTAACACCCACTGCGCCCTTATATATCCACCGTTTTCCTGCTGCAGACGGGAAAGGTGTCTAACCAAGAAGTCAGAAATGACAACCAGAAGTGCGCACCCCCTTCTGGTGTCACGCCGAACTAGTTTGGTTCGTGCCATGCACACACCGTCGTTGTCGTCGTGTTTTGTTTCTGTAAGAACCTGGGGCCATAGGACCAGCCAGTCGGTACCTTTTTTCCAGAAGAACTTTCTTAAGTACAAAGCGTCCTATCATTACTAGAACTGTTGCCGTCGTGTTTTGTTTCTGTAAGAACCTGGGGCCATAGGACCAGCCAGTCGGTAACTTTTTTCAAGTACAACTTTCTTATGTACAAAGCGTCCTGTCATTACTAGACCCACTGGTGACCACCCGCTGTGTAACACCCACTGCGCCCTTATATATCCACCGTTTTCCTGCTGCAGACGGGAAAGGTGTCTAACCAAGAAGTCAGAAATGTCATGCAGCAGTGCGCACCCCCTTCTGGTGTCACGCCGAACTAGTTTGGTTCGTGCCATGCACACACCGTCGTTGTCGTCGTGTTTTGTTTCTGTAAGAACCTGGGGCCATAGGACCAGCCAGTCGGTACCTTTTTTCCAGAAGAACTTTCTTAAGTACAAAGCGTCCTATCATTACTAGAACTGTTGCCGTCGTGTTTTGTTTCTGTAAGAACCTGGGGCCATAGGACCAGCCAGTCGGTACCTTTTTTCCAGAAGAACTTTCTTAAGTACAAAGCGTCCTATCATTACTAGAACTGTTGCCGTCGTGTTTTGTTTCTGTAAGAACCTGGGGCCATAGGACCAGCCAGTCGGTAACTTTTTTCAAGTACAACTTTCTTATGTACAAAGCGTCCTGTCATTACTAGACCCACTGGTGACCACCCGCTGTGTAACACCCACTGCGCCCTTATATATCCACCGTTTTCCTGCGGCAGACGGGAAAGGTGTCTAACCAAGAAGTCAGAAATGTCATGCAGCAGTGCGCACCCCCTTCTGGTGTCACGCCGAACTAGTTTGGTTCGTGCCATGCACACACCGTCGTTGTCGTCGTGTTTTGTTTCTGTAAGAACCTGGGGCCATAGGACCAGCCAGTCGATACCTTTTTTCCAGAAGAACTTTCTTAAGTACAAAGCGATCTATCATTACTAGAACTGTTGCCGTCTTCTTTTGTTTCTGTAAGAACCTGGGGCCATAGGACCAGCCAGTCGGTAACTTTTTTCAAGTACAACTTTCTTATGTACAAAGCGTCCTGTCATTACTAGACCCACTGGTGACCACCCGCTGTGTAACACCCACTGCGCCCTTATATATCCACCGTTTTCCTGCTGCAGACGGGAAAGGTGTCTAACCAAGAAGTCAGAAATGTCATGCAGCAGTGCGCACCCCCTTCTGGTGTCACGCCGAACTAGTTTGGTTCGTGCCATGCACACACCGTCGTTGTCGTCGTGTTTTGTTTCTGTAAGAACCTGGGGCCATAGGACCAGCCAGTCGGTACCTTTTTTCAAGTACAACTTTCTTATGTACAAAGCGTCCTATCATTACTAGAACTGTTGCCGTCGTGTTTTGTTTCTGTAAGAACCTGGGGCCATAGGACCAGCCAGTCGGTACCTTTTTTCCAGAAGAACTTTATTAAGTACAAAGCGTCCTATCATTACTAGAACTGTTGCCGTCGTGTTTTGTTTCTGTAAGAACCTGGGGCCATAGGACCAGCCAGTCGGTAACTTTTTTCAAGTACAACTTTCTTATGTACAAAGCGTCCTGTCATTACTAGACCCACTGGTGACCACCCGCTGTGTAACACCCACTGCGCCCTTATATATCCACCGTTTTCCTGCTGCAGACGGGAAAGGTGTCTAACCAAGAAGTCAGAAATGTCATGCAGCAGTGCGCACCCCCTTCTGGTGTCACGCCGAACTAGTTTGGTTCGTGCCATGCACACACCGTCGTTGTCGTCGTGTTTTGTTTCTGTAAGAACCTGGGGCCATAGGACCAGCCAGTCGGTACCTTTTTTCCAGAAGAACTTTCTTAAGTACAAAGCGTCCTATCATTACTAGATCTGTTGCCGTCGTGTTTTGTTTCTGTAAGAACCTGGGGCCATAGGACCAGCCAGTCGGTAACTTTTTTCAAGTACAACTTTCTTATGTACAAAGCGTCCTGTCATTACTAGACCCACTGGTGACCACCCGCTGTGTAACACCCACTGCGCCCTTATATATCCACCGTTTTCCTGCTGCAGACGGGAAAGGTGTCTAACCAAGAAGTCAGAAATGTCATGCAGCAGTGCGCACCCCCTTCTGGTGTCACGCCGAACTAGTTTGGTTCGTGCCATGCACACACCGTCGTTGTCGTCGTGTTTTGTTTCTGTAAGAACCTGGGGCCATAGGACCAGCCAGTCGGTACCTTTTTTCCAGAAGAACTTTCTTAAGTACAAAGCGTCCTATCATTACTAGAACTGTTGCCGTCGTGTTTTGTTTCTGTAAGAACCTGGGGCCATAGGACCAGCCAGTCGGTACCTTTTTTCCAGAAGAACTTTCTTAAGTACAAAGCGTCCTATCATTACTAGAACTGTTGCCGTCGTGTTTTGTTTCTGTAAGAACCTGGGGCCATAGGACGAGCCAGTCGGTAACTTTTTTCAAGTACAACTTTCTTATGTACAAAGCGTCCTGTCATTACTAGACCCACTGGTGACCACCCGCTGTGTAACACCCACTGCGCCCTTATATATCCACCGTTTTCCTGCTGCAGACGGGAAAGGTGTCTAACCAAGAAGTCAGAAATGTCATGCAGCAGTGCGCACCCCCTTCTGGTGTCACGCCGAACTAGTTTGGTTCGTGCCATGCACACACCGTCGTTGTCGTCGTGTTTTGTTCCTGTAAGAACCTGGGGCCATAGGACCAGCCAGTCGATACCTTTTTTCCAGAAGAACTTTCTTAAGTACAAAGCGATCTATCATTACTTGAACTGTTGCCGTCTTGTTTTGTTTCTGTAAGAACCTGGGGCCATAGGACCAGCCAGTCGGTAACTTTTTTCAAGTACAACTTTCTTATGTACAAAGCGTCCTGTCATTACTAGACCCACTGGTGACCACCCGCTGTGTAACACCCACTGCGCCCTTATATATCCACCGTTTTCCTGCTGCAGACGGGAAAGGTGTCTAACCAAGAAGTCAGAAATGTCATGCAGCAGTGCGCACCCCCTTCTGGTGTCACGCCGAACTAGTTTGGTTCGTGCCATGCACACACCGTCGTTGTCGTCGTGTTTTGTTTCTGTAAGAACCTGGGGCCATAGGACCAGCCAGTCGGTACCTTTTTTCAAGTACAACTTTCTTATGTACAAAGCGTCCTATCATTACTAGAACTGTTGCCGTCGTGTTTTGTTTCTGTAAGAACCTGGGGCCATAGGACCAGCCAGTCGGTACCTTTTTTCCAGAAGAACTTTATTAAGTACAAAGCGTCCTATCATTACTAGAACTGTTGCCGTCGTGTTTTGTTTCTGTAAGAACCTGGGGCCATAGGACCAGCCAGTCGGTAACTTTTTTCAAGTACAACTTTCTTATGTACAAAGCGTCCTGTCATTACTAGACCCACTGGTGACCACCCGCTGTGTAACACCCACTGCGCCCTTATATATCCACCGTTTTCCTGCTGCAGACGGGAAAGGTGTCTAACCAAGAAGTCAGAAATGTCATGCAGCAGTGCGCACCCCCTTCTGGTGTCACGCCGAACTAGTTTGGTTCGTGCCATGCACACACCGTCGTTGTCGTCGTGTTTTGTTTCTGTAAGAACCTGGGGCCATAGGACCAGCCAGTCGGTACCTTTTTTCCAGAAGAACTTTCTTAAGTACAAAGCGTCCTATCATTACTAGAACTGTTGCCGTCGTGTTTTGTTTCTGTAAGAACCTGGGGCCATAGGACCAGCCAGTCGGTAACTTTTTTCAAGTACAACTTTCTTATGTACAAAGCGTCCTGTCATTACTAGACCCACTGGTGACCACCCGCTGTGTAACACCCACTGCGCCCTTATATATCCACCGTTTTCCTGCTGCAGACGGGAAAGGTGTCTAACCAAGAAGTCAGAAATGTCATGCAGCAGTGCGCACCCCCTTCTGGTGTCACGCCGAACTAGTTTGGTTCGTGCCATGCACACACCGTCGTTGTCGTCGTGTTTTGTTTCTGTAAGAACCTGGGGCCATAGGACCAGCCAGTCGGTACCTTTTTTCCAGAAGAACTTTCTTAAGTACAAAGCGTCCTATCATTACTAGAACTGTTGCCGTCGTGTTTTGTTTCTGTAAGAACCTGGGGCCATAGGACCAGCCAGTCGGTACCTTTTTTCCAGAAGAACTTTCTTAAGTACAAAGCGTCCTATCATTACTAGAACTGTTGCCGTCGTGTTTTGTTTCTGTAAGAACCTGGGGCCATAGGACGAGCCAGTCGGTAACTTTTTTCAAGTACAACTTTCTTATGTACAAAGCGTCCTGTCATTACTAGACCCACTGGTGACCACCCGCTGTGTAACACCCACTGCGCCCTTATATATCCACCGTTTTCCTGCTGCAGACGGGAAAGGTGTCTAACCAAGAAGTCAGAAATGTCATGCAGCAGTGCGCACCCCCTTCTGGTGTCACGCCGAACTAGTTTGGTTCGTGCCATGCACACACCGTCGTTGTCGTCGTGTTTTGTTCCTGTAAGAACCTGGGGCCATAGGACCAGCCAGTCGATACCTTTTTTCCAGAAGAACTTTCTTAAGTACAAAGCGATCTATCATTACTTGAACTGTTGCCGTCTTGTTTTGTTTCTGTAAGAACCTGGGGCCATAGGACCAGCCAGTCGGTAACTTTTTTCAAGTACAACTTTCTTATGTACAAAGCGTCCTGTCATTACTAGACCCACTGGTGACCACCCGCTGTGTAACACCCACTGCGCCCTTATATATCCACCGTTTTCCTGCTGCAGACGGGAAAGGTGTCTAACCAAGAAGTCAGAAATGTCATGCAGCAGTGCGCACCCCCTTCTGGTGTCACGCCGAACTAGTTTGGTTCGTGCCATGCACACACCGTCCTTGTCGTCGTGTTTTGTTTCTGTAAGAACCTGGGGCCATAGGACCAGCCAGTCGGTACCTTTTTTCCAGAAGAACTTTCTTAAGTACAAAGCGTCCTATCATTACTAGAACTGTTGCCGTCGTGTTTTGTTTCTGTAAGAACCTGGGGCCATAGGACCAGCCAGTCGGTACCTTTTTTCCAGAAGAACTTTCTTAAGTACAAAGCGTACTATCATTACTAGAACTGTTGCCGTCGTGTTTTGTTTCTGTAAGAACCTGGGGCCATAGGACCAGCCAGTCGGTAACTTTTTTCAAGTACAACTTTCTCATGTACAAAGCGTCCTGTCATTACTAGACCCACTGGTGACCACCCGCTGTGTAACACCCACTGCGCCCTTATATATCCACCGGCAGACGGGAAAGGTGTCTAACCAAGAAGTCAGAAATGTCATGCAGCAGTGCGCACCCCCTTCTGGTGTCACGCCGAACTAGTTTGGTTCGTGCCATGCACACACCGTCCTTGTCGTCGTGTTTTGTTTCTGTAAGAACCTGGGGCCATAGGACCAGCCAGTCGGTACCTTTTTTCCAGAAGAACTTTCTTAAGTACAAAGCGTCCTATCATTACTAGAACTGTTGCCGTCGTGTTTTGTTTCTGTAAGAACCTGGGGCCATAGGACCAGCCAGTCGGTAACTTTTTTCAAGTACAACTTTCTTATGTACAAAGCGTCCTGTCATTACTAGACCCACTGGTGACCACCCGCTGTGTAACACCCACTGCGCCCTTATATATCCACCGTTTTCCTGCTGCAGACGGGAAAGGTGTCTAACCAAGAAGTCAGAAATGTCATGCAGCAGTGCGCACCCCCTTCTGGTGTCACGCCGAACTAGTTTGGTTCGTGCCATGCACACACCGTCGTTGTCGTCGTGTTTTGTTTCTGTAAGAACCTGGGGCCATAGGACCAGCCAGTCGGTACCTTTTTTCCAGAAGAACTTTCTTAAGTACAAAGCGTCCTATCATTACTAGAACTGTTGCCGTCGTGTTTTGTTTCTGTAAGAACCTGGGGCCATAGGACCAGCCAGTCGGTAACTTTTTTCAAGTACAACTTTCTTATGTACAAAGCGTCCTGTCATTACTAGACCCACTGGTGACCACCCGCTGTGTAACACCCACTGCGCCCTTATATATCCACCGGCAGACGGGAAAGGTGTCTAACCAAGAAGTCAGAAATGTCATGCAGCAGTGCGCACCCCCTTCTGGTGTCACGCCGAACTAGTTTGGTTCGTGCCATGCACACACCGTAGTTGTCGTCGTGTTTTGTTTCTGTAAGAACCTGGGGCCATAGGACCAGCCAGTCGGTACCTTTTTTCCAGAAGAACTTTCTTAAGTACAAAGCGTCCTATCATTACTAGAACTGTTGCCGTCGTGTTTTGTTTCTGTAAGAACCTGGGGCCATAGGACCAGCCAGTCGGTACCTTTTTTCCAGAAGAACTTTCTTAAGTACAAAGCGTCCTATCATTACTAGAACTGTTGCCGTCGTGTTTTGTTTCTGTAAGAACCTGGGGCCATAGGACCAGCCAGTCGGTAACTTTTTTCAAGTACAACTTTCTTATGTACAAAGCGTCCTGTCATTACTAGACCCACTGGTGACCACCCGCTGTGTAACACCCACTGCGCCCTTATATATCCTCCTGCAGACGGGAAAGGTGTCTAACCAAGAAGTCAGAAATGTCATGCAGCAGTGCGCACCCCCTTCTGGTGTCACGCCGAACTAGTTTGGTTCGTGCCATGCACACACCGTCGTTGTCGTCGTGTTTTGTTTCTGTAAGAACCTGGGGCCATAGGACCAGCCAGTCGGTACCTTTTTTCCAGAAGAACTTTCTTAAGTACAAAGCGTCCTATCATTACTAGAACTGTTGCCGTCGTGTTTTGTTTCTGTAAGAACCTGGGGCCATAGGACCAGCCAGTCGGTAACTTTTTTCAAGTACAACTTTCTTATGTACAAAGCGTCCTGTCATTACTAGACCCACTGGTGACCACCCGCTGTGTAACACCCACTGCGCCCTTATATATCCACCGGCAGACGGGAAAGGTGTCTAACCAAGAAGTCAGAAATGTCATGCAGCAGTGCGCACCCCCTTCTGGTGTCACGCCGAACTAGTTTGGTTCGTGCCATGCACACACCGTCCTTGTCGTCGTGTTTTGTTTCTGTAAGAACCTGGGGCCATAGGACCAGCCAGTCGGTACCTTTTTTCCAGAAGAACTTTCTTAAGTACAAAGCGTCCTATCATTACTAGAACTGTTGCCGTCGTGTTTTGTTTCTGTAAGAACCTGGGGCCATAGGACCAGCCAGTCGGTAACTTTTTTCAAGTACAACTTTCTTATGTACAAAGCGTCCTGTCATTACTAGACCCACTGGTGACCACCCGCTGTGTAACACCCACTGCGCCCTTATATATCCACCGTTTTCCTGCTGCAGACGGGAAAGGTGTCTAACCAAGAAGTCAGAAATGTCATGCAGCAGTGCGCACCCCCTTCTGGTGTCACGCCGAACTAGTTTGGTTCGTGCCATGCACACACCGTCGTTGTCGTCGTGTTTTGTTTCTGTCAGAACCTGGGGCCATAGGACCAGCCAGTCGGTACCTTTTTTCCAGAAGAACTTTCTTAAGTACAAAGCGTCCTATCATTACTAGAACTGTTGCCGTCGTGTTTTGTTTCTGTAAGAACCTGGGGCCATAGGACCAGCCAGTCGGTACCTTTTTTCCAGAAGAACTTTCTTAAGTACAAAGCGTCCTATCATTACTAGAACTGTTGCCGTCGTGTTTTGTTTCTGTAAGAACCTGGGGCCATAGGACGAGCCAGTCGGTAACTTTTTTCAAGTACAACTTTCTTATGTACAAAGCGTCCTGTCATTACTAGACCCACTGGTGACCACCCGCTGTGTAACACCCACTGCGCCCTTATATATCCACCGTTTTCCTGCTGCAGACGGGAAAGGTGTCTAACCAAGAAGTCAGAAATGTCATGCAGCAGTGCGCACCCCCTTCTGGTGTCACGCCGAACTAGTTTGGTTCGTGCCATGCACACACCGTCGTTGTCGTCGTGTTTTGTTCCTGTAAGAACCTGGGGCCATAGGACCAGCCAGTCGATACCTTTTTTCCAGAAGAACTTTCTTAAGTACAAAGCGATCTATCATTACTTGAACTGTTGCCGTCTTGTTTTGTTTCTGTAAGAACCTGGGGCCATAGGACCAGCCAGTCGGTAACTTTTTTCAAGTACAACTTTCTTATGTACAAAGCGTCCTGTCATTACTAGACCCACTGGTGACCACCCGCTGTGTAACACCCACTGCGCCCTTATATATCCACCGTTTTCCTGCTGCAGACGGGAAAGGTGTCTAACCAAGAAGTCAGAAATGTCATGCAGCAGTGCGCACCCCCTTCTGGTGTCACGCCGAACTAGTTTGGTTCGTGCCATGCACACACCGTCGTTGTCGTCGTGTTTTGTTTCTGTAAGAACCTGGGGCCATAGGACCAGCCAGTCGGTACCTTTTTTCCAGAAGAACTTTCTTAAGTACAAAGCGTCCTATCATTACTAGAACTGTTGCCGTCGTGTTTTGTTTCTGTAAGAACCTGGGGCCATAGGACCAGCCAGTCGGTACCTTTTTTCCAGAAGAACTTTCTTAAGTACAAAGCGTCCTATCATTACTAGAACTGTTGCCGTCGTGTTTTGTTTCTGTAAGAACCTGGGGCCATAGGACCAGCCAGTCGGTAACTTTTTTCAAGTACAACTTTCTCATGTACAAAGCGTCCTGTCATTACTAGACCCACTGGTGACCACCCGCTGTGTAACACCCACTGCGCCCTTATATATCCACCGGCAGACGGGAAAGGTGTCTAACCAAGAAGTCAGAAATGTCATGCAGCAGTGCGCACCCCCTTCTGGTGTCACGCCGAACTAGTTTGGTTCGTGCCATGCACACACCGTCCTTGTCGTCGTGTTTTGTTTCTGTAAGAACCTGGGGCCATAGGACCAGCCAGTCGGTACCTTTTTTCCAGAAGAACTTTCTTAAGTACAAAGCGTCCTATCATTACTAGAACTGTTGCCGTCGTGTTTTGTTTCTGTAAGAACCTGGGGCCATAGGACCAGCCAGTCGGTAACTTTTTTCAAGTACAACTTTCTTATGTACAAAGCGTCCTGTCATTACTAGACCCACTGGTGACCACCCGCTGTGTAACACCCACTGCGCCCTTATATATCCACCGTTTTCCTGCTGCAGACGGGAAAGGTGTCTAACCAAGAAGTCAGAAATGTCATGCAGCAGTGCGCACCCCCTTCTGGTGTCACGCCGAACTAGTTTGGTTCGTGCCATGCACACACCGTCGTTGTCGTCGTGTTTTGTTTCTGTAAGAACCTGGGGCCATAGGACCAGCCAGTCGGTACCTTTTTTCCAGAAGAACTTTCTTAAGTACAAAGCGTCCTATCATTACTAGAACTGTTGCCGTCGTGTTTTGTTTCTGTAAGAACCTGGGGCCATAGGACCAGCCAGTCGGTAACTTTTTTCAAGTACAACTTTCTTATGTACAAAGCGTCCTGTCATTACTAGACCCACTGGTGACCACCCGCTGTGTAACACCCACTGCGCCCTTATATATCCACCGTTTTCCTGCTGCAGACGGGAAAGGTGTCTAACCAAGAAGTCAGAAATGTCATGCAGCAGTGCGCACCCCCTTCTGGTGTCACGCCGAACTAGTTTGGTTCGTGCCATGCACACACCGTCGTTGTCGTCGTGTTTTGTTTCTGTAAGAACCTGGGACCATAGGACCAGCCAGTCGATACCTTTTTTCCAGAAGAACTTTCTTAAGTACAAAGCGTCCTATCATTACTAGAACTGTTGCCGTCGTGATTTGTTTCTGTAAGAACCTGGGGCCATAGGACCAGCCAGTCGGTAACTTTTTTCAAGTACAACTTTCTTATGTACAAAGCGTCCTGTCATTACTAGACCCACTGGTGACCACCCGCTGTGTAACACCCACTGCGCCCTTATATATCCACCGTTTTCCTGCTGCAGACGGGAAAGGTGTCTAACCAAGAAGTCAGAAATGTCATGCAGCAGTGCGCACCCCCTTCTGGTGTCACGCCGAACTAGTTTGGTTCGTGCCATGCACACACCGTCGTTGTCGTCGTGTTTTGTTTCTGTAAGAACCTGGGGCCATAGGACCAGCCAGTCGGTACCTTTTTTCCAGAAGAACTTTCTTAAGTACAAAGCGTCCTATCATTACTAGAACTGTTGCCGTCGTGTTTTGTTTCTGTAAGAACCTGGGGCCATAGGACCAGCCAGTCGGTAACTTTTTTCAAGTACAACTTTCTTATGTACAAAGCGTCCTGTCATTACTAGACCCACTGGTGACCACCCGCTGTGTAACACCCACTGCGCCCTTATATATCCACCGTTTTCCTGCTGCAGACGGGAAAGGTGTCTAACCAAGAAGTCAGAAATGTCATGCAGCAGTGCGCACCCCCTTCTGGTGTCACGCCGAACTAGTTTGGTTCGTGCCATGCACACACCGTCGTTGTCGTCGTGTTTTGTTTCTGTAAGAACCTGGGGCCATAGGACCAGCCAGTCGGTACCTTTTTTCCAGAAGAACTTTCTTAAGTACAAAGCGTCCTATCATTACTAGAACTGTTGCCGTCGTGTTTTGTTTCTGTAAGAACCTGGGGCCATAGGACCAGCCAGTCGGTAACTTTTTTCAAGTACAACTTTCTTATGTACAAAGCGTCCTGTCATTACTAGACCCACTGGTGACCACCCGCTGTGTAACACCCACTGCGCCCTTATATATCCACCGTTTTCCTGCTGCAGACGGGAAAGGTGTCTAACCAAGAAGTCAGAAATGTCATGCAGAAGTGCGCACCCCCTTCTGGTGTCACGCCGAACTAGTTTGGTTCGTGCCATGCACACACCGTCGTTGTCGTCGTGTTTTGTTTCTGTAAGAACCTGGGGCCATAGGACCAGCCAGTCGGTACCTTTTTTCCAGAAGAACTTTCTTAAGTACAAAGCGTCCTATCATTACTAGAACTGTTGCCGTCGTGTTTTGTTTCTGTAAGAACCTGGGGCCATAGGACCAGCCAGTCGGTAACTTTTTTCAAGTACAACTTTCTTATGTACAAAGCGTCCTGTCATTACTAGACCCACTGGTGACCACCCGCTGTGTAACACCCACTGCGCCCTTATATATCCACCGTTTTCCTGCTGCAGACGGGAAAGGTGTCTAACCAAGAAGTCAGAAATGTCATGCAGCAGTGCGCACCCCCTTCTGGTGTCACGCCGAACTAGTTTGGTTCGTGCCATGCACACACCGTCGTTGTCGTCGTGTTTTGTTTCTGTAAGAACCTGGGGCCATAGGACCAGCCAGTCGGTACCTTTTTTCCAGAAGAACTTTCTTAAGTACAAAGCGTCCTATCATTACTAGAACTGTTGCCGTCGTGTTTTGTTTCTGTAAGAACCTGGGGCCATAGGACCAGCCAGTCGGTACCTTTTTTCCAGAAGAACTTTCTTAAGTACAAAGCGTCCTATCATTACTAGAACTGTTGCCGTCGTGTTTTGTTTCTGTAAGAACCTGGGGCCATAGGACCAGCCAGTCGGTAACTTTTTTCAAGTACAACTTTCTTATGTACAAAGCGTCCTGTCATTACTAGACCCACTGGTGACCACCCGCTGTGTAACACCCACTGCGCCCTTATATATCCACCGTTTTCCTGCGGCAGACGGGAAAGGTGTCTAACCAAGAAGTCAGAAATGTCATGCAGCAGTGCGCACCCCCTTCTGGTGTCACGCCGAACTAGTTTGGTTCGTGCCATGCACACACCGTCGTTGTCGTCGTGTTTTGTTTCTGTAAGAACCTGGGGCCATAGGACCAGCCAGTCGATACCTTTTTTCCAGAAGAACTTTCTTAAGTACAAAGCGATCTATCATTACTAGAACTGTTGCCGTCTTCTTTTGTTTCTGTAAGAACCTGGGGCCATAGGACCAGCCAGTCGGTAACTTTTTTCAAGTACAACTTTCTTATGTACAAAGCGTCCTGTCATTACTAGACCCACTGGTGACCACCCGCTGTGTAACACCCACTGCGCCCTTATATATCCACCGTTTTCCTGCTGCAGACGGGAAAGGTGTCTAACCAAGAAGTCAGAAATGTCATGCAGCAGTGCGCACCCCCTTCTGGTGTCACGCCGAACTAGTTTGGTTCGTGCCATGCACACACCGTCGTTGTCGTCGTGTTTTGTTTCTGTAAGAACCTGGGGCCATAGGACCAGCCAGTCGGTACCTTTTTTCAAGTACAACTTTCTTATGTACAAAGCGTCCTATCATTACTAGAACTGTTGCCGTCGTGTTTTGTTTCTGTAAGAACCTGGGGCCATAGGACCAGCCAGTCGGTACCTTTTTACCAGAAGAACTTTATTAAGTACAAAGCGTCCTATCATTACTAGAACTGTTGCCGTCGTGTTTTGTTTCTGTAAGAACCTGGGGCCATAGGACCAGCCAGTCGGTAACTTTTTTCAAGTACAACTTTCTTATGTACAAAGCGTCCTGTCATTACTAGACCCACTGGTGACCACCCGCTGTGTAACACCCACTGCGCCCTTATATATCCACCGTTTTCCTGCTGCAGACGGGAAAGGTGTCTAACCA
The DNA here is from genome assembly GCA_936440205.1 of Lepidonotus clava. NCBI lineage: Eukaryota > Metazoa > Annelida > Polychaeta > Phyllodocida > Polynoidae > Lepidonotus > Lepidonotus clava. The sequence continues at coordinate 14,811,988 of OW387143.1, read as the reverse complement.
AGAAGTCAGAAATGTCATGCAGCAGTGCGCACCCCCTTCTGGTGTCACGCCGAACTAGTTTGGTTCGTGCCATGCACACACCGTCGTTGTCGTCGTGTTTTGTTTCTGTAAGAACCTGGGGCCATAGGACCAGCCAGTCGATACCTTTTTTCCAGAAGAACTTTCTTAAGTACAAAGCGATCTATCATTACTAGAACTGTTGCCGTCTTGTTTTGTTTCTGTAAGAACCTGGGGCCATAGGACCAGCCAGTCGGTAACTTTTTTCAAGTACAACTTTCTTATGTACAAAGCGTCCTGTCATTACTAGACCCACTGGTGACCACCCGCTGTGTAACACCCACTGCGCCCTTATATATCCACCGTTTTCCTGCTGCAGACGGGAAAGGTGTCTAACCAAGAAGTCAGAAATGTCATGCAGCAGTGCGCACCCCCTTCTGGTGTCACGCCGAACTAGTTTGGTTCGTGCCATGCACACACCGTCGTTGTCGTCGTGTTTTGTTTCTGTAAGAACCTGGGGCCATAGGACCAGCCAGTCGGTACCTTTTTTCAAGTACAACTTTCTTATGTACAAAGCGTCCTATCATTACTAGAACTGTTGCCGTCGTGTTTTGTTTCTGTAAGAACCTGGGGCCATAGGACCAGCCAGTCGATACCTTTTTTCCAGAAGAACTTTCTTAAGTACAAAGCGTCCTATCATTACTAGAACTGTTGCCGTCGTGTTTTGTTTCTGTAAGAACCTGGGGCCATAGGACCAGCCAGTCGGTAACTTTTTTCAAGTACAACTTTCTTATGTACAAAGCGTCCTGTCATTACTAGACCCACTGGTGACCACCCGCTGTGTAACACCCACTGCGCCCTTATATATCCACCATTTTCCTGCTGCAGACGGGAAAGGTGTCTAACCAAGAAGTCAGAAATGTCATGCAGCAGTGCGCACCCCCTTCTGGTGTCACGCCGAACTAGTTTGGTTCGTGCCATGCACACACCGTCGTTGTCGTCGTGTTTTGTTTCTGTAAGAACCTGGGGCCATAGGACCAGCCAGTCGGTACCTTTTTTCCAGAAGAACTTTCTTAAGTACAAAGCGTCCTATCATTACTAGAACTGTTGCCGTCGTGTTTTGTTTCTGTAAGAACCTGGGGCCATAGGACCAGCCAGTCGGTAACTTTTTTCAAGTACAACTTTCTTATGTACAAAGCGTCCTGTCATTACTAGACCCACTGGTGACCACCCGCTGTGTAACACCCACTGCGCCCTTATATATCCACCGTTTTCCTGCTGCAGACGGGAAAGGTGTCTAACCAAGAAGTCAGAAATGTCATGCAGCAGTGCGCACCCCCTTCTGGTGTCACGCCGAACTAGTTTGGTTCGTGCCATGCACACACCGTCGTTGTCGTCGTGTTTTGTTTCTGTAAGAACCTGGGGCCATAGGACCAGCCAGTCGGTACCTTTTTTCCAGAAGAACTTTCTTAAGTACAAAGCGTCCTATCATTACTAGAACTGTTGCCGTCGTGTTTTGTTTCTGTAAGAACCTGAGGCCATAGGACCAGCCAGTCGGTACCTTTTTTCCAGAAGAACTTTCTTAAGTACAAAGCGTCCTATCATTACTAGAACTGTTGCCGTCGTGTTTTGTTTCTGTAAGAACCTGGGGCCATAGGACCAGCCAGTCGGTAACTTTTTTCAAGTACAACTTTCTTATGTACAAAGCGTCCTGTCATTACTAGACCCACTGGTGACCACCCGCTGTGTAACACCCACTGCGCCCTTATATATCCACCGTTTTCCTGCTGCAGACGGGAAAGGTGTCTAACCAAGAAGTCAGAAATGTCATGCAGCAGTGCGCACCCCCTTCTGGTGTCACGCCGAACTAGTTTGGTTCGTGCCATGCACACACCGTCGTTGTCGTCGTGTTTTGTTTCTGTAAGAACCTGGGGCCATAGGACCAGCCAGTCGATACCTTTTTTCCAGAAGAACTTTCTTAAGTACAAAGCGATCTATCATTACTAGAACTGTTGCCGTCTTGTTTTGTTTCTGTAAGAACCTGGGGCCATAGGACCAGCCAGTCGGTAACTTTTTTCAAGTACAACTTTCTTATGTACAAAGCGTCCTGTCATTACTAGACCCACTGGTGACCACCCGCTGTGTAACACCCACTGCGCCCTTATATATCCACCGTTTTCCTGCTGCAGACGGGAAAGGTGTCTAACCAAGAAGTCAGAAATGTCATGCAGCAGTGCGCACCCCCTTCTGGTGTCACGCCGAACTAGTTTGGTTCGTGCCATGCACACACCGTCGTTGTCGTCGTGTTTTGTTTCTGTAAGAACCTGGGGCCATAGGACCAGCCAGTCGGTACCTTTTTTCAAGTACAACTTTCTTATGTACAAAGCGTCCTATCATTACTAGAACTGTTGCCGTCGTGTTTTGTTTCTGTAAGAACCTGGGGCCATAGGACCAGCCAGTCGGTACCTTTTTTCCAGAAGAACTTTCTTAAGTACAAAGCGTCCTATCATTACTAGAACTGTTGCCGTCGTGTTTTGTTTCTGTAAGAACCTGGGGCCATAGGACCAGCCAGTCGGTAACTTTTTTCAAGTACAACTTTCTTATGTACAAAGCGTCCTGTCATTACTAGACCCACTGGTGACCACCCGCTGTGTAACACCCACTGCGCCCTTATATATCCACCGTTTTCCTGCTGCAGACGGGAAAGGTGTCTAACCAAGAAGTCAGAAATGTCATGCAGCAGTGCGCACCCCCTTCTGGTGTCACGCCGAACTAGTTTGGTTCGTGCCATGCACACACCGTCGTTGTCGTCGTGTTTTGTTTCTGTAAGAACCTGGGGCCATAGGACCAGCCAGTCGGTACCTTTTTTCAAGTACAACTTTCTTATGTACAAAGCGTCCTATCATTACTAGAACTGTTGCCGTCGTGTTTTGTTTCTGTAAGAACCTGGGGCCATAGGACCAGCCAGTCGATACCTTTTTTCCAGAAGAACTTTCTTAAGTACAAAGCGTCCTATCATTACTAGAACTGTTGCCGTCGTGTTTTGTTTCTGTAAGAACCTGGGGCCATAGGACCAGCCAGTCGGTAACTTTTTTCAAGTACAACTTTCTTATGTACAAAGCGTCCTGTCATTACTAGACCCACTGGTGACCACCCGCTGTGTAACACCCACTGCGCCCTTATATATCCACCATTTTCCTGCTGCAGACGGGAAAGGTGTCTAACCAAGAAGTCAGAAATGTCATGCAGCAGTGCGCACCCCCTTCTGGTGTCACGCCGAACTAGTTTGGTTCGTGCCATGCACACACCGTCGTTGTCGTCGTGTTTTGTTTCTGTAAGAACCTGGGGCCATAGGACCAGCCAGTCGGTACCTTTTTTCCAGAAGAACTTTCTTAAGTACAAAGCGTCCTATCATTACTAGAACTGTTGCCGTCGTGTTTTGTTTCTGTAAGAACCTGGGGCCATAGGACCAGCCAGTCGGTAACTTTTTTCAAGTACAACTTTCTTATGTACAAAGCGTCCTGTCATTACTAGACCCACTGGTGACCACCCGCTGTGTAACACCCACTGCGCCCTTATATATCCACCGTTTTCCTGCTGCAGACGGGAAAGGTGTCTAACCAAGAAGTCAGAAATGTCATGCAGCAGTGCGCACCCCCTTCTGGTGTCACGCCGAACTAGTTTGGTTCGTGCCATGCACACACCGTCGTTGTCGTCGTGTTTTGTTTCTGTAAGAACCTGGGGCCATAGGACCAGCCAGTCGGTACCTTTTTTCCAGAAGAACTTTCTTAAGTACAAAGCGTCCTATCATTACTAGAACTGTTGCCGTCGTGTTTTGTTTCTGTAAGAAACTGAGGCCATAGGACCAGCCAGTCGGTACCTTTTTTCCAGAAGAACTTTCTTAAGTACAAAGCGTCCTATCATTACTAGAACTGTTGCCGTCGTGTTTTGTTTCTGTAAGAACCTGGGGCCATAGGACCAGCCAGTCGGTAACTTTTTTCAAGTACAACTTTCTTATGTACAAAGCGTCCTGTCATTACTAGACCCACTGGTGACCACCCGCTGTGTAACACCCACTGCGCCCTTATATATCCACCGTTTTCCTGCTGCAGACGGGAAAGGTGTCTAACCAAGAAGTCAGAAATGTCATGCAGCAGTGCGCACCCCCTTCTGGTGTCACGCCGAACTAGTTTGGTTCGTGCCATGCACACACCGTCGTTGTCGTCGTGTTTTGTTTCTGTAAGAACCTGGGGCCATAGGACCAGCCAGTCGATACCTTTTTTCCAGAAGAACTTTCTTAAGTACAAAGCGATCTATCATTACTAGAACTGTTGCCGTCTTGTTTTGTTTCTGTAAGAACCTGGGGCCATAGGACCAGCCAGTCGGTAACTTTTTTCAAGTACAACTTTCTTATGTACAAAGCGTCCTGTCATTACTAGACCCACTGGTGACCACCCGCTGTGTAACACCCACTGCGCCCTTATATATCCACCGTTTTCCTGCTGCAGACGGGAAAGGTGTCTAACCAAGAAGTCAGAAATGTCATGCAGCAGTGCGCACCCCCTTCTGGTGTCACGCCGAACTAGTTTGGTTCGTGCCATGCACACACCGTCGTTGTCGTCGTGTTTTGTTTCTGTAAGAACCTGGGGCCATAGGACCAGCCAGTCGGTACCTTTTTTCAAGTACAACTTTCTTATGTACAAAGCGTCCTATCATTACTAGAACTGTTGCCGTCGTGTTTTGTTTCTGTAAGAACCTGGGGCCATAGGACCAGCCAGTCGGTACCTTTTTTCCAGAAGAACTTTCTTAAGTACAAAGCGTCCTATCATTACTAGAACTGTTGCCGTCGTGTTTTGTTTCTGTAAGAACCTGGGGCCATAGGACCAGCCAGTCGGTAACTTTTTTCAAGTACAACTTTCTTATGTACAAAGCGTCCTGTCATTACTAGACCCACTGGTGACCACCCGCTGTGTAACACCCACTGCGCCCTTATATATCCACCGGCAGACGGGAAAGGTGTCTAACCAAGAAGTCAGAAATGTCATGCAGCAGTGCGCACCCCCTTCTGGTGTCACGCCGAACTAGTTTGGTTCGTGCCATGCACACACCGTCGTTGTCGTCGTGTTTTGTTTCTGTAAGAACCTGGGGCCATAGGACCAGCCAGTCGGTACCTTTTTTCCAGAAGAACTTTCTTAAGTACAAAGCGTCCTATCATTACTAGAACTGTTGCCGTCGTGTTTTGTTTCTGTAAGAACCTGGGGCCATAGGACCAGCCAGTCGGTAACTTTTTTCAAGTACAACTTTCTTATGTACAAAGCGTCCTGTCATTACTAGACCCACTGGTGACCACCCGCTGTGTAACACCCACTGCGCCCTTATATATCCACCGTTTTCCTGCTGCAGACGGGAAAGGTGTCTAACCAAGAAGTCAGAAATGTCATGCAGCAGTGCGCACCCCCTTCTGGTGTCACGCCGAACTAGTTTGGTTCGTGCCATGCACACACCGTCGTTGTCGTCGTGTTTTGTTTCTGTAAGAACCTGGGGCCATAGGACCAGCCAGTCGGTACCTTTTTTCCAGAAGAACTTTCTTAAGTACAAAGCGTCCTATCATTACTAGAACTGTTGCCGTCGTGTTTTGTTTCTGTAAGAACCTGGGGCCATAGGACCAGCCAGTCGGTAACTTTTTTCAAGTACAACTTTCTTATGTACAAAGCGTCCTGTCATTACTAGACCCACTGGTGACCACCCGCTGTGTAACACCCACTGCGCCCTTATATATCCACCGTTTTCCTGCTGCAGACGGGAAAGGTGTCTAACCAAGAAGTCAGAAATGTCATGCAGCAGTGCGCACCCCCTTCTGGTGTCACGCCGAACTAGTTTGGTTCGTGCCATGCACACACCGTCGTTGTCGTCGTGTTTTGTTTCTGTAAGAACCTGGGGCCATAGGACCAGCCAGTCGGTACCTTTTTTCCAGAAGAACTTTCTTAAGTACAAAGCGTCCTATCATTACTAGAACTGTTGCCGTCGTGTTTTGTTTCTGTAAGAACCTGGGGCCATAGGACCAGCCAGTCGGTAACTTTTTTCAAGTACAACTTTCTTATGTACAAAGCGTCCTGTCATTACTAGACCCACTGGTGACCACCCGCTGTGTAACACCCACTGCGCCCTTATATATCCACCGTTTTCCTGCTGCAGACGGGAAAGGTGTCTAACCAAGAAGTCAGAAATGTCATGCAGCAGTGCGCACCCCCTTCTGGTGTCACGCCGAACTAGTTTGGTTCGTGCCATGCACACACCGTCGTTGTCGTCGTGTTTTGTTTCTGTAAGAACCTGGGGCCATAGGACCAGCCAGTCGGTACCTTTTTTCCAGAAGAACTTTCTTAAGTACAAAGCGTCCTATCATTACTAGAACTGTTGCCGTCGTGTTTTGTTTCTGTAAGAACCTGGGGCCATAGGACCAGCCAGTCGGTAACTTTTTTCAAGTACAACTTTCTTATGTACAAAGCGTCCTGTCATTACTAGACCCACTGGTGACCACCCGCTGTGTAACACCCACTGCGCCCTTATATATCCACCGTTTTCCTGCTGCAGACGGGAAAGGTGTCTAACCAAGAAGTCAGAAATGTCATGCAGCAGTGCGCACCCCCTTCTGGTGTCACGCCGAACTAGTTTGGTTCGTGCCATGCACACACCGTCGTTGTCGTCGTGTTTTGTTTCTGTAAGAACCTGGGGCCATAGGACCAGCCAGTCGGTACCTTTTTTCCAGAAGAACTTTCTTAAGTACAAAGCGTCCTATCATTACTAGAACTGTTGCCGTCGTGTTTTGTTTCTGTAAGAACCTGGGGCCATAGGACCAGCCAGTCGGTAACTTTTTTCAAGTACAACTTTCTTATGTACAAAGCGTCCTGTCATTACTAGACCCACTGGTGACCACCCGCTGTGTAACACCCACTGCGCCCTTATATATCCACCGTTTTCCTGCTGCAGACGGGAAAGGTGTCTAACCAAGAAGTCAGAAATGTCATGCAGCAGTACGCACCCCCTTCTGGTGTCACGCCGAACTAGTTTGGTTCGTGCCATGCACACACCGTCGTTGTCGTCGTGTTTTGTTTCTGTAAGAACCTGGGGCCATAGGACCAGCCAGTCGGTACCTTTTTTCCAGAAGAACTTTCTTAAGTACAAAGCGTCCTATCATTACTAGAACTGTTGCCGTCGTGTTTTGTTTCTGTAAGAACCTGGGGCCATAGGACCAGCCAGTCGGTACCTTTTTTCCAGAAGAACTTTCTTAAGTACAAAGCGTCCTATCATTACTAGAACTGTTGCCGTCGTGTTTTGTTTCTGTAAGAACCTGGGGCCATAGGACCAGCCAGTCGGTAACTTTTTTCAAGTACAACTTTCTTATGTACAAAGCGTCCTGTCATTACTAGACCCACTGGTGACCACCCGCTGTGTAACACCCACTGCGCCCTTATATATCCACCGTTTTCCTGCTGCAGACGGGAAAGGTGTCTAACCAAGAAGTCAGAAATGTCATGCAGCAGTGCGCACCCCCTTCTGGTGTCACGCCGAACTAGTTTGGTTCGTGCCATGCACACACCGTCGTTGTCGTCGTGTTTTGTTTCTGTAAGAACCTGGGGCCATAGGACCAGCCAGTCGGTACCTTTTTTCAAGTACAACTTTCTTATGTACAAAGCGTCCTATCATTACTAGAACTGTTGCCGTCGTGTTTTGTTTCTGTAAGAACCTGGGGCCATAGGACCAGCCAGTCGATACCTTTTTTCCAGAAGAACTTTCTTAAGTACAAAGCGTCCTATCATTACTAGAACTGTTGCCGTCGTGTTTTGTTTCTGTAAGAACCTGGGGCCATAGGACCAGCCAGTCGGTACCTTTTTTCCAGAAGAACTTTCTTAAGTACAAAGCGTCCTATCATTACTAGAACTGTTGCCGTCGTGTTTTGTTTCTGTAAGAACCTGGGGCCATAGGACCAGCCAGTCGGTAACTTTTTTCAAGTACAACTTTCTTATGTACAAAGCGTCCTGTCATTACTAGACCCACTGGTGACCACCCGCTGTGTAACACCCACTGCGCCCTTATATATCCACCGTTTTCCTGCTGCAGACGGGAAAGGTGTCTAACCAAGAAGTCAGAAATGTCATGCAGCAGTACGCACCCCCTTCTGGTGTCACGCCGAACTAGTTTGGTTCGTGCCATGCACACACCGTCGTTGTCGTCGTGTTTTGTTTCTGTAAGAACCTGGGGCCATAGGACCAGCCAGTCGATACCTTTTTTCCAGAAGAACTTTCTTAAGTACAAAGCGATCTATCATTACTAGAACTGTTGCCGTCTTGTTTTGTTTCTGTAAGAACCTGGGGCCATAGGACCAGCCAGTCGGTAACTTTTTTCAAGTACAACTTTCTTATGTACAAAGCGTCCTGTCATTACTAGACCCACTGGTGACCACCCGCTGTGTAACACCCACTGCGCCCTTATATATCCACCGTTTTCCTGCTGCAGACGGGAAAGGTGTCTAACCAAGAAGTCAGAAATGTCATGCAGCAGTGCGCACCCCCTTCTGGTGTCACGCCGAACTAGTTTGGTTCGTGCCATGCACACACCGTCGTTGTCGTCGTGTTTTGTTTCTGTAAGAACCTGGGGCCATAGGACCAGCCAGTCGGTACCTTTTTTCTAGTACAACTTTCTTATGTACAAAGCGTCCTATCATTACTAGAACTGTTGCCGTCGTGTTTTGTTTCTGTAAGAACCTGGGGCCATAGGACCAGCCAGTCGATACCTTTTTTCCAGAAGAACTTTCTTAAGTACAAAGCGTCCTATCATTACTAGAACTGTTGCCGTCGTGTTTTGTTTCTGTAAGAACCTGGGGCCATAGGACCAGCCAGTCGGTAACTTTTTTCAAGTACAACTTTCTTATGTACAAAGCGTCCTGTCATTACTAGACCCACTGGTGACCACCCGCTGTGTAACACCCACTGCGCCCTTATATATCCACCATTTTCCTGCTGCAGACGGGAAAGGTGTCTAACCAAGAAGTCAGAAATGTCATGCAGCAGTGCGCACCCCCTTCTGGTGTCACGCCGAACTAGTTTGGTTCGTGCCATGCACACACCGTCGTTGTCGTCGTGTTTTGTTTCTGTAAGAACCTGGGGCCATAGGACCAGCCAGTCGGTACCTTTTTTCCAGAAGAACTTTCTTAAGTACAAAGCGTCCTATCATTACTAGAACTGTTGCCGTCGTGTTTTGTTTCTGTAAGAACCTGGGGCCATAGGACCAGCCAGTCGGTAACTTTTTTCAAGTACAACTTTCTTATGTACAAAGCGTCCTGTCATTACTAGACCCACTGGTGACCACCCGCTGTGTAACACCCACTGCGCCCTTATATATCCACCGTTTTCCTGCTGCAGACGGGAAAGGTGTCTAACCAAGAAGTCAGAAATGTCATGCAGCAGTGCGCACCCCCTTCTGGTGTCACGCCGAACTAGTTTGGTTCGTGCCATGCACACACCGTCGTTGTCGTCGTGTTTTGTTTCTGTAAGAACCTGGGGCCATAGGACCAGCCAGTCGGTACCTTTTTTCCAGAAGAACTTTCTTAAGTACAAAGCGTCCTATCATTACTAGAACTGTTGCCGTCGTGTTTTGTTTCTGTAAGAACCTGAGGCCATAGGACCAGCCAGTCGGTACCTTTTTTCCAGAAGAACTTTCTTAAGTACAAAGCGTCCTATCATTACTAGAACTGTTGCCGTCGTGTTTTGTTTCTGTAAGAACCTGGGGCCATAGGACCAGCCAGTCGGTAACTTTTTTCAAGTACAACTTTCTTATGTACAAAGCGTCCTGTCATTACTAGACCCACTGGTGACCACCCGCTGTGTAACACCCACTGCGCCCTTATATATCCACCGTTTTCCTGCTGCAGACGGGAAAGGTGTCTAACCAAGAAGTCAGAAATGTCATGCAGCAGTGCGCACCCCCATCTGGTGTCACGCCGAACTAGTTTGGTTCGTGCCATGCACACACCGTCGTTGTCGTCGTGTTTTGTTTCTGTAAGAACCTGGGGCCATAGGACCAGCCAGTCGATACCTTTTTTCCAGAAGAACTTTCTTAAGTACAAAGCGATCTATCATTACTAGAACTGTTGCCGTCTTGTTTTGTTTCTGTAAGAACCTGGGGCCATAGGACCAGCCAGTCGGTAACTTTTTTCAAGTACAACTTTCTTATGTACAAAGCGTCCTGTCATTACTAGACCCACTGGTGACCACCCGCTGTGTAACACCCACTGCGCCCTTATATATCCACCGTTTTCCTGCTGCAGACGGGAAAGGTGTCTAACCAAGAAGTCAGAAATGTCATGCAGCAGTGCGCACCCCCTTCTGGTGTCACGCCGAACTAGTTTGGTTCGTGCCATGCACACACCGTCGTTGTCGTCGTGTTTTGTTTCTGTAAGAACCTGGGGCCATAGGACCAGCCAGTCGGTACCTTTTTTCAAGTACAACTTTCTTATGTACAAAGCGTCCTATCATTACTAGAACTGTTGCCGTCGTGTTTTGTTTCTGTAAGAACCTGGGGCCATAGGACCAGCCAGTCGGTACCTTTTTTCCAGAAGAACTTTCTTAAGTACAAAGCGTCCTATCATTACTAGAACTGTTGCCGTCGTGTTTTGTTTCTGTAAGAACCTGGGGCCATAGGACCAGCCAGTCGGTAACTTTTTTCAAGTACAACTTTCTTATGTACAAAGCGTCCTGTCATTACTAGACCCACTGGTGACCACCCGCTGTGTAACACCCACTGCGCCCTTATATATCCACCGGCAGACGGGAAAGGTGTCTAACCAAGAAGTCAGAAATGTCATGCAGCAGTGCGCACCCCCTTCTGGTGTCACGCCGAACTAGTTTGGTTCGTGCCATGCACACACCGTCCTTGTCGTCGTGTTTTGTTTCTGTAAGAACCTGGGGCCATAGGACCAGCCAGACGGTACCTTTTTTCCAGAAGAACTTTCTTAAGTACAAAGCGTCCTATCATTACTAGAACTGTTGCCGTCGTGTTTTGTTTCTGTAAGAACCTGGGGCCATAGGACCAGCCAGTCGGTAACTTTTTTCAAGTACAACTTTCTTATGTACAAAGCGTCCTGTCATTACTAGACCCACTGGTGACCACCCGCTGTGTAACACCCACTGCGCCCTTATATATCCACCGTTTTCCTGCTGCAGACGGGAAAGGTGTCTAACCAAGAAGTCAGAAATGTCATGCAGCAGTGCGCACCCCCTTCTGGTGTCACGCCGAACTAGTTTGGTTCGTGCCATGCACACACCGTCGTTGTCGTCGTGTTTTGTTTCTGTAAGAACCTGGGGCCATAGGACCAGCCAGTCGGTACCTTTTTTCCAGAAGAACTTTCTTAAGTACAAAGCGTCCTATCATTACTAGAACTGTTGCCGTCGTGTTTTGTTTCTGTAAGAACCTGGGGCCATAGGACCAGCCAGTCGGTAACTTTTTTCAAGTACAACTTTCTTATGTACAAAGCGTCCTGTCATTACTAGACCCACTGGTGACCACCCGCTGTGTAACACCCACTGCGCCCTTATATATCCACCGTTTTCCTGCTGCAGACGGGAAAGGTGTCTAACCAAGAAGTCAGAAATGTCATGCAGCAGTGCGCACCCCCTTCTGGTGTCACGCCGAACTAGTTTGGTTCGTGCCATGCACACACCGTCGTTGTCGTCGTGTTTTGTTTCTGTAAGAACCTGGGGCCATAGGACCAGCCAGTCGGTACCTTTTTTCCAGAAGAACTTTCTTAAGTACAAAGCGTCCTATCATTACTAGAACTGTTGCCGTCGTGTTTTGTTTCTGTAAGAACCTGGGGCCATAGGACCAGCCAGTCGGTAACTTTTTTCAAGTACAACTTTCTTATGTACAAAGCGTCCTGTCATTACTAGACCCACTGGTGACCACCCGCTGTGTAACACCCACTGTGCCCTTATATATCCACCGTTTTCCTGCTGCAGACGGGAAAGGTGTCTAACCAAGAAGTCAGAAATGTCATGCAGCAGTGCGCACCCCCTTCTGGTGTCACGCCGAACTAGTTTGGTTCGTGCCATGCACACACCGTCGTTGTCGTCGTGTTTTGTTTCTGTAAGAACCTGGGGCCATAGGACCAGCCAGTCGGTACCTTTTTTCCAGAAGAACTTTCTTAAGTACAAAGCGTCCTATCATTACTAGAACTGTTGCCGTCGTGTTTTGTTTCTGTAAGAACCTGGGGCCATAGGACCAGCCAGTCGGTAACTTTTTTCAAGTACAACTTTCTTATGTACAAAGCGTCCTGTCATTACTAGACCCACTGGTGACCACCCGCTGTGTAACACCCACTGCGCCCTTATATATCCACCGTTTTCCTGCTGCAGACGGGAAAGGTGTCTAACCAAGAAGTCAGAAATGTCATGCAGCAGTGCGCACCCCCTTCTGGTGTCACGCCGAACTAGTTTGGTTCGTGCCATGCACACACCGTCGTTGTCGTCGTGTTTTGTTTCTGTAAGAACCTGGGGCCATAGGACCAGCCAGTCGGTACCTTTTTTCAAGTACAACTTTCTTATGTACAAAGCGTCCTATCATTACTAGAACTGTTGCCGTCGTGTTTTGTTTCTGTAAGAACCTGGGGCCATAGGACCAGCCAGTCGGTACCTTTTTTCCAGAAGAACTTTCTTAAGTACAAAGCGTCCTATCATTACTAGAACTGTTGCCGTCGTGTTTTGTTTCTGTAAGAACCTGGGGCCATAGGACGAGCCAGTCGGTAACTTTTTTCAAGTACAACTTTCTTATGTACAAAGCGTCCTGTCATTACTAGACCCACTGGTGACCACCCGCTGTGTAACACCCACTGCGCCCTTATATATCCACCGTTTTCCTGCTGCAGACGGGAAAGGTGTCTAACCAAGAAGTCAGAAATGTCATGCAGCAGTGCGCACCCCCTTCTGGTGTCACGCCGAACTAGTTTGGTTCGTGCCATGCACACACCGTCGTTGTCGTCGTGTTTTGTTTCTGTAAGAACCTGGGGCCATAGGACCAGCCAGTCGGTACCTTTTTTCCAGAAGAACTTTCTTAAGTACAAAGCGTCCTATCATTACTAGAACTGTTGCCGTCGTGTTTTGTTTCTGTAAGAACCTGGGGCCATAGGACCAGCCAGTCGGTAACTTTTTTCAAGTACAACTTTCTTATGTACAAAGCGTCCTGTCATTACTAGACCCACTGGTGACCACCCGCTGTGTAACACCCACTGCGCCCTTATATATCCACCGTTTTCCTGCTGCAGACGGGAAAGGTGTCTAACCAAGAAGTCAGAAATGTCATGCAGCAGTGCGCATCCCCTTCTGGTGTCACGCCGAACTAGTTTGGTTCGTGCCATGCACACACCGTCGTTGTCGTCGTGTTTTGTTTCTGTAAGAACCTGGGGCCATAGGACCAGCCAGTCGGTACCTTTTTTCCAGAAGAACTTTCTTAAGTACAAAGCGTCCTATCATTACTAGAACTGTTGCCGTCGTGTTTTGTTTCTGTAAGAACCTGGGGCCATAGGACCAGCCAGTCGGTAACTTTTTTCAAGTACAACTTTCTTATGTACAAAGCGTCCTGTCATTACTAGACCCACTGGTGACCACCCGCTGTGTAACACCCACTGCGCCCTTATATATCCACCGTTTTCCTGCTGCAGACGGGAAAGGTGTCTAACCAAGAAGTCAGAAATGTCATGCAGCAGTGCGCACCCCCTTCTGGTGTCACGCCGAACTAGTTTGGTTCGTGCCATGCACACACCGTCGTTGTCGTCGTGTTTTGTTTCTGTAAGAACCTGGGGCCATAGGACCAGCCAGTCGGTACCTTTTTTCAAGTACAACTTTCTTATGTACAAAGCGTCCTATCATTACTAGAACTGTTGCCGTCGTGTTTTGTTTCTGTAAGAACCTGGGGCCATAGGACCAGCCAGTCGGTACCTTTTTTCCAGAAGAACTTTCTTAAGTACAAAGCGTCCTATCATTACTAGAACTGTTGCCGTCGTGTTTTGTTTCTGTAAGAACCTGGGGCCATAGGACCAGCCAGTCGGTAACTTTTTTCAAGTACAACTTTCTTATGTACAAAGCGTCCTGTCATTACTAGACCCACTGGTGACCACCCGCTGTGTAACACCCACTGCGCCCTTATATATCCACCGTTTTCCTGCTGCAGACGGGAAAGGTGTCTAACCAAGAAGTCAGAAATGTCATGCAGCAGTGCGCACCCCCTTCTGGTGTCACGCCGAACTAGTTTGGTTCGTGCCATGCACACACCGTCGTTGTCGTCGTGTTTTGTTTCTGTAAGAACCTGGGGCCATAGGACCAGCCAGTCGATACCTTTTTTCCAGAAGAACTTTCTTAAGTACAAAGCGTCCTATCATTACTAGAACTGTTGCCGTCGTGTTTTGTTTCTGTAAGAACCTGGGGCCATAGGACCAGCCAGTCGGTAACTTTTTTCAAGTACAACTTTCTTATGTACAAAGCGTCCTGTCATTACTAGACCCACTGGTGACCACCCGCTGTGTAACACCCACTGCGCCCTTATATATCCACCGTTTTCCTGCTGCAGACGGGAAAGGTGTCTAACCAAGAAGTCAGAAATGTCATGCAGCAGTGCGCACCCCCTTCTGGTGTCACGCCGAACTAGTTTGGTTCGTGCCATGCACACACCGTCGTTGTCGTCGTGTTTTGTTTCTGTAAGAACCTGGGGCCATAGGACCAGCCAGTCGGTACCTTTTTTCCAGAAGAACTTTCTTAAGTACAAAGCGTCCTATCATTACTAGAACTGTTGCCGTCGTGTTTTGTTTCTGTAAGAACCTGGGGCCATAGGACCAGCCAGTCGGTAACTTTTTTCAAGTACAACTTTCTTATGTACAAAGCGTCCTGTCATTACTAGACCCACTGGTGACCACCCGCTGTGTAACACCCACTGCGCCCTTATATATCCACCGTTTTCCTGCTGCAGACGGGAAAGGTGTCTAACCAAGAAGTCAGAAATGTCATGCAGCAGTGCGCACCCCCTTCTGGTGTCACGCCGAACTAGTTTGGTTCGTGCCATGCACACACCGTCGTTGTCGTCGTGTTTTGTTTCTGTAAGAACCTGGGGCCATAGGACCAGCCAGTCGGTACCTTTTTTCCAGAAGAACTTTCTTAAGTACAAAGCGTCCTATCATTACTAGAACTGTTGCCGTCGTGTTTTGTTTCTGTAAGAACCTGAGGCCATAGGACCAGCCAGTCGGTACCTTTTTTCCAGAAGAACTTTCTTAAGTACAAAGCGTCCTATCATTACTAGAACTGTTGCCGTCGTGTTTTGTTTCTGTAAGAACCTGGGGCCATAGGACCAGCCAGTCGGTAACTTTTTTCAAGTACAACTTTCTTATGTACAAAGCGTCCTGTCATTACTAGACCCACTGGTGACCACCCGCTGTGTAACACCCACTGCGCCCTTATATATCCACCGTTTTCCTGCTGCAGACGGGAAAGGTGTCTAACCAAGAAGTCAGAAATGTCATGCAGCAGTGCGCACCCCCTTCTGGTGTCACGCCGAACTAGTTTGGTTCGTGCCATGCACACACCGTCGTTGTCGTCGTGTTTTGTTTCTGTAAGAACCTGGGGCCATAGGACCAGCCAGTCGATACCTTTTTTCCAGAAGAACTTTCTTAAGTACAAAGCGATCTATCATTACTAGAACTGTTGCCGTCTTGTTTTGTTTCTGTAAGAACCTGGGGCCATAGGACCAGCCAGTCGGTAACTTTTTTCAAGTACAACTTTCTTATGTACAAAGCGTCCTGTCATTACTAGACCCACTGGTGACCACCCGCTGTGTAACACCCACTGCGCCCTTATATATCCACCGTTTTCCTGCTGCAGACGGGAAAGGTGTCTAACCAAGAAGTCAGAAATGTCATGCAGCAGTGCGCACCCCCTTCTGGTGTCACGCCGAACTAGTTTGGTTCGTGCCATGCACACACCGTCGTTGTCGTCGTGTTTTGTTTCTGTAAGAACCTGGGGCCATAGGACCAGCCAGTCGGTACCTTTTTTCAAGTACAACTTTCTTATGTACAAAGCGTCCTATCATTACTAGAACTGTTGCCGTCGTGTTTTGTTTCTGTAAGAACCTGGGGCCATAGGACCAGCCAGTCGGTACCTTTTTTCCAGAAGAACTTTCTTAAGTACAAAGCGTCCTATCATTACTAGAACTGTTGCCGTCGTGTTTTGTTTCTGTAAGAACCTGGGGCCATAGGACCAGCCAGTCGGTAACTTTTTTCAAGTACAACTTTCTTATGTACAAAGCGTCCTGTCATTACTAGACCCACTGGTGACCACCCGCTGTGTAACACCCACTGCGCCCTTATATATCAACCGGCAGACGGGAAAGGTGTCTAACCAAGAAGTCAGAAATGTCATGCAGCAGTGCGCACCCCCTTCTGGTGTCACGCCGAACTAGTTTGGTTCGTGCCATGCACACACCGTCGTTGTCGTCGTGTTTTGTTTCTGTAAGAACCTGGGGCCATAGGACCAGCCAGTCGGTACCTTTTTTCCAGAAGAACTTTCTTAAGTACAAAGCGTCCTATCATTACTAGAACTGTTGCCGTCGTGTTTTGTTTCTGTAAGAACCTGGGGCCATAGGACCAGCCAGTCGGTAACTTTTTTCAAGTACAACTTTCTTATGTACAAAGCGTCCTGTCATTACTAGACCCACTGGTGACCACCCGCTGTGTAACACCCACTGCGCCCTTATATATCCACCGTTTTCCTGCTGCAGACGGGAAAGGTGTCTAACCAAGAAGTCAGAAATGTCATGCAGCAGTGCGCACCCCCTTCTGGTGTCACGCCGAACTAGTTTGGTTCGTGCCATGCACACACCGTCGTTGTCGTCGTGTTTTGTTTCTGTAAGAACCTGGGGCCATAGGACCAGCCAGTCGGTACCTTTTTTCCAGAAGAACTTTCTTAAGTACAAAGCGTCCTATCATTACTAGAACTGTTGCCGTCGTGTTTTGTTTCTGTAAGAACCTGGGGCCATAGGACCAGCCAGTCGGTAACTTTTTTCAAGTACAACTTTCTTATGTACAAAGCGTCCTGTCATTACTAGACCCACTGGTGACCACCCGCTGTGTAACACCCACTGCGCCCTTATATATCCACCGTTTTCCTGCTGCAGACGGGAAAGGTGTCTAACCAAGAAGTCAGAAATGTCATGCAGCAGTGCGCACCCCCTTCTGGTGTCACGCCGAACTAGTTTGGTTCGTGCCATGCACACACCGTCGTTGTCGTCGTGTTTTGTTTCTGTAAGAACCTGGGGCCATAGGACCAGCCAGTCGGTACCTTTTTTCCAGAAGAACTTTCTTAAGTACAAAGCGTCCTATCATTACTAGAACTGTTGCCGTCGTGTTTTGTTTCTGTAAGAACCTGGGGCCATAGGACCAGCCAGTCGGTAACTTTTTTCAAGTACAACTTTCTTATGTACAAAGCGTCCTGTCATTACTAGACCCACTGGTGACCACCCGCTGTGTAACACCCACTGCGCCCTTATATATCCACCGTTTTCCTGCTGCAGACGGGAAAGGTGTCTAACCAAGAAGTCAGAAATGTCATGCAGCAGTGCGCACCCCCTTCTGGTGTCACGCCGAACTAGTTTGGTTCGTGCCATGCACACACCGTCGTTGTCGTCGTGTTTTGTTTCTGTAAGAACCTGGGGCCATAGGACCAGCCAGTCGGTACCTTTTTTCCAGAAGAACTTTCTTAAGTACAAAGCGTCCTATCATTACTAGAACTGTTGCCGTCGTGTTTTGTTTCTGTAAGAACCTGGGGCCATAGGACCAGCCAGTCGGTAACTTTTTTCAAGTACAACTTTCTTATGTACAAAGCGTCCTGTCATTACTAGACCCACTGGTGACCACCCGCTGTGTAACACCCACTGCGCCCTTATATATCCACCGTTTTCCTGCTGCAGACGGGAAAGGTGTCTAACCAAGAAGTCAGAAATGTCATGCAGCAGTGCGCACCCCCTTCTGGTGTCACGCCGAACTAGTTTGGTTCGTGCCATGCACACACCGTCGTTGTCGTCGTGTTTTGTTTCTGTAAGAACCTGGGGCCATAGGACCAGCCAGTCGGTACCTTTTTTCAAGTACAACTTTCTTATGTACAAAGCGTCCTATCATTACTAGAACTGTTGCCGTCGTGTTTTGTTTCTGTAAGAACCTGGGGCCATAGGACCAGCCAGTCGGTACCTTTTTTCCAGAAGAACTTTCTTAAGTACAAAGCGTCCTATCATTACTAGAACTGTTGCCGTCGTGTTTTGTTTCTGTAAGAACCTGGGGCCATAGGACGAGCCAGTCGGTAACTTTTTTCAAGTACAACTTTCTTATGTACAAAGCGTCCTGTCATTACTAGACCCACTGGTGACCACCCGCTGTGTAACACCCACTGCGCCCTTATATATCCACCGTTTTCCTGCTGCAGACGGGAAAGGTGTCTAACCAAGAAGTCAGAAATGTCATGCAGCAGTGCGCACCCCCTTCTGGTGTCACGCCGAACTAGTTTGGTTCGTGCCATGCACACACCGTCGTTGTCGTCGTGTTTTGTTTCTGTAAGAACCTGGGGCCATAGGACCAGCCAGTCGGTACCTTTTTTCCAGAAGAACTTTCTTAAGTACAAAGCGTCCTATCATTACTAGAACTGTTGCCGTCGTGTTTTGTTTCTGTAAGAACCTGGGGCCATAGGACCAGCCAGTCGGTAACTTTTTTCAAGTACAACTTTCTTATGTACAAAGCGTCCTGTCATTACTAGACCCACTGGTGACCACCCGCTGTGTAACACCCACTGCGCCCTTATATATCCACCGTTTTCCTGCTGCAGACGGGAAAGGTGTCTAACCAAGAAGTCAGAAATGTCATGCAGCAGTGCGCATCCCCTTCTGGTGTCACGCCGAACTAGTTTGGTTCGTGCCATGCACACACCGTCGTTGTCGTCGTGTTTTGTTTCTGTAAGAACCTGGGGCCATAGGACCAGCCAGTCGGTACCTTTTTTCCAGAAGAACTTTCTTAAGTACAAAGCGTCCTATCATTACTAGAACTGTTGCCGTCGTGTTTTGTTTCTGTAAGAACCTGGGGCCATAGGACCAGCCAGTCGGTAACTTTTTTCAAGTACAACTTTCTTATGTACAAAGCGTCCTGTCATTACTAGACCCACTGGTGACCACCCGCTGTGTAACACCCACTGCGCCCTTATATATCCACCGTTTTCCTGCTGCAGACGGGAAAGGTGTCTAACCAAGAAGTCAGAAATGTCATGCAGCAGTGCGCACCCCCTTCTGGTGTCACGCCGAACTAGTTTGGTTCGTGCCATGCACACACCGTCGTTGTCGTCGTGTTTTGTTTCTGTAAGAACCTGGGGCCATAGGACCAGCCAGTCGGTACCTTTTTTCAAGTACAACTTTCTTATGTACAAAGCGTCCTATCATTACTAGAACTGTTGCCGTCGTGTTTTGTTTCTGTAAGAACCTGGGGCCATAGGACCAGCCAGTCGGTACCTTTTTTCCAGAAGAACTTTCTTAAGTACAAAGCGTCCTATCATTACTAGAACTGTTGCCGTCGTGTTTTGTTTCTGTAAGAACCTGGGGCCATAGGACCAGCCAGTCGGTAACTTTTTTCAAGTACAACTTTCTTATGTACAAAGCGTCCTGTCATTACTAGACCCACTGGTGACCACCCGCTGTGTAACACCCACTGCGCCCTTATATATCCACCGTTTTCCTGCTGCAGACGGGAAAGGTGTCTAACCAAGAAGTCAGAAATGTCATGCAGCAGTGCGCACCCCCTTCTGGTGTCACGCCGAACTAGTTTGGTTCGTGCCATGCACACACCGTCGTTGTCGTCGTGTTTTGTTTCTGTAAGAACCTGGGGCCATAGGACCAGCCAGTCGGTACCTTTTTTCCAGAAGAACTTTCTTAAGTACAAAGCGTCCTATCATTACTAGAACTGTTGCCGTCGTGTTTTGTTTCTGTAAGAACCTGGGGCCATAGGACCAGCCAGTCGGTAACTTTTTTCAAGTACAACTTTCTTATGTACAAAGCGTCCTGTCATTACTAGACCCACTGGTGACCACCCGCTGTGTAACACCCACTGCGCCCTTATATATCCACCGTTTTCCTGCTGCAGACGGGAAAGGTGTCTAACCAAGAAGTCAGAAATGTCATGCAGCAGTGCGCACCCCCTTCTGGTGTCACGCCGAACTAGTTTGGTTCGTGCCATGCACACACCGTCGTTGTCGTCGTGTTTTGTTTCTGTAAGAACCTGGGGCCATAGGACCAGCCAGTCGGTACCTTTTTTCCAGAAGAACTTTCTTAAAGGAGCTGTATCACGGAAAAGATTCCCCTGGTGTGTGTCCATGGAACCATGAACCACTAATTACCCCCTCCCCTTCCCCCCACTCCCCCTCACCACTCTTGTGAGGTACCCGACCCAGCAGGGTCTGGATGGGGCCCTGGCCAGTGGTCAGGGCCTTGATGGGCCATGATAAGGGCCGGGAATCTGTCAGACCTGATAGAGGGCCCAGTTGGGTGTGTAAGGTTCAGAGTACGCCCCACTCCCCGTCCCCCTACCCCACATAGACTGGACAATCCAGACTTGCCTATTTTCCTCATCATTGTATCTGATTTGAAAACTAATTTTTTTATCAGGGGCTATGTGCCTGAACCCCCTTTTTTGATTTCATTCTTGTCTGAGATTTTCACATGTTAAACCAGTCCCGCTGTCTCTTATCAACATTATATGCGCAGATATAGAGGTAATATCTGCAAATAAAAGGTTTTAGATATGCACAACACTCTAAAATACATGTCCGCATATAGATCCACATAATGGGGTCCGCGCATATAACTGCCCCATGATGGGCTTACTCTAGGGCTGAGTCTCATCGCCGAAATCTGAGTCTGTCTATACTCGTTACTGGGACCATGGAGACTAAAGTTAAAGTTTTAACTTTACTCTCTCTGCTGGGACCAAAGAGAGTAGAATGGACAGAGGTGTGGCTGTCCGTGGGCACCAGTTCTGAGCAGACTTTCGCAATTAACATGGGTCATTATCACCTCTGTACTAACTTTTATTGGAGCGGTGGAAGAACTGATGGTTTTCCTGGCCTGAACATAGGTCAGATTAGGATTTAATGACCTGATAAGGGCTGGTAAGGGCACAGCGGGATATTCTTGTCTTTCTCTAAGATCTATTTTCCATAGAAAGTAAGAGCCTGTTGACATTTTCTTTTCAGTTATCATTTAGAAATAATTCCCCAACGATGAATCTAGATTTCATGATCTACTGGTGTTCTCCATGCAGATCACACTAAAGGAATCAGTTTTTGAAAACCCTGAAATCTATTGGATAAAAAAATGGCATATCTAATAATTTGCCCTTTTTGAACAATGTAGGTAAAGCAGGGATGCCACTCGGAAAATCCGGAAACATTGGTAGCACATTTCTGGATTTTCACTTTTGTAACTAAAATGGTGAAATTATTCACAAGAAAATCTTAATTCCGTATTCAAAAGGCTTAGAAGTGGTATGGGAGTACTCTCATGTTTGAAAATAGTGATTCTGAACAGTGAAAAGTAAACTTTTTCATGCTGAACTGGTCAAAAATCCGGAAACCCGGAACAAGTAGGAAAAATGGAATCACTGTAAAGAATAGGATATAAATTTGAGCCGGCAATCTCAAGCTGTATCTCTGAGACTGGCCGCTGACCCCCAGCCGGGCACACTGCCTGACCAGGGACGGGTGAACCGCCGACAACAGAGTTAGTATCTGCGCTAGCAATCAGCCTCGTACCCCAACGTCCCCCCCCCCCCCCCCCCCCACACACACACCCCACCTCCTGGTCCCAAGAGGTGATAATGACCAGAGTATAATGTTACAGAGTAGACAGCAGCGCCCCCACTATAAACGGGAGAAGATGGCAAATCTTTGGGCCCACAAAGCCAAGGAACTTACGCGTGATACCCCTCCTTTAAGTACAAAGCGTCCTATCATTACTAGAACTGTTGCCGTCGTGTTTTGTTTCTGTAAGAACCTGGGGCCATAGGACCAGCCAGTCGGTAACTTTTTTCAAGTACAACTTTCTTATGTACAAAGCGTCCTGTCATTACTAGACCCACTGGTGACCACCCGCTGTGTAACACCCACTGCGCCCTTATATATCCACCGTTTTCCTGCTGCAGACGGGAAAGGTGTCTAACCAAGAAGTCAGAAATGTCATGCAGCAGTACGCACCCCCTTCTGGTGTCACGCCGAACTAGTTTGGTTCGTGCCATGCACACACCGTCGTTGTCGTCGTGTTTTGTTTCTGTAAGAACCTGGGGCCATAGGACCAGCCAGTCGGTACCTTTTTTCCAGAAGAACTTTCTTAAGTACAAAGCGTCCTATCATTACTAGAACTGTTGCCGTCGTGTTTTGTTTCTGTAAGAACCTGGGGCCATAGGACCAGCCAGTCGGTACCTTTTTTCCAGAAGAACTTTCTTAAGTACAAAGCGTCCTATCATTACTAGAACTGTTGCCGTCGTGTTTTGTTTCTGTAAGAACCTGGGGCCATAGGACCAGCCAGTCGGTAACTTTTTTCAAGTACAACTTTCTTATGTACAAAGCGTCCTGTCATTACTAGACCCACTGGTGACCACCCGCTGTGTAACACCCACTGCGCCCTTATATATCCACCGTTTTCCTGCTGCAGACGGGAAAGGTGTCTAACCAAGAAGTCAGAAATGTCATGCAGCAGTGCGCACCCCCTTCTGGTGTCACGCCGAACTAGTTTGGTTCGTGCCATGCACACACCGTCGTTGTCGTCGTGTTTTGTTTCTGTAAGAACCTGGGGCCATAGGCCCAGCCAGTCGATACCTTTTTTCCAGAAGAACTTTCTTAAGTACAAAGCGATCTATCATTACTAGAACTGTTGCCGTCGTGTTTTGTTTCTGTAAGAACCTGGGGCCATAGGACCAGCCAGTCGGTAACTTTTTTCAAGTACAACTTTCTTATGTACAAAGCGTCCTGTCATTACTAGACCCACTGGTGACCACCCGCTGTGTAACACCCACTGCGCCCTTATATATCCACCGTTTTCCTGCTGCAGACGGGAAAGGTGTCTAACCAAGAAGTCAGAAATGTCATGCAGCAGTGCGCACCCCCTTCTGGTGTCACGCCGAACTAGTTTGGTTCGTGCCATGCACACACCGTCGTTGTCGTCGTGTTTTGTTTCTGTAAGAACCTGGGGCCATAGGACCAGCCAGTCGGTACCTTTTTTCAAGTACAACTTTCTTATGTACAAAGCGTCCTATCATTACTAGAACTGTTGGCGTCGTGTTTTGTTTCTGTAAGAACCTGGGGCCATAGGACCAGCCAGTCGGTACCTTTTTTCCAGAAGAACTTTCTTAAGTACAAAGCGTCCTATCATTACTAGAACTGTTGCCGTCGTGTTTTGTTTCTGTAAGAACCTGGGGCCATAGGACCAGCCAGTCGGTAACTTTTTTCAAGTACAACTTTCTTATGTACAAAGCGTCCTGTCATTACTAGACCCACTGGTGACCACCCGCTGTGTAACACCCACTGCGCCCTTATATATCCACCGTTTTCCTGCTGCAGACGGGAAAGGTGTCTAACCAAGAAGTCAGAAATGTCATGCAGCAGTGCGCACCCCCTTCTGGTGTCACGCCGAACTAGTTTGGTTCGTGCCATGCACACACCGTCGTTGTCGTCGTGTTTTGTTTCTGTAAGAACCTGGGGCCATAGGACCAGCCAGTCGGTACCTTTTTTCCAGAAGAACTTTCTTAAGTACAAAGCGTCCTATCATTACTAGAACTGTTGCCGTCGTGTTTTGTTTCTGTAAGAACCTGGGGCCATAGGACCAGCCAGTCGGTAACTTTTTTCAAGTACAACTTTCTTATGTACAAAGCGTCCTGTCATTACTAGACCCACTGGTGACCACCCGCTGTGTAACACCCACTGCGCCCTTATATATCCACCGTTTTCCTGCTGCAGACGGGAAAGGTGTCTAACCAAGAAGTCAGAAATGTCATGCAGCAGTGCGCACCCCCTTCTGGTGTCACGCCGAACTAGTTTGGTTCGTGCCATGCACACACCGTCGTTGTCGTCGTGTTTTGTTTCTGTAAGAACCTGGGGCCATAGGACCAGCCAGTCGGTACCTTTTTTCCAGAAGAACTTTCTTAAGTACAAAGCGTCCTATCATTACTAGAACTGTTGCCGTCGTGTTTTGTTTCTGTAAGAACCTGGGGCCATAGGACCAGCCAGTCGGTAACTTTTTTCAAGTACAACTTTCTTATGTACAAAGCGTCCTGTCATTACTAGACCCACTGGTGACCACCCGCTGTGTAACACCCACTGCGCCCTTATATATCCACCGTTTTCCTGCTGCAGACGGGAAAGGTGTCTAACCAAGAAGTCAGAAATGTCATGCAGCAGTGCGCACCCCCTTCTGGTGTCACGCCGAACTAGTTTGGTTCGTGCCATGCACACACCGTCGTTGTCGTCGTGTTTTGTTTCTGTAAGAACCTGGGGCCATAGGACCAGCCAGTCGGTACCTTTTTTCCAGAAGAACTTTCTTAAGTACAAAGCGTCCTATCATTACTAGAACTGTTGCCGTCGTGTTTTGTTTCTGTAAGAACCTGGGGCCATAGGACCAGCCAGTCGGTAACTTTTTTCAAGTACAACTTTCTTATGTACAAAGCGTCCTGTCATTACTAGACCCACTGGTGACCACCCGCTGTGTAACACCCACTGCGCCCTTATATATCCACCGTTTTCCTGCTGCAGACGGGAAAGGTGTCTAACCAAGAAGTCAGAAATGTCATGCAGCAGTGCGCACCCCCTTCTGGTGTCACGCCGAACTAGTTTGGTTCGTGCCATGCACACACCGTCGTTGTCGTCGTGTTTTGTTTCTGTAAGAACCTGGGGCCATAGGACCAGCCAGTCGGTACCTTTTTTCAAGTACAACTTTCTTATGTACAAAGCGTCCTATCATTACTAGAACTGTTGCCGTCGTGTTTTGTTTCTGTAAGAACCTGGGGCCATAGGACCAGCCAGTCGGTACCTTTTTTCCAGAAGAACTTTCTTAAGTACAAAGCGTCCTATCATTACTAGAACTGTTGCCGTCGTGTTTTGTTTCTGTAAGAACCTGGGGCCATAGGACGAGCCAGTCGGTAACTTTTTTCAAGTACAACTTTCTTATGTACAAAGCGTCCTGTCATTACTAGACCCACTGGTGACCACCCGCTGTGTAACACCCACTGCGCCCTTATATATCCACCGTTTTCCTGCTGCAGACGGGAAAGGTGTCTAACCAAGAAGTCAGAAATGTCATGCAGCAGTGCGCAACCCCTTCTGGTGTCACGCCGAACTAGTTTGGTTCGTGCCATGCACACACCGTCGTTGTCGTCGTGTTTTGTTTCTGTAAGAACCTGGGGCCATAGGACCAGCCAGTCGGTACCTTTTTTCCAGAAGAACTTTCTTAAGTACAAAGCGTCCTATCATTACTAGAACTGTTGCCGTCGTGTTTTGTTTCTGTAAGAACCTGGGGCCATAGGACCAGCCAGTCGGTAACTTTTTTCAAGTACAACTTTCTTATGTACAAAGCGTCCTGTCATTACTAGACCCACTGGTGACCACCCGCTGTGTAACACCCACTGCGCCCTTATATATCCACCGTTTTCCTGCTGCAGACGGGAAAGGTGTCTAACCAAGAAGTCAGAAATGTCATGCAGCAGTGCGCATCCCCTTCTGGTGTCACGCCGAACTAGTTTGGTTCGTGCCATGCACACACCGTCGTTGTCGTCGTGTTTTGTTTCTGTAAGAACCTGGGGCCATAGGACCAGCCAGTCGGTACCTTTTTTCCAGAAGAACTTTCTTAAGTACAAAGCGTCCTATCATTACTAGAACTGTTGCCGTCGTGTTTTGTTTCTGTAAGAACCTGGGGCCATAGGACCAGCCAGTCGGTAACTTTTTTCAAGTACAACTTTCTTATGTACAAAGCGTCCTGTCATTACTAGACCCACTGGTGACCACCCGCTGTGTAACACCCACTGCGCCCTTATATATCCACCGTTTTCCTGCTGCAGACGGGAAAGGTGTCTAACCAAGAAGTCAGAAATGTCATGCAGCAGTGCGCACCCCCTTCTGGTGTCACGCCGAACTAGTTTGGTTCGTGCCATGCACACACCGTCGTTGTCGTCGTGTTTTGTTTCTGTAAGAACCTGGGGCCATAGGACCAGCCAGTCGGTACCTTTTTTCAAGTACAACTTTCTTATGTACAAAGCGTCCTATCATTACTAGAACTGTTGCCGTCGTGTTTTGTTTCTGTAAGAACCTGGGGCCATAGGACCAGCCAGTCGGTACCTTTTTTCCAGAAGAACTTTCTTAAGTACAAAGCGTCCTATCATTACTAGAACTGTTGCCGTCGTGTTTTGTTTCTGTAAGAACCTGGGGCCATAGGACCAGCCAGTCGGTAACTTTTTTCAAGTACAACTTTCTTATGTACAAAGCGTCCTGTCATTACTAGACCCACTGGTGACCACCCGCTGTGTAACACCCACTGCGCCCTTATATATCCACCGTTTTCCTGCTGCAGACGGGAAAGGTGTCTAACCAAGAAGTCAGAAATGTCATGCAGCAGTGCGCACCCCCTTCTGGTGTCACGCCGAACTAGTTTGGTTCGTGCCATGCACACACCGTCGTTGTCGTCGTGTTTTGTTTCTGTAAGAACCTGGGGCCATAGGACCAGCCAGTCGGTACCTTTTTTCCAGAAGAACTTTCTTAAGTACAAAGCGTCCTATCATTACTAGAACTGTTGCCGTCGTGTTTTGTTTCTGTAAGAACCTGGGGCCATAGGACCAGCCAGTCGGTAACTTTTTTCAAGTACAACTTTCTTATGTACAAAGCGTCCTGTCATTACTAGACCCACTGGTGACCACCCGCTGTGTAACACCCACTGCGCCCTTATATATCCACCGTTTTCCTGCTGCAGACGGGAAAGGTGTCTAACCAAGAAGTCAGAAATGTCATGCAGCAGTGCGCACCCCCTTCTGGTGTCACGCCGAACTAGTTTGGTTCGTGCCATGCACACACCGTCGTTGTCGTCGTGTTTTGTTTCTGTAAGAACCTGGGGCCATAGGACCAGCCAGTCGGTAACTTTTTTCAAGTACAACTTTCTTATGTACAAAGCGTCCTATCATTACTAGAACTGTTGCCGTCGTGTTTTGTTTCTGTAAGAACCTGGGGCCATAGGACCAGCCAGTCGGTACCTTTTTTCCAGTAGAACTTTCTTATGTACAAAGCGTCCTATCATTACTAGAACTGTTGCCGTCGTGTTTTGTTTCTGTAAGAACCTGGGGCCATAGGACGAGCCAGTCGGTAACTTTTTTCAAGTACAACTTTCTTATGTACAAAGCGTCCTGTCATTACTAGACCCACTGGTGACCACCCGCTGTGTAACACCCACTGCGCCCTTATATATCCACCGTTTTCCTGCTGCAGACGGGAAAGGTGTCTAACCAAGAAGTCAGAAATGTCATGCAGCAGTGCGCACCCCCTTCTGGTGTCACGCCGAACTAGTTTGGTTCGTGCCATGCACACACCGTCGTTGTCGTCGTGTTTTGTTTCTGTAAGAACCTGGGGCCATAGGACCAGCCAGTCGGTACCTTTTTTCCAGAAGAACTTTCTTAAGTACAAAGCGTCCTATCATTACTAGAACTGTTGCCGTCGTGTTTTGTTTCTGTAAGAACCTGGGGCCATAGGACCAGCCAGTCGGTAACTTTTTTCAAGTACAACTTTCTTATGTACAAAGCGTCCTGTCATTACTAGACCCACTGGTGACCACCCGCTGTGTAACACCCACTGCGCCCTTATATATCCACCGTTTTCCTGCTGCAGACGGGAAAGGTGTCTAACCAAGAAGTCAGAAATGTCATGCAGCAGTGCGCACCCCCTTCTGGTGTCACGCCGAACTAGTTTGGTTCGTGCCATGCACACACCGTCGTTGTCGTCGTGTTTTGTTTCTGTAAGAACCTGGGGCCATAGGACCAGCCAGTCGGTACCTTTTTTCCAGAAGAACTTTCTTAAGTACAAAGCGTCCTATCATTACTAGAACTGTTGCCGTCGTGTTTTGTTTCTGTAAGAACCTGGGGCCATAGGACCAGCCAGTCGGTAACTTTTTTCAAGTACAACTTTCTTATGTACAAAGCGTCCTGTCATTACTAGACCCACTGGTGACCACCCGCTGTGTAACACCCACTGCGCCCTTATATATCCACCGTTTTCCTGCTGCAGACGGGAAAGGTGTCTAACCAAGAAGTCAGAAATGTCATGCAGCAGTGCGCACCCCCTTCTGGTGTCACGCCGAACTAGTTTGGTTCGTGCCATGCACACACCGTCGTTGTCGTCGTGTTTTGTTTCTGTAAGAACCTGGGGCCATAGGACCAGCCAGTCGGTACCTTTTTTCAAGTACAACTTTCTTATGTACAAAGCGTCCTATCATTACTAGAACTGTTGCCGTCGTGTTTTGTTTCTGTAAGAACCTGGGGCCATAGGACCAGCCAGTCGGTACCTTTTTTCCAGAAGAACTTTCTTAAGTACAAAGCGTCCTATCATTACTAGAACTGTTGCCGTCGTGTTTTGTTTCTGTAAGAACCTGGGGCCATAGGACCAGCCAGTCGGTAACTTTTTTCAAGTACAACTTTCTTATGTACAAAGCGTCCTGTCATTACTAGACCCACTGGTGACCACCCGCTGTGTAACACCCACTGCGCCCTTATATATCCACCGTTTTCCTGCTGCAGACGGGAAAGGTGTCTAACCAAGAAGTCAGAAATGTCATGCAGCAGTGCGCAACCCCTTCTGGTGTCACGCCGAACTAGTTTGGTTCGTGCCATGCACACACCGTCGTTGTCGTCGTGTTTTGTTTCTGTAAGAACCTGGGGCCATAGGACCAGCCAGTCGGTACCTTTTTTCCAGAAGAACTTTCTTAAGTACAAAGCGTCCTATCATTACTAGAACTGTTGCCGTCGTGTTTTGTTTCTGTAAGAACCTGGGGCCATAGGACCAGCCAGTCGGTAACTTTTTTCAAGTACAACTTTCTTATGTACAAAGCGTCCTGTCATTACTAGACCCACTGGTGACCACCCGCTGTGTAACACCCACTGCGCCCTTATATATCCACCGTTTTCCTGCTGCAGACGGGAAAGGTGTCTAACCAAGAAGTCAGAAATGTCATGCAGCAGTGCGCACCCCCTTCTGGTGTCACGCCGAACTAGTTTGGTTCGTGCCATGCACACACCGTCGTTGTCGTCGTGTTTTGTTTCTGTAAGAACCTGGGGCCATAGGACCAGCCAGTCGGTACCTTTTTTCCAGAAGAACTTTCTTAAGTACAAAGCGTCCTATCATTACTAGAACTGTTGCCGTCGTGTTTTGTTTCTGTAAGAACCTGGGGCCATAGGACCAGCCAGTCGGTAACTTTTTTCAAGTACAACTTTCTTATGTACAAAGCGTCCTGTCATTACTAGACCCACTGGTGACCACCCGCTGTGTAACACCCACTGCGCCCTTATATATCCACCGTTTTCCTGCTGCAGACGGGAAAGGTGTCTAACCAAGAAGTCAGAAATGTCATGCAGCAGTGCGCACCCCCTTCTGGTGTCACGCCGAACTAGTTTGGTTCGTGCCATGCACACACCGTCGTTGTCGTCGTGTTTTGTTTCTGTAAGAACCTGGGGCCATAGGACCAGCCAGTCGGTACCTTTTTTCAAGTACAACTTTCTTAAGTACAAAGCGTCCTATCATTACTAGAACTGTTGCCGTCGTGTTTTGTTTCTGTAAGAACCTGGGGCCATAGGACCAGCCAGTCGGTACCTTTTTTCCAGAAGAACTTTCTTAAGTACAAAGCGTCCTATCATTACTAGAACTGTTGCCGTCGTGTTTTGTTTCTGTAAGAACCTGGGGCCATAGGACCAGCCAGTCGGTAACTTTTTTCAAGTACAACTTTCTTATGTACAAAGCGTCCTGTCATTACTAGACCCACTGGTGACCACCCGCTGTGTAACACCCACTGCGCCCTTATATATCCACCGTTTTCCTGCTGCAGACGGGAAAGGTGTCTAACCAAGAAGTCAGAAATGTCATGCAGCAGTGCGCACCCCCCTTCTGGTGTCACGCCGAACTAGTTTGGTTCGTGCCATGCACACACCGTCGTTGTCGTCGTGTTTTGTTTCTGTAAGAACCTGGGGCCATAGGACCAGCCAGTCGGTACCTTTTTTCCAGAAGAACTTTCTTAAGTACAAAGCGTCCTATCATTACTAGAACTGTTGCCGTCGTGTTTTGTTTCTGTAAGAACCTGGGGCCATAGGACCAGCCAGTCGGTAACTTTTTTCAAGTACAACTTTCTTATGTACAAAGCGTCCTGTCATTACTAGACCCACTGGTGACCACCCGCTGTGTAACACCCACTGCGCCCTTATATATCCACCGTTTTCCTGCTGCAGACGGAAAGGTGTCTAACCAAGAAGTCAGAAATGTCATGCAGCAGTGCGCACCCCCTTCTGGTGTCACGCCGAACTAGTTTGGTTCGTGCCATGCACACACCGTCGTTGTCGTCGTGTTTTGTTTCTGTAAGAACCTGGGGCCATAGGACCAGCCAGTCGGTACCTTTTTTCAAGTACAACTTTCTTATGTACAAAGCGTCCTATCATTACTAGAACTGTTGCCGTCGTGTTTTGTTTCTGTAAGAACCTGGGGCCATAGGACCAGCCAGTCGGTACCTTTTTTCCAGAAGAACTTTCTTAAGTACAAAGCGTCCTATCATTACTAGAACTGTTGCCGTCGTGTTTTGTTTCTGTAAGAACCTGGGGCCATAGGACCAGCCAGTCGGTAACTTTTTTCAAGTACAACTTTCTTATGTACAAAGCGTCCTGTCATTACTAGACCCACTGGTGACCACCCGCTGTGTAACACCCACTGCGCCCTTATATATCCACCGTTTTCCTGCTGCAGACGGGAAAGGTGTCTAACCAAGAAGTCAGAAATGTCATGCAGCAGTGCGCACCCCCTTCTGGTGTCACGCCGAACTAGTTTGGTTCGTGCCATGCACACACCGTCGTTGCCGTCGTGTTTTGTTTCTGTAAGAACCTGGGGCCATAGGGACCAGCCAGTCGGTACCTTTTTTCCAGAAGAACTTTCTTAAGTACAAAGCGTCCTATCATTACTAGAACTGTTGCCGTCGTGTTTTGTTTCTGTAAGAACCTGGGGCCATAGGACCAGCCAGTCGGTAACTTTTTTCAAGTACAACTTTCTTATGTACAAAGCGTCCTGTCATTACTAGGACCCACTGGTGACCACGCCGCTGTGTTAACACCCACTGCGCCCTTATATATCCACCGTTTTCCTGCTGCAGACGGGAAAGGTGTCTAACCAAGAAGTCAGAAATGTCATGCAGCAGTGCGCACCCCCTTCTGGTGTCACGCCGAACTAGTTTGGTTCGTGCCATGCACACACCGTCGTTGTCGTCGTGTTTTGTTTCTGTAAGAACCTGGGGCCATAGGACCAGCCAGTCGGTACCTTTTTTCAAGTACAACTTTCTTATGTACAAAGCGTCCTATCATTACTAGAAATGTTGCCGTCGTGTTTTGTTTCTGTAAGAACCTGGGGCCATAGGACCAGCCAGTCGGTACCTTTTTTTCCAGAAGAACTTTCTTAAGTACAAAGCGTCCTATCATTACTAGAACTGTTGCCGTCGTGTTTTGTTTCTGTAAGAACCTGGGGCCATAGGACCAGCCAGTCGGTAACTTTTTTCAAGTACAACTTTCTTATGTACAAAGCGTCCTGTCATTACTAGACCCACTGGTGACCACCCGCTGTGTAACACCCACTGCGCCCTTATATATCCACCGGCAGACGGGAAAGGTGTCTAACCAAGAAGTCAGAAATGTCATGCAGCAGTGCGCACCCCCCTTCTGGTGTCACGCCGAACTAGTTTGGTTCGTGCCATGCACACACCGTCGTTGTCGTCGTGTTTTGTTTCTGTAAGAACCTGGGGCCATAGGACCAGCCAGTCTGTACCTTTTTTCCAGAAGACTTTCTTAAGTACAAAGCGTCCTATCATTACTAGAACTGTTGTCGTCGTGTTTTGTTTCTGTAAGAACCTGGGGCCATAGGACCAGCCAGTCGGTAACTTTTTTCAAGTACAACTTTCTTATGTACAAAGCGTCCTGTCATTACTAGACCCACTGGTGACCACCCGCTGTGTAACACCCACTGCGCCCTTATATATCCACCGTTTTCCTGCTGCAGACGGAAAGGTGTCTAACCAAGAAGTCAGAAATGTCATGCAGCAGTGCGCACCCCCTTCTGGTGTCACGCCGAACTAGTTTGGTTCGTGCCATGCACACACCGTCGTTGTCGTCGTGTTTTGTTTCTGTAAGAACCTGGGGCCATAGGGACCAGCCAGTCGGTACCTTTTTTCAAGTACAACTTTCTTATGTACAAAGCGTCCTATCATTACTAGAACTGTTGCCGTCGTGTTTTGTTTCTGTAAGAACTGGGGCCATAGGACCAGCCAGTCGGTACCTTTTTTCCAGAAGAACTTTCTAAGTACAAAGCGTCCCTATCATTACTAGAACTGTTGCCGTCGTGTTTTGTTTCTGTAAGAACCTGGGGCCATAGGACCAGCCAGTCGGTAACTTTTTTCAAGTACAACTTTCTTATGTACAAAGCGTCCTGTCATTACTAGACCCACTGGTGACCACCCGCTGTGTAACACCCACTGCGCCCTTATTTATCCACCGTTTTCCTGCTGCAGACGGGAAAGGTGTCTAACCAAGAAGTCAGAAATGTCATGCAGCAGTGCGCACCCCCTTCTGGTGTCACGCCGAACTAGTTTGGTTCGTGCCATGCACACACCGTCGTTGTCGTCGTGTTTTGTTTCTGTAAGAACCTGGGGCCATAGGACCAGCCAGTCGGTACCTTTTTTTCCAGAAGAACTTTCTTAAGTACAAAGCGTCCTATCATTACTAGAACTGTTGCCGTCGTGTTTTGTTTCTGTAAGAACCTGGGGCCATAGGACCAGCCAGTCGGTAACTTTTTTTCAAGTACAACTTTCTTATGTACAAAGCGTCT
>OW387143.1:14646254-14778588 GCA_936440205.1 Lepidonotus clava | reverse complement strand
CGAACCAAACTAGTTCGGCGTGACACCAGAAGGGGGTGCGATCTGCTGCATGACATTTCTGACTTCTTGGTTAGACACCTTTCCCGTCTGCAGCAGGAAAACGGTGGATATATAAGGGCGCAGTGGGTGTTACACAGCGGGTGGTCACCAGTGGGTCTAGTAATGATAGGACGCTTTGTACTTAAGAAAGTTCTTCTGGAAAAAAGGTACCGACTGGCTGGTCCTATGGCCCCAGGTTCTTACAGAAACAAAACACGACGACAACGACGGTGTGTGCATGGCACGAACCAAACTAGTTCGGCGTGACACCAGAAGGGGGTGCGCACTGCTGCATGACATTTCTGACTTCTTGGTTAGACACCTTTCCCGTCTGCAGCAGGAAAACGGTGGATATATAAGGGCGCAGTGGGTGTTACACAGCGGGTGGTCACCAGTGGGTCTAGTAATGACAGGACGCTTTGTACTTAAGAAAGTTGTACTTGAAAAAAATTACCGACTGGCTGGTCCTATGGCCCCAGGTTCTTACAGAAACAAAACACGACGACAACGACGGTGTGTGCATGGCACGAACCAAACTAGTTCGGCGTGACACCAGAAGGGGTGTGCGCACTGCTGCATGACATTTCTGACTTCTTGGTTAGACACCTTTCCCGTCTGCAGCAGGAAAACGGTGGATATATAAGGGCGCAGTGGGTGTTACACAGCGGGTGGTCACCAGTGGGTCTAGTAATGACAGGACGCTTTGTACTTAAGAAAGTTGTACTTGAAAAAAATTACCGACTGGCTGGTCCTATGGCCCCAGGTTCTTACAGAAACAAAACACGACGACAACGACGGTGTGTGCATGGCACGAACCAAACTAGTTCGGCGTGACACCAGAAGGGGGTGCGCACTGCTGCATGACATTTCTGACTTCTTGGTTAGACACCTTTCCCGTCTGCAGCAGGAAAACGGTGGATATATAAGGGCGCAGTGGGTGTTACACAGCGGGGTGGTCACCAGTGGGTCTAGTAATGACAGGACGCTTTGTACATAAGAAAGTTGTACTCGAAAAAAGTTACCGACTGGCTGGTCCTATGGCCCCAGGTTCTTACAGAAACAAAACACGACGGCAACAGTTCTAGTAATGATAGGACGCTTTGTACTTAAGAAAGTTCTTCTGGAAAAAAGGTACCGACTGGCTGGTCCTATGGCCCCAGGTTCTTACAGAAACAAAACACGACGGCAACAGTTCTAGTAATGATAGGACGCTTTGTACTTAAGAAAGTTCTTCTGGAAAAAAGGTACCGACTGGCTGGTCCTATGGCCCCAGGTTCTTACAGAAACAAAACACGACGACAACGACGGTGTGTGCATGGCACGAACCAAACTAGTTCGGCGTGACACCAGAAGGGGGTGCGCACTGCTGCATGACATTTCTGACTTCTTGGTTAGACACCTTTCCCGTCTGCAGCAGGAAAACGGTGGATATATAAGGGCGCAGTGGGTGTTACACAGCGGGTGGTCACCAGTGGGTATAGTAATGACAGGACGCTTTGTACATAAGAAAGTTGTACTTGAAAAAAGTTACCGACTGGCTGGTCCTATGGCCCCAGGTTCTTACAGAAACAAAACACGACGACAACGACGGTGTGTGCATGGCACGAACCAAACTAGTTCGGCGTGACACCAGAAGGGGGGTGCGCACTGCTGCATGACATTTCTGACTTCTTGGTTAGACACCTTTCCCGTCTGCAGCAGGAAAACGGTGGATATATAAGGGCGCAGTGGGTGTTACACAGCGGGTGGTCACCAGTGGGTCTAGTAATGACAGGACGCTTTGTACATAAGAAAGTTGTACTCGAAAAAAGTTACCG
This sequence comes from Lepidonotus clava, assembly GCA_936440205.1. Lineage (NCBI taxonomy): Eukaryota > Metazoa > Annelida > Polychaeta > Phyllodocida > Polynoidae > Lepidonotus > Lepidonotus clava. The sequence continues at coordinate 14,776,732 of OW387143.1, read as the reverse complement.
ACTGGCTGGTCCTATGGCCCCAGGTTCTTACAGAAACAAAACACGACGGCAACAGTTCTAGTAATGATAGGACGCTTTGTACTTAAGAAAGTTCTTCTGGAAAAAAGGTACCGACTGGCTGGTCCTATGGCCCCAGGTTCTTACAGAAACAAAACACGACGACAACGACGGTGTGTGCATGGCACGAACCAAACTAGTTCGGCGTGACACCAGAAGGGGGGTGCGAACTGCTGCATGACATTTCTGACTTCTTGGTTAGACACCTTTCCCGTCTGCAGCAGGAAAACGGTGGATATATAAGGGCGCAGTGGGTGTTACACAGCGGGTGGTCACCAGTGGGTCTAGTAATGATAGGACGCTTTGTACTTAAGAAAGTTCTTCTGGAAAAAAGGTACCGACTGGCTGGTCCTATGGCCCCAGGTTCTTACAGAAACAAAACACGACGACAACGACGGTGTGTGCATGGCACGAACCAAACTAGTTCGGCGTGACACCAGAAGGGGGGTGCGCACTGCTGCATGACATTTCTGACTTCTTGGTTAGACACCTTTCCCGTCTGCAGCAGGAAAACGGTGGATATATAAGGGCGCAGTGGGTGTTACACAGCGGGTGGTCACCAGTGGGTCTAGTAATGACAGGACGCTTTGTACTTAAGAAAGTTGTACTTGAAAAAAATTACCGACTGGCTGGTCCTATGGCCCCAGGTTCTTACAGAAACAAAACACGACGACAACGACGGTGTGTGCATGGCACGAACCAAACTAGTTCGGCGTGACACCAGAAGGGGGTGCGCACTGCTGCATGACATTTCTGACTTCTTGGTTAGACACCTTTCCCGTCTGCAGCAGGAAAACGGTGGATATATAAGGGCGCAGTGGGTGTTACACAGCGGGTGGTCACCAGTGGGTCTAGTAATGACAGGACGCTTTGTACTTAAGAAAGTTGTACTTGAAAAAAATTACCGACTGGCTGGTCCTATGGCCCCAGGTTCTTACAGAAACAAAACACGACGACAACGACGGTGTGTGCATGGCACGAACCAAACTAGTTCGGCGTGACACCAGAAGGGGGGTGCGCACTGCTGCATGACATTTCTGACTTCTTGGTTAGACACCTTTCCCGTCTGCAGCAGGAAAACGGTGGATATATAAGGGCGCAGTGGGTGTTACACAGCGGGTGGTCACCAGTGGGTCTAGTAATGACAGGACGCTTTGTACATAAGAAAGTTGTACTCGAAAAAAGTTACCGACTGGCTGGTCCTATGGCCCCAGGTTCTTACAGAAACAAAACACGACGGCAACAGTTCTAGTAATGATAGGACGCTTTGTACTTAAGAAAGTTCTTCTGGAAAAAAGGGTACCGACTGGCTGGTCCTATGGCCCCAGGTTCTTACAGAAACAAAACACGACGACAACGACGGTGTGTGCATGGCACGAACCAAACTAGTTCGGCGTGACACCAGAAGGGGGTGCGCACTGCTGCATGACATTTCTGACTTCTTGGTTAGACACCTTTCCCGTCTGCAGCAGGAAAACGGTGGATATATAAGGGCGCAGTGGGTTTACACAGCGGGTGGTCACCAGTGGGTCTAGTAATGACAGGACGCTTTGTACATAAGAAAGTTGTACTCGAAAAAAGTTACCGACTGGCTGGTCCTATGGCCCCAGGTTCTTACAGAAACAAAACACGACGGCAACAGTTCTAGTAATGATAGGACGCTTTGTACTTAAGAAAGTTCTTCTGGAAAAAAGGTACCGACTGGCTGGTCCTATGGCCCCAGGTTCTTACAGAAACAAAACACGACGACAACGACGGTGTGTGCATGGCACGAACCAAACTAGTTCGGCGTGACACCAGAAGGGGGTGCGCACTGCTGCATGACATTTCTGACTTCTTGGTTAGACACCTTTCCCGTCTGCAGCAGGAAAACGGTGGATATATAAGGGCGCAGTGGGTGTTACACAGCGGGTGGTCACCAGTGGGTCTAGTAATGACAGGACGCTTTGTACATAAGAAAGTTGTACTTGAAAAAAGTTACCGACTGGCTGGTCCTATGGCCCCAGGTTCTTACAGAAACAAAACACGACGACAACGACGGTGTGTGCATGGCACGAACCAAACTAGTTCGGCGTGACACCAGAAGGGGGTGCGCACTGCTGCATGACATTTCTGACTTCTTGGTTAGACACCTTTCCCGTCTGCAGCAGGAAAACGGTGGATATATAAGGGCGCAGTGGGTGTTACACAGCGGGTGGTCACCAGTGGGTCTAGTAATGACAGGACGCTTTGTACATAAGAAAGTTGTACTAGAAAAAAGTTACCGACTGGCTGGTCCTATGGCCCCAGGTTCTTACAGAAACAAAACACGACGGCAACAGTTCTAGTAATGATAGGACGCTTTGTACTTAAGAAAGTTCTTCTGGAAAAAAGGTACCGACTGGCTGGTCCTATGGCCCCAGGTTCTTACAGAAACAAAACACGACGGCAACAGTTCTAGTAATGATAGGACGCTTTGTACTTAAGAAAGTTCTTCTGGAAAAAAGGTACCGACTGGCTGGTCCTATGGCCCCAGGTTCTTACAGAAACAAAACACGACGACAACGACGGTGTGTGCATGGCACGAACCAAACTAGTTCGGCGTGACACCAGAAGGGGGTGCGCACTGCTGCATGACATTTCTGACTTCTTGGTTAGACACCTTTCCCGTCTGCAGCAGGAAAACGGTGGATATATAAGGGCGCAGTGGGTGTTACACAGCGGGTGGTCACCAGTGGGTATAGTAATGACAGGACGCTTTGTACATAAGAAAGTTGTACTTGAAAAAAGTTACCGACTGGCTGGTCCTATGGCCCCAGGTTCTTACAGAAACAAAACACGACGACAACGACGGTGTGTGCATGGCACGAACCAAACTAGTTCGGCGTGACACCAGAAGGGGGTGCGCACTGCTGCATGACATTTCTGACTTCTTGGTTAGACACCTTTCCCGTCTGCAGCAGGAAAACGGTGGATATATAAGGGCGCAGTGGGTGTTACACAGCGGGTGGTCACCAGTGGGTCTAGTAATGACAGGACGCTTTGTACATAAGAAAGTTGTACTCGAAAAAAGTTACCGACTGGCTGGTCCTATGGCCCCAGGTTCTTACAGAAACAAAACACGACGGCAACAGTTCTAGTAATGATAGGACGCTTTGTACTTAAGAAAGTTCTTCTGGAAAAAAGGTACCGACTGGCTGGTCCTATGGCCCCAGGTTCTTACAGAAACAAAACACGACGACAACGACGGTGTGTGCATGGCACGAACCAAACTAGTTCGGCGTGACACCAGAAGGGGGTGCGAACTGCTGCATGACATTTCTGACTTCTTGGTTAGACACCTTTCCCGTCTGCAGCAGGAAAACGGTGGATATATAAGGGCGCAGTGGGTGTTACACAGCGGGTGGTCACCAGTGGGTCTAGTAATGACAGGACGCTTTGTACTTAAGAAAGTTCTACTGGAAAAAAGGTACCGACTGGCTGGTCCTATGGCCCCAGGTTCTTACAGAAACAAAACACGACGACAACGACGGTGTGTGCATGGCACGAACCAAACTAGTTCGGCGTGACACCAGAAGGGGGTGCGCACTGCTGCATGACATTTCTGACTTCTTGGTTAGACACCTTTCCCGTCTGCAGCAGGAAAACGGTGGATATATAAGGGCGCAGTGGGTGTTACACAGCGGGTGGTCACCAGTGGGTCTAGTAATGACAGGACGCTTTGTACTTAAGAAAGTTGTACTTGAAAAAAATTACCGACTGGCTGGTCCTATGGCCCCAGGTTCTTACAGAAACAAAACACGACGACAACGACGGTGTGTGCATGGCACGAACCAAACTAGTTCGGCGTGACACCAGAAGGGGGTGCGCACTGCTGCATGACATTTCTGACTTCTTGGTTAGACACCTTTCCCGTCTGCAGCAGGAAAACGGTGGATATATAAGGGCGCAGTGGGTGTTACACAGCGGGTGGTCACCAGTGGGTCTAGTAATGACAGGACGCTTTGTACTTAAGAAAGTTGTACTTGAAAAAAATTACCGACTGGCTGGTCCTATGGCCCCAGGTTCTTACAGAAACAAAACACGACGACAACGACGGTGTGTGCATGGCACGAACCAAACTAGTTCGGCGTGACACCAGAAGGGGGTGCGCACTGCTGCATGACATTTCTGACTTCTTGGTTAGACACCTTTCCCGTCTGCAGCAGGAAAACGGTGGATATATAAGGGCGCAGTGGGTGTTACACAGCGGGTGGTCACCAGTGGGTCTAGTAATGACAGGACGCTTTGTACATAAGAAAGTTGTACTCGAAAAAAGTTACCGACTGGCTGGTCCTATGGCCCCAGGTTCTTACAGAAACAAAACACGACGGCAACAGTTCTAGTAATGATAGGACGCTTTGTACTTAAGAAAGTTCTTCTGGAAAAAAGGTACCGACTGGCTGGTCCTATGGCCCCAGGTTCTTACAGAAACAAAACACGACGGCAACAGTTCTAGTAATGATAGGACGCTTTGTACTTAAGAAAGTTCTTCTGGAAAAAAGGTACCGACTGGCTGGTCCTATGGCCCCAGGTTCTTACAGAAACAAAACACGACGACAACGACGGTGTGTGCATGGCACGAACCAAACTAGTTCGGCGTGACACCAGAAGGGGGTGCGCACTGCTGCATGACATTTCTGACTTCTTGGTTAGACACCTTTCCCGTCTGCAGCAGGAAAACGGTGGATATATAAGGGCGCAGTGGGTGTTACACAGCGGGTGGTCACCAGTGGGTATAGTAATGACAGGACGCTTTGTACATAAGAAAGTTGTACTTGAAAAAAGTTACCGACTGGCTGGTCCTATGGCCCCAGGTTCTTACAGAAACAAAACACGACGACAACGACGGTGTGTGCATGGCACGAACCAAACTAGTTCGGCGTGACACCAGAAGGGGGTGCGCACTGCTGCATGACATTTCTGACTTCTTGGTTAGACACCTTTCCCGTCTGCAGCAGGAAAACGGTGGATATATAAGGGCGCAGTGGGTGTTACACAGCGGGTGGTCACCAGTGGGTCTAGTAATGACAGGACGCTTTGTACATAAGAAAGTTGTACTCGAAAAAAGTTACCGACTGGCTGGTCCTATGGCCCCAGGTTCTTACAGAAACAAAACACGACGGCAACAGTTCTAGTAATGATAGGACGCTTTGTACTTAAGAAAGTTCTTCTGGAAAAAAGGTACCGACTGGCTGGTCCTATGGCCCCAGGTTCTTACAGAAACAAAACACGACGACAACGACGGTGTGTGCATGGCACGAACCAAACTAGTTCGGCGTGACACCAGAAGGGGGTGCGAACTGCTGCATGACATTTCTGACTTCTTGGTTAGACACCTTTCCCGTCTGCAGCAGGAAAACGGTGGATATATAAGGGCGCAGTGGGTGTTACACAGCGGGTGGTCACCAGTGGGTCTAGTAATGATAGGACGCTTTGTACTTAAGAAAGTTCTTCTGGAAAAAAGGTACCGACTGGCTGGTCCTATGGCCCCAGGTTCTTACAGAAACAAAACACGACGACAACGACGGTGTGTGCATGGCACGAACCAAACTAGTTCGGCGTGACACCAGAAGGGGGTGCGCACTGCTGCATGACATTTCTGACTTCTTGGTTAGACACCTTTCCCGTCTGCAGCAGGAAAACGGTGGATATATAAGGGCGCAGTGGGTGTTACACAGCGGGTGGTCACCAGTGGGTCTAGTAATGACAGGACGCTTTGTACTTAAGAAAGTTGTACTTGAAAAAAATTACCGACTGGCTGGTCCTATGGCCCCAGGTTCTTACAGAAACAAAACACGACGACAACGACGGTGTGTGCATGGCACGAACCAAACTAGTTCGGCGTGACACCAGAAGGGGGTGCGCACTGCTGCATGACATTTCTGACTTCTTGGTTAGACACCTTTCCCGTCTGCAGCAGGAAAACGGTGGATATATAAGGGCGCAGTGGGTGTTACACAGCGGGTGGTCACCAGTGGGTCTAGTAATGACAGGACGCTTTGTACTTAAGAAAGTTGTACTTGAAAAAAATTACCGACTGGCTGGTCCTATGGCCCCAGGTTCTTACAGAAACAAAACACGACGACAACGACGGTGTGTGCATGGCACGAACCAAACTAGTTCGGCGTGACACCAGAAGGGGGTGCGCACTGCTGCATGACATTTCTGACTTCTTGGTTAGACACCTTTCCCGTCTGCAGCAGGAAAACGGTGGATATATAAGGGCGCAGTGGGTGTTACACAGCGGGTGGTCACCAGTGGGTCTAGTAATGACAGGACGCTTTGTACATAAGAAAGTTGTACTCGAAAAAAGTTACCGACTGGCTGGTCCTATGGCCCCAGGTTCTTACAGAAACAAAACACGACGGCAACAGTTCTAGTAATGATAGGACGCTTTGTACTTAAGAAAGTTCTTCTGGAAAAAAGGTACCGACTGGCTGGTCCTATGGCCCCAGGTTCTTACAGAAACAAAACACGACGACAACGACGGTGTGTGCATGGCACGAACCAAACTAGTTCGGCGTGACACCAGAAGGGGGTGCGCACTGCTGCATGACATTTCTGACTTCTTGGTTAGACACCTTTCCCGTCTGCAGCAGGAAAACGGTGGATATATAAGGGCGCAGTGGGTTTACACAGCGGGTGGTCACCAGTGGGTCTAGTAATGACAGGACGCTTTGTACATAAGAAAGTTGTACTCGAAAAAAGTTACCGACTGGCTGGTCCTATGGCCCCAGGTTCTTACAGAAACAAAACACGACGGCAACAGTTCTAGTAATGATAGGACGCTTTGTACTTAAGAAAGTTCTTCTGGAAAAAAGGTACCGACTGGCTGGTCCTATGGCCCCAGGTTCTTACAGAAACAAAACACGACGACAACGACGGTGTGTGCATGGCACGAACCAAACTAGTTCGGCGTGACACCAGAAGGGGGTGCGCACTGCTGCATGACATTTCTGACTTCTTGGTTAGACACCTTTCCCGTCTGCAGCAGGAAAACGGTGGATATATAAGGGCGCAGTGGGTGTTACACAGCGGGTGGTCACCAGTGGGTCTAGTAATGACAGGACGCTTTGTACATAAGAAAGTTGTACTTGAAAAAAGTTACCGACTGGCTGGTCCTATGGCCCCAGGTTCTTACAGAAACAAAACACGACGACAACGACGGTGTGTGCATGGCACGAACCAAACTAGTTCGGCGTGACACCAGAAGGGGGTGCGCACTGCTGCATGACATTTCTGACTTCTTGGTTAGACACCTTTCCCGTCTGCAGCAGGAAAACGGTGGATATATAAGGGCGCAGTGGGTGTTACACAGCGGGTGGTCACCAGTGGGTCTAGTAATGACAGGACGCTTTGTACATAAGAAAGTTGTACTCGAAAAAAGTTACCGACTGGCTGGTCCTTTGGCCCCAGGTTCTTACAGAAACAAAACACGACGGCAACAGTTCTAGTAATGATAGGACGCTTTGTACTTAAGAAAGTTCTTCTGGAAAAAAGGTACCGACTGGCTGGTCCTATGGCCCCAGGTTCTTACAGAAACAAAACACGACGACAACGACGGTGTGTGCATGGCACGAACCAAACTAGTTCGGCGTGACACCAGAAGGGGGTGCGCACTGCTGCATGACATTTCTGACTTCTTGGTTAGACACCTTTCCCGTCTGCAGCAGGAAAACGGTGGATATATAAGGGCGCAGTGGGTGTTACACAGCGGGTGGTCACCAGTGGGTCTAGTAATGACAGGACGCTTTGTACATAAGAAAGTTGTACTCGAAAAAAGTTACCGACTGGCTGGTCCTATGGCCCCAGGTTCTTACAGAAACAAAACACGACGGCAACAGTTCTAGTAATGATAGGACGCTTTGTACTTAAGAAAGTTCTTCTGGAAAAAAGGTACCGACTGGCTGGTCCTATGGCCCCAGGTTCTTACAGAAACAAAACACGACGACAACGACGGTGTGTGCATGGCACGAACCAAACTAGTTCGGCGTGACACCAGAAGGGGGTGCGCACTGCTGCATGACATTTCTGACTTCTTGGTTAGACACCTTTCCCGTCTGCAGCAGGAAAACGGTGGATATATAAGGGCGCAGTGGGTGTTACACAGCGGGTGGTCACCAGTGGGTCTAGTAATGACAGGACGCTTTGTACATAAGAAAGTTGTACTTGAAAAAAGTTACCGACTGGCTGGTCCTATGGCCCCAGGTTCTTACAGAAACAAAACACGACGGCAACAGTTCTAGTAATGATAGGACGCTTTGTACTTAAGAAAGTTCTTCTGGAAAAAAGGTACCGACTGGCTGGTCCTATGGCCCCAGGTTCTTACAGAAACAAAACACGACGACAACGACGGTGTGTGCATGGCACGAACCAAACTAGTTCGGCGTGACACCAGAAGGGGGTGCGCACTGCTGCATGACATTTCTGACTTCTTGGTTAGACACCTTTCCCGTCTGCAGCAGGAAAACGGTGGATATATAAGGGCGCAGTGGGTGTTACACAGCGGGTGGTCACCAGTGGGTCTAGTAATGACAGGACGCTTTGTACATAAGAAAGTTGTACTCGAAAAAAGTTACCGACTGGCTGGTCCTATGGCCCCAGGTTCTTACAGAAACAAAACACGACGGCAACAGTTCTAGTAATGATAGGACGCTTTGTACTTAAGAAAGTTCTTCTGGAAAAAAGGTACCGACTGGCTGGTCCTATGGCCCCAGGTTCTTACAGAAACAAAACACGACGACAACGACGGTGTGTGCATGGCACGAACCAAACTAGTTCGGCGTGACACCAGAAGGGGGTGCGCACTGCTGCATGACATTTCTGACTTCTTGGTTAGACACCTTTCCCGTCTGCAGCAGGAAAACGGTGGATATATAAGGGCGCAGTGGGTTTACACAGCGGGTGGTCACCAGTGGGTCTAGTAATGACAGGACGCTTTGTACATAAGAAAGTTGTACTCGAAAAAAGTTACCGACTGGCTGGTCCTATGGCCCCAGGTTCTTACAGAAACAAAACACGACGGCAACAGTTCTAGTAATGATAGGACGCTTTGTACTTAAGAAAGTTCTTCTGGAAAAAAGGTACCGACTGGCTGGTCCTATGGCCCCAGGTTCTTACAGAAACAAAACACGACGACAACGACGGTGTGTGCATGGCACGAACCAAACTAGTTCGGCGTGACACCAGAAGGGGGTGCGCACTGCTGCATGACATTTCTGACTTCTTGGTTAGACACCTTTCCCGTCTGCAGCAGGAAAACGGTGGATATATAAGGGCGCAGTGGGTGTTACACAGCGGGTGGTCACCAGTGGGTCTAGTAATGACAGGACGCTTTGTACATAAGAAAGTTGTACTTGAAAAAAGTTACCGACTGGCTGGTCCTATGGCCCCAGGTTCTTACAGAAACAAAACACGACGACAACGACGGTGTGTGCATGGCACGAACCAAACTAGTTCGGCGTGACACCAGAAGGGGGTGCGCACTGCTGCATGACATTTCTGACTTCTTGGTTAGACACCTTTCCCGTCTGCAGCAGGAAAACGGTGGATATATAAGGGCGCAGTGGGTGTTACACAGCGGGTGGTCACCAGTGGGTCTAGTAATGACAGGACGCTTTGTACATAAGAAAGTTGTACTCGAAAAAAGTTACCGACTGGCTGGTCCTATGGCCCCAGGTTCTTACAGAAACAAAACACGACGGCAACAGTTCTAGTAATGATAGGACGCTTTGTACTTAAGAAAGTTCTTCTGGAAAAAAGGTACCGACTGGCTGGTCCTATGGCCCCAGGTTCTTACAGAAACAAAACACGACGACAACGACGGTGTGTGCATGGCACGAACCAAACTAGTTCGGCGTGACACCAGAAGGGGGTGCGCACTGCTGCATGACATTTCTGACTTCTTGGTTAGACACCTTTCCCGTCTGCAGCAGGAAAACGGTGGATATATAAGGGCGCAGTGGGTGTTACACAGCGGGTGGTCACCAGTGGGTCTAGTAATGACAGGACGCTTTGTACATAAGAAAGTTGTACTTGAAAAAAGTTACCGACTGGCTGGTCCTATGGCCCCAGGTTCTTACAGAAACAAAACACGACGACAACGACGGTGTGTGCATGGCACGAACCAAACTAGTTCGGCGTGACACCAGAAGGGGGTGCGCACTGCTGCATGACATTTCTGACTTCTTGGTTAGACACCTTTCCCGTCTGCAGCAGGAAAACGGTGGATATATAAGGGCGCAGTGGGTGTTACACAGCGGGTGGTCACCAGTGGGTCTAGTAATGACAGGACGCTTTGTACATAAGAAAGTTGTACTCGAAAAAAGTTACCGACTGGCTGGTCCTATGGCCCCAGGTTCTTACAGAAACAAAACACGACGGCAACAGTTCTAGTAATGATAGGACGCTTTGTACTTAAGAAAGTTCTTCTGGAAAAAAGGTACCGACTGGCTGGTCCTATGGCCCCAGGTTCTTACAGAAACAAAACACGACGACAACGACGGTGTGTGCATGGCACGAACCAAACTAGTTCGGCGTGACACCAGAAGGGGGTGCGCACTGCTGCATGACATTTCTGACTTCTTGGTTAGACACCTTTCCCGTCTGCAGCAGGAAAACGGTGGATATATAAGGGCGCAGTGGGTGTTACACAGCGGGTGGTCACCAGTGGGTCTAGTAATGACAGGACGCTTTGTACTTAAGAAAGTTCTTCTGGAAAAAAGGTACCGACTGGCTGGTCCTATGGCCCCAGGTTCTTACAGAAACAAAACACGACGACAACGACGGTGTGTGCATGGCACGAACCAAACTAGTTCGGCGTGACACCAGAAGGGGGTGCGCACTGCTGCATGACATTTCTGACTTCTTGGTTAGACACCTTTCCCGTCTGCAGCAGGAAAACGGTGGATATATAAGGGCGCAGTGGGTGTTACACAGCGGGTGGTCACCAGTGGGTCTAGTAATGACAGGACGCTTTGTACATAAGAAAGTTGTACTCGAAAAAAGTTACCGACTGGCTGGTCCTATGGCCCCAGGTTCTTACAGAAACAAAACACGACGGCAACAGTTCTAGTAATGATAGGACGCTTTGTACTTAAGAAAGTTCTTCTGGAAAAAAGGTACCGACTGGCTGGTCCTATGGCCCCAGGTTCTTACAGAAACAAAACACGACGACAACGACGGTGTGTGCATGGCACGAACCAAACTAGTTCGGCGTGACACCAGAAGGGGGTGCGCACTGCTGCATGACATTTCTGACTTCTTGGTTAGACACCTTTCCCGTCTGCAGCAGGAAAACGGTGGATATATAAGGGCGCAGTGGGTGTTACACAGCGGGTGGTCACCAGTGGGTCTAGTAATGACAGGACGCTTTGTACTTAAGAAAGTTGTACTTGAAAAAAATTACCGACTGGCTGGTCCTATGGCCCCAGGTTCTTACAGAAACAAAACACGACGACAACGACGGTGTGTGCATGGCACGAACCAAACTAGTTCGGCGTGACACCAGAAGGGGGTGCGCACTGCTGCATGACATTTCTGACTTCTTGGTTAGACACCTTTCCCGTCTGCAGCAGGAAAACGGTGGATATATAAGGGCGCAGTGGGTGTTACACAGCGGGTGGTCACCAGTGGGTCTAGTAATGACAGGACGCTTTGTACATAAGAAAGTTGTACTCGAAAAAAGTTACCGACTGGCTGGTCCTATGGCCCCAGGTTCTTACAGAAACAAAACACGACGGCAACAGTTCTAGTAATGATAGGACGCTTTGTACTTAAGAAAGTTCTTCTGGAAAAAAGGTACCGACTGGCTGGTCCTATGGCCCCAGGTTCTTACAGAAACAAAACACGACGACAACGACGGTGTGTGCATGGCACGAACCAAACTAGTTCGGCGTGACACCAGAAGGGGGTGCGCACTGCTGCATGACATTTCTGACTTCTTGGTTAGACACCTTTCCCGTCTGCAGCAGGAAAACGGTGGATATATAAGGGCGCAGTGGGTTTACACAGCGGGTGGTCACCAGTGGGTCTAGTAATGACAGGACGCTTTGTACATAAGAAAGTTGTACTCGAAAAAAGTTACCGACTGGCTGGTCCTATGGCCCCAGGTTCTTACAGAAACAAAACACGACGGCAACAGTTCTAGTAATGATAGGACGCTTTGTACTTAAGAAAGTTCTTCTGGAAAAAAGGTACCGACTGGCTGGTCCTATGGCCCCAGGTTCTTACAGAAACAAAACACGACGACAACGACGGTGTGTGCATGGCACGAACCAAACTAGTTCGGCGTGACACCAGAAGGGGGTGCGCACTGCTGCATGACATTTCTGACTTCTTGGTTAGACACCTTTCCCGTCTGCAGCAGGAAAACGGTGGATATATAAGGGCGCAGTGGGTGTTACACAGCGGGTGGTCACCAGTGGGTCTAGTAATGACAGGACGCTTTGTACATAAGAAAGTTGTACTTGAAAAAAGTTACCGACTGGCTGGTCCTATGGCCCCAGGTTCTTACAGAAACAAAACACGACGACAACGACGGTGTGTGCATGGCACGAACCAAACTAGTTCGGCGTGACACCAGAAGGGGGTGCGCACTGCTGCATGACATTTCTGACTTCTTGGTTAGACACCTTTCCCGTCTGCAGCAGGAAAACGGTGGATATATAAGGGCGCAGTGGGTGTTACACAGCGGGTGGTCACCAGTGGGTCTAGTAATGACAGGACGCTTTGTACATAAGAAAGTTGTACTCGAAAAAAGTTACCGACTGGCTGGTCCTATGGCCCCAGGTTCTTACAGAAACAAAACACGACGGCAACAGTTCTAGTAATGATAGGACGCTTTGTACTTAAGAAAGTTCTTCTGGAAAAAAGGTACCGACTGGCTGGTCCTATGGCCCCAGGTTCTTACAGAAACAAAACACGACGGCAACAGTTCTAGTAATGATAGGACGCTTTGTACTTAAGAAAGTTCTTCTGGAAAAAAGGTACCGACTGGCTGGTCCTATGGCCCCAGGTTCTTACAGAAACAAAACACGACGACAACGACGGTGTGTGCATGGCACGAACCAAACTAGTTCGGCGTGACACCAGAAGGGGGTGCGCACTGCTGCATGACATTTCTGACTTCTTGGTTAGACACCTTTCCCGTCTGCAGCAGGAAAACGGTGGATATATAAGGGCGCAGTGGGTGTTACACAGCGGGTGGTCACCAGTGGGTATAGTAATGACAGGACGCTTTGTACATAAGAAAGTTGTACTTGAAAAAAGTTACCGACTGGCTGGTCCTATGGCCCCAGGTTCTTACAGAAACAAAACACGACGACAACGACGGTGTGTGCATGGCACGAACCAAACTAGTTCGGCGTGACACCAGAAGGGGGTGCGCACTGCTGCATGACATTTCTGACTTCTTGGTTAGACACCTTTCCCGTCTGCAGCAGGAAAACGGTGGATATATAAGGGCGCAGTGGGTGTTACACAGCGGGTGGTCACCAGTGGGTCTAGTAATGACAGGACGCTTTGTACATAAGAAAGTTGTACTCGAAAAAAGTTACCGACTGGCTGGTCCTATGGCCCCAGGTTCTTACAGAAACAAAACACGACGGCAACAGTTCTAGTAATGATAGGACGCTTTGTACTTAAGAAAGTTCTTCTGGAAAAAAGGTACCGACTGGCTGGTCCTATGGCCCCAGGTTCTTACAGAAACAAAACACGACTACAACGACGGTGTGTGCATGGCACGAACCAAACTAGTTCGGCGTGACACCAGAAGGGGGTGCGAACTGCTGCATGACATTTCTGACTTCTTGGTTAGACACCTTTCCCGTCTGCAGCAGGAAAACGGTGGATATATAAGGGCGCAGTGGGTGTTACACAGCGGGTGGTCACCAGTGGGTCTAGTAATGATAGGACGCTTTGTACTTAAGAAAGTTCTTCTGGAAAAAAGGTACCGACTGGCTGGTCCTATGGCCCCAGGTTCTTACAGAAACAAAACACGACGACAACGACGGTGTGTGCATGGCACGAACCAAACTAGTTCGGCGTGACACCAGAAGGGGGTGCGCACTGCTGCATGACATTTCTGACTTCTTGGTTAGACACCTTTCCCGTCTGCAGCAGGAAAACGGTGGATATATAAGGGCGCAGTGGGTGTTACACAGCGGGTGGTCACCAGTGGGTCTAGTAATGACAGGACGCTTTGTACTTAAGAAAGTTGTACTTGAAAAAAATTACCGACTGGCTGGTCCTATGGCCCCAGGTTCTTACAGAAACAAAACACGACGACAACGACGGTGTGTGCATGGCACGAACCAAACTAGTTCGGCGTGACACCAGAAGGGGGTGCGCACTGCTGCATGACATTTCTGACTTCTTGGTTAGACACCTTTCCCGTCTGCAGCAGGAAAACGGTGGATATATAAGGGCGCAGTGGGTGTTACACAGCGGGTGGTCACCAGTGGGTCTAGTAATGACAGGACGCTTTGTACTTAAGAAAGTTGTACTTGAAAAAAATTACCGACTGGCTGGTCCTATGGCCCCAGGTTCTTACAGAAACAAAACACGACGACAACGACGGTGTGTGCATGGCACGAACCAAACTAGTTCGGCGTGACACCAGAAGGGGGTGCGCACTGCTGCATGACATTTCTGACTTCTTGGTTAGACACCTTTCCCGTCTGCAGCAGGAAAACGGTGGATATATAAGGGCGCAGTGGGTGTTACACAGCGGGTGGTCACCAGTGGGTCTAGTAATGACAGGACGCTTTGTACATAAGAAAGTTGTACTCGAAAAAAGTTACCGACTGGCTGGTCCTATGGCCCCAGGTTCTTACAGAAACAAAACACGACGGCAACAGTTCTAGTAATGATAGGACGCTTTGTACTTAAGAAAGTTCTTCTGGAAAAAAGGTACCGACTGGCTGGTCCTATGGCCCCAGGTTCTTACAGAAACAAAACACGACGACAACGACGGTGTGTGCATGGCACGAACCAAACTAGTTCGGCGTGACACCAGAAGGGGGTGCGCACTGCTGCATGACATTTCTGACTTCTTGGTTAGACACCTTTCCCGTCTGCTGCTGGAAAACGGTGGATATATAAGGGCGCAGTGGGTTTACACAGCGGGTGGTCACCAGTGGGTCTAGTAATGACAGGACGCTTTGTACATAAGAAAGTTGTACTCGAAAAAAGTTACCGACTGGCTGGTCCTATGGCCCCAGGTTCTTACAGAAACAAAACACGACGGCAACAGTTCTAGTAATGATAGGACGCTTTGTACTTAAGAAAGTTCTTCTGGAAAAAAGGTACCGACTGGCTGGTCCTATGGCCCCAGGTTCTTACAGAAACAAAACACGACGACAACGACGGTGTGTGCATGGCACGAACCAAACTAGTTCGGCGTGACACCAGAAGGGGGTGCGCACTGCTGCATGACATTTCTGACTTCTTGGTTAGACACCTTTCCCGTCTGCAGCAGGAAAACGGTGGATATATAAGGGCGCAGTGGGTGTTACACAGCGGGTGGTCACCAGTGGGTCTAGTAATGACAGGACGCTTTGTACATAAGAAAGTTGTACTTGAAAAAAGGTACCGACTGGCTGGTCCTATGGCTCCAGGTTCTTACAGAAACAAAACACGACGACAACGACGGTGTGTGCATGGCACGAACCAAACTAGTTCGGCGTGACACCAGAAGGGGGTGCGCACTGCTGCATGACATTTCTGACTTCTTGGTTAGACACCTTTCCCGTCTGCAGCAGGAAAACGGTGGATATATAAGGGCGCAGTGGGTGTTACACAGCGGGTGGTCACCAGTGGGTCTAGTAATGACAGGACGCTTTGTACATAAGAAAGTTGTACTCGAAAAAAGTTACCGACTGGCTGGTCCTATGGCCCCAGGTTCTTACAGAAACAAAACACGACGGCAACAGTTCTAGTAATGATAGGACGCTTTGTACTTAAGAAAGTTCTTCTGGAAAAAAGGTACCGACTGGCTGGTCCTATGGCCCCAGGTTCTTACAGAAACAAAACACGACGACAACGACGGTGTGTGCATGGCACGAACCAAACTAGTTCGGCGTGACACCAGAAGGGGGTGCGCACTGCTGCATGACATTTCTGACTTCTTGGTTAGACACCTTTCCCGTCTGCAGCAGGAAAACGGTGGATATATAAGGGCGCAGTGGGTGTTACACAGCGGGTGGTCACCAGTGGGTCTAGTAATGACAGGACGCTTTGTACATAAGAAAGTTGTACTTGAAAAAAGTTACCGACTGGCTGGTCCTATGGCCCCAGGTTCTTACAGAAACAAAACACGACGACAACGACGGTGTGTGCATGGCACGAACCAAACTAGTTCGGCGTGACACCAGAAGGGGGTGCGCACTGCTGCATGACATTTCTGACTTCTTGGTTAGACACCTTTCCCGTCTGCAGCAGGAAAACGGTGGATATATAAGGGCGCAGTGGGTGTTACACAGCGGGTGGTCACCAGTGGGTCTAGTAATGACAGGACGCTTTGTACATAAGAAAGTTGTACTCGAAAAAAGTTACCGACTGGCTGGTCCTATGGCCCCAGGTTCTTACAGAAACAAAACACGACGGCAACAGTTCTAGTAATGATAGGACGCTTTGTACTTAAGAAAGTTCTTCTGGAAAAAAGGTACCGACTGGCTGGTCCTATGGCCCCAGGTTCTTACAGAAACAAAACACGACGACAACGACGGTGTGTGCATGGCACGAACCAAACTAGTTCGGCGTGACACCAGAAGGGGGTGCGCACTGCTGCATGACATTTCTGACTTCTTGGTTAGACACCTTTCCCGTCTGCAGCAGGAAAACGGTGGATATATAAGGGCGCAGTGGGTGTTACACAGCGGGTGGTCACCAGTGGGTCTAGTAATGACAGGACGCTTTGTACATAAGAAAGTTGTACTCGAAAAAAGTTACCGACTGGCTGGTCCTATGGCCCCAGGTTCTTACAGAAACAAAACACGACGGCAACAGTTCTAGTAATGATAGGACGCTTTGTACTTAAGAAAGTTCTTCTGGAAAAAAGGTACCGACTGGCTGGTCCTATGGCCCCAGGTTCTTACAGAAACAAAACACGACGACAACGACGGTGTGTGCATGGCACGAACCAAACTAGTTCGGCGTGACACCAGAAGGGGGTGCGCACTGCTGCATGACATTTCTGACTTCTTGGTTAGACACCTTTCCCGTCTGCAGCAGGAAAACGGTGGATATATAAGGGCGCAGTGGGTGTTACACAGCGGGTGGTCACCAGTGGGTCTAGTAATGACAGGACGCTTTGTACATAAGAAAGTTGTACTCGAAAAAAGTTACCGACTGGCTGGTCCTATGGCCCCAGGTTCTTACAGAAACAAAACACGACGGCAACAGTTCTAGTAATGATAGGACGCTTTGTACTTAAGAAAGTTCTTCTGGAAAAAAGGTACCGACTGGCTGGTCCTATGGCCCCAGGTTCTTACAGAAACAAAACACGACGACAACGACGGTGTGTGCATGGCACGAACCAAACTAGTTCGGCGTGACACCAGAAGGGGGTGCGCACTGCTGCATGACATTTCTGACTTCTTGGTTAGACACCTTTCCCGTCTGCAGCAGGAAAACGGTGGATATATAAGGGCGCAGTGGGTGTTACACAGCGGGTGGTCACCAGTGGGTCTAGTAATGACAGGACGCTTTGTACATAAGAAAGTTGTACTCGAAAAAAGTTACCGACTGGCTGGTCCTATGGCCCCAGGTTCTTACAGAAACAAAACACGACGGCAACAGTTCTAGTAATGATAGGACGCTTTGTACTTAAGAAAGTTCTTCTGGAAAAAAGGTACCGACTGGCTGGTCCTATGGCCCCAGGTTCTTACAGAAACAAAACACGACGACAACGACGGTGTGTGCATGGCACGAACCAAACTAGTTCGGCGTGACACCAGAAGGGGGTGCGCACTGCTGCATGACATTTCTGACTTCTTGGTTAGACACCTTTCCCGTCTGCAGCAGGAAAACGGTGGATATATAAGGGCGCAGTGGGTGTTACACAGCGGGTGGTCACCAGTGGGTCTAGTAATGACAGGACGCTTTGTACATAAGAAAGTTGTACTCGAAAAAAGTTACCGACTGGCTGGTCCTATGGCCCCAGGTTCTTACAGAAACAAAACACGACGGCAACAGTTCTAGTAATGATAGGACGCTTTGTACTTAAGAAAGTTCTTCTGGAAAAAAGGTACCGACTGGCTGGTCCTATGGCCCCAGGTTCTTACAGAAACAAAACACGACGACAACGACGGTGTGTGCATGGCACGAACCAAACTAGTTCGGCGTGACACCAGAAGGGGGTGCGCACTGCTGCATGACATTTCTGACTTCTTGGTTAGACACCTTTCCCGTCTGCAGCAGGAAAACGGTGGATATATAAGGGCGCAGTGGGTGTTACACAGCGGGTGGTCACCAGTGGGTCTAGTAATGACAGGACGCTTTGTACATAAGAAAGTTGTACTTGAAAAAAGTTACCGACTGGCTGGTCCTATGGCCCCAGGTTCTTACAGAAACAAAACACGACGACAACGACGGTGTGTGCATGGCACGAACCAAACTAGTTCGGCGTGACACCAGAAGGGGGTGCGCACTGCTGCATGACATTTCTGACTTCTTGGTTAGACACCTTTCCCGTCTGCAGCAGGAAAACGGTGGATATATAAGGGCGCAGTGGGTGTTACACAGCGGGTGGTCACCAGTGGGTCTAGTAATGACAGGACGCTTTGTACATAAGAAAGTTGTACTCGAAAAAAGTTACCGACTGGCTGGTCCTATGGCCCCAGGTTCTTACAGAAACAAAACACGACGGCAACAGTTCTAGTAATGATAGGACACTTTGTACTTAAGAAAGTTCTTCTGGAAAAAAGGTACCGACTGGCTGGTCCTATGGCCCCAGGTTCTTACAGAAACAAAACACGACGACAACGACGGTGTGTGCATGGCACGAACCAAACTAGTTCGGCGTGACACCAGAAGGGGGTGCGCACTGCTGCATGACATTTCTGACTTCTTGGTTAGACACCTTTCCCGTCTGCAGCAGGAAAACGGTGGATATATAAGGGCGCAGTGGGTGTTACACAGCGGGTGGTCACCAGTGGGTCTAGTAATGACAGGACGCTTTGTACATAAGAAAGTTGTACTCGAAAAAAGTTACCGACTGGCTGGTCCTATGGCCCCAGGTTCTTACAGAAACAAAACACGACGGCAACAGTTCTAGTAATGATAGGACGCTTTGTACTTAAGAAAGTTCTTCTGGAAAAAAGGTACCGACTGGCTGGTCCTATGGCCCCAGGTTCTTACAGAAACAAAACACGACGACAACGACGGTGTGTGCATGGCACGAACCAAACTAGTTCGGCGTGACACCAGAAGGGGGTGCGCACTGCTGCATGACATTTCTGACTTCTTGGTTAGACACCTTTCCCGTCTGCAGCAGGAAAACGGTGGATATATAAGGGCGCAGTGGGTGTTACACAGCGGGTGGTCACCAGTGGGTCTAGTAATGACAGGACGCTTTGTACATAAGAAAGTTGTACTCGAAAAAAGTTACCGACTGGCTGGTCCTATGGCCCCAGGTTCTTACAGAAACAAAACACGACGGCAACAGTTCTAGTAATGATAGGACGCTTTGTACTTAAGAAAGTTCTTCTGGAAAAAAGGTACCGACTGGCTGGTCCTATGGCCCCAGGTTCTTACAGAAACAAAACACGACGACAACGACGGTGTGTGCATGGCACGAACCAAACTAGTTCGGCGTGACACCAGAAGGGGGTGCGCACTGCTGCATGACATTTCTGACTTCTTGGTTAGACACCTTTCCCGTCTGCAGCAGGAAAACGGTGGATATATAAGGGCGCAGTGGGTGTTACACAGCGGGTGGTCACCAGTGGGTCTAGTAATGACAGGACGCTTTGTACATAAGAAAGTTGTACTCGAAAAAAGTTACCGACTGGCTGGTCCTATGGCCCCAGGTTCTTACAGAAACAAAACACGACGGCAACAGTTCTAGTAATGATAGGACGCTTTGTACTTAAGAAAGTTCTTCTGGAAAAAAGGTACCGACTGGCTGGTCCTATGGCCCCA
Source organism: Lepidonotus clava (assembly GCA_936440205.1). NCBI lineage: Eukaryota > Metazoa > Annelida > Polychaeta > Phyllodocida > Polynoidae > Lepidonotus > Lepidonotus clava. The sequence goes on along the minus strand of OW387143.1, from coordinate 14,756,512 downwards.
GGTTCTTACAGAAACAAAACACGACGACAACGACGGTGTGTGCATGGCACGAACCAAACTAGTTCGGCGTGACACCAGAAGGGGGTGCGCACTGCTGCATGACATTTCTGACTTCTTGGTTAGACACCTTTCCCGTCTGCAGCAGGAAAACGGTGGATATATAAGGGCGCAGTGGGTGTTACACAGCGGGTGGTCACCAGTGGGTCTAGTAATGACAGGACGCTTTGTACATAAGAAAGTTGTACTCGAAAAAAGTTACCGACTGGCTGGTCCTATGGCCCCAGGTTCTTACAGAAACAAAACACGACGGCAACAGTTCTAGTAATGATAGGACGCTTTGTACTTAAGAAAGTTCTTCTGGAAAAAAGGTACCGACTGGCTGGTCCTATGGCCCCAGGTTCTTACAGAAACAAAACACGACGACAACGACGGTGTGTGCATGGCACGAACCAAACTAGTTCGGCGTGACACCAGAAGGGGGTGCGCACTGCTGCATGACATTTCTGACTTCTTGGTTAGACACCTTTCCCGTCTGCAGCAGGAAAACGGTGGATATATAAGGGCGCAGTGGGTGTTACACAGCGGGTGGTCACCAGTGGGTCTAGTAATGACAGGACGCTTTGTACTTAAGAAAGTTGTACTTGAAAAAAATTACCGACTGGCTGGTCCTATGGCCCCAGGTTCTTACAGAAACAAAACACGACGACAACGACGGTGTGTGCATGGCACGAACCAAACTAGTTCGGCGTGACACCAGAAGGGGGTGCGCACTGCTGCATGACATTTCTGACTTCTTGGTTAGACACCTTTCCCGTCTGCAGCAGGAAAACGGTGGATATATAAGGGCGCAGTGGGTGTTACACAGCGGGTGGTCACCAGTGGGTCTAGTAATGACAGGACGCTTTGTACATAAGAAAGTTGTACTCGAAAAAAGTTACCGACTGGCTGGTCCTATGGCCCCAGGTTCTTACAGAAACAAAACACGACGGCAACAGTTCTAGTAATGATAGGACGCTTTGTACTTAAGAAAGTTCTTCTGGAAAAAAGGTACCGACTGGCTGGTCCTATGGCCCCAGGTTCTTACAGAAACAAAACACGACGACAACGACGGTGTGTGCATGGCACGAACCAAACTAGTTCGGCGTGACACCAGAAGGGGGTGCGCACTGCTGCATGACATTTCTGACTTCTTGGTTAGACACCTTTCCCGTCTGCAGCAGGAAAACGGTGGATATATAAGGGCGCAGTGGGTGTTACACAGCGGGTGGTCACCAGTGGGTCTAGTAATGACAGGACGCTTTGTACATAAGAAAGTTGTACTCGAAAAAAGTTACCGACTGGCTGGTCCTATGGCCCCAGGTTCTTACAGAAACAAAACACGACGGCAACAGTTCTAGTAATGATAGGACGCTTTGTACTTAAGAAAGTTCTTCTGGAAAAAAGGTACCGACTGGCTGGTCCTATGGCCCCAGGTTCTTACAGAAACAAAACACGACGACAACGACGGTGTGTGCATGGCACGAACCAAACTAGTTCGGCGTGACACCAGAAGGGGGTGCGCACTGCTGCATGACATTTCTGACTTCTTGGTTAGACACCTTTCCCGTCTGCAGCAGGAAAACGGTGGATATATAAGGGCGCAGTGGGTGTTACACAGCGGGTGGTCACCAGTGGGTCTAGTAATGACAGGACGCTTTGTACATAAGAAAGTTGTACTCGAAAAAAGTTACCGACTGGCTGGTCCTATGGCCCCAGGTTCTTACAGAAACAAAACACGACGGCAACAGTTCTAGTAATGATAGGACGCTTTGTACTTAAGAAAGTTCTTCTGGAAAAAAGGTACCGACTGGCTGGTCCTATGGCCCCAGGTTCTTACAGAAACAAAACACGACGACAACGACGGTGTGTGCATGGCACGAACCAAACTAGTTCGGCGTGACACCAGAAGGGGGTGCGCACTGCTGCATGACATTTCTGACTTCTTGGTTAGACACCTTTCCCGTCTGCAGCAGGAAAACGGTGGATATATAAGGGCGCAGTGGGTGTTACACAGCGGGTGGTCACCAGTGGGTCTAGTAATGACAGGACGCTTTGTACATAAGAAAGTTGTACTCGAAAAAAGTTACCGACTGGCTGGTCCTATGGCCCCAGGTTCTTACAGAAACAAAACACGACGGCAACAGTTCTAGTAATGATAGGACGCTTTGTACTTAAGAAAGTTCTTCTGGAAAAAAGGTACCGACTGGCTGGTCCTATGGCCCCAGGTTCTTACAGAAACAAAACACGACGACAACGACGGTGTGTGCATGGCACGAACCAAACTAGTTCGGCGTGACACCAGAAGGGGGTGCGCACTGCTGCATGACATTTCTGACTTCTTGGTTAGACACCTTTCCCGTCTGCAGCAGGAAAACGGTGGATATATAAGGGCGCAGTGGGTGTTACACAGCGGGTGGTCACCAGTGGGTCTAGTAATGACAGGACGCTTTGTACTTAAGAAAGTTGTACTTGAAAAAAATTACCGACTGGCTGGTCCTATGGCCCCAGGTTCTTACAGAAACAAAACACGACGACAACGACGGTGTGTGCATGGCACGAACCAAACTAGTTCGGCGTGACACCAGAAGGGGGTGCGCACTGCTGCATGACATTTCTGACTTCTTGGTTAGACACCTTTCCCGTCTGCAGCAGGAAAACGGTGGATATATAAGGGCGCAGTGGGTGTTACACAGCGGGTGGTCACCAGTGGGTCTAGTAATGACAGGACGCTTTGTACATAAGAAAGTTGTACTCGAAAAAAGTTACCGACTGGCTGGTCCTATGGCCCCAGGTTCTTACAGAAACAAAACACGACGACAACGACGGTGTGTGCATGGCACGAACCAAACTAGTTCGGCGTGACACCAGAAGGGGGTGCGCACTGCTGCATGACATTTCTGACTTCTTGGTTAGACACCTTTCCCGTCTGCAGCAGGAAAACGGTGGATATATAAGGGCGCAGTGGGTGTTACACAGCGGGTGGTCACCAGTGGGTCTAGTAATGACAGGACGCTTTGTACATAAGAAAGTTGTACTCGAAAAAAGTTACCGACTGGCTGGTCCTATGGCCCCAGGTTCTTACAGAAACAAAACACGACGGCATCAGTTCTAGTAATGATAGGACGCTTTGTACTTAAGAAAGTTCTTCTGGAAAAAAGGTACCGACTGGCTGGTCCTATGGCCCCAGGTTCTTACAGAAACAAAACACGACGACAACGACGGTGTGTGCATGGCACGAACCAAACTAGTTCGGCGTGACACCAGAAGGGGGTGCGCACTGCTGCATGACATTTCTGACTTCTTGGTTAGACACCTTTCCCGTCTGCAGCAGGAAAACGGTGGATATATAAGGGCGCAGTGGGTGTTACACAGCGGGTGGTCACCAGTGGGTCTAGTAATGACAGGACGCTTTGTACATAAGAAAGTTGTACTCGAAAAAAGTTACCGACTGGCTGGTCCTATGGCCCCAGGTTCTTACAGAAACAAAACACGACGGCAACAGTTCTAGTAATGATAGGACGCTTTGTACTTAAGAAAGTTCTTCTGGAAAAAAGGTACCGACTGGCTGGTCCTATGGCCCCAGGTTCTTACAGAAACAAAACACGACGACAACGACGGTGTGTGCATGGCACGAACCAAACTAGTTCGGCGTGACACCAGAAGGGGGTGCGCACTGCTGCATGACATTTCTGACTTCTTGGTTAGACACCTTTCCCGTCTGCAGCAGGAAAACGGTGGATATATAAGGGCGCAGTGGGTGTTACACAGCGGGTGGTCACCAGTGGGTCTAGTAATGACAGGACGCTTTGTACTTAAGAAAGTTGTACTTGAAAAAAATTACCGACTGGCTGGTCCTATGGCCCCAGGTTCTTACAGAAACAAAACACGACGACAACGACGGTGTGTGCATGGCACGAACCAAACTAGTTCGGCGTGACACCAGAAGGGGGTGCGCACTGCTGCATGACATTTCTGACTTCTTGGTTAGACACCTTTCCCGTCTGCAGCAGGAAAACGGTGGATATATAAGGGCGCAGTGGGTGTTACACAGCGGGTGGTCACCAGTGGGTCTAGTAATGACAGGACGCTTTGTACATAAGAAAGTTGTACTCGAAAAAAGTTACCGACTGGCTGGTCCTATGGCCCCAGGTTCTTACAGAAACAAAACACGACGGCAACAGTTCTAGTAATGATAGGACGCTTTGTACTTAAGAAAGTTCTTCTGGAAAAAAGGTACCGACTGGCTGGTCCTATGGCCCCAGGTTCTTACAGAAACAAAACACGACGACAACGACGGTGTGTGCATGGCACGAACCAAACTAGTTCGGCGTGACACCAGAAGGGGGTGCGCACTGCTGCATGACATTTCTGACTTCTTGGTTAGACACCTTTCCCGTCTGCAGCAGGAAAACGGTGGATATATAAGGGCGCAGTGGGTGTTACACAGCGGGTGGTCACCAGTGGGTCTAGTAATGACAGGACGCTTTGTACATAAGAAAGTTGTACTCGAAAAAAGTTACCGACTGGCTGGTCCTATGGCCCCAGGTTCTTACAGAAACAAAACACGACGGCAACAGTTCTAGTAATGATAGGACGCTTTGTACTTAAGAAAGTTCTTCTGGAAAAAAGGTACCGACTGGCTGGTCCTATGGCCCCAGGTTCTTACAGAAACAAAACACGACGACAACGACGGTGTGTGCATGGCACGAACCAAACTAGTTCGGCGTGACACCAGAAGGGGGTGCGCACTGCTGCATGACATTTCTGACTTCTTGGTTAGACACCTTTCCCGTCTGCAGCAGGAAAACGGTGGATATATAAGGGCGCAGTGGGTGTTACACAGCGGGTGGTCACCAGTGGGTCTAGTAATGACAAGACGCTTTGTACATAAGAAAGTTGTACTTGAAAAAAGTTACCGACTGGCTGGTCCTATGGCCCCAGGTTCTTACAGAAACAAAACACGACGGCAACAGTTCTAGTAATGATAGGACGCTTTGTACTTAAGAAAGTTCTTCTGGAAAAAAGGTACCGACTGGCTGGTCCTATGGCCCCAGGTTCTTACAGAAACAAAACACGACGACAACGACGGTGTGTGCATGGCACGAACCAAACTAGTTCGGCGTGACACCAGAAGGGGGTGCGCACTGCTGCATGACATTTCTGACTTCTTGGTTAGACACCTTTCCCGTCTGCAGCAGGAAAACGGTGGATATATAAGGGCGCAGTGGGTGTTACACAGCGGGTGGTCACCAGTGGGTCTAGTAATGACAGGACGCTTTGTACATAAGAAAGTTGTACTCGAAAAAAGTTACCGACTGGCTGGTCCTATGGCCCCAGGTTCTTACAGAAACAAAACACGACGGCAACAGTTCTAGTAATGATAGGACGCTTTGTACTTAAGAAAGTTCTTCTGGAAAAAAGGTACCGACTGGCTGGTCCTATGGCCCCAGGTTCTTACAGAAACAAAACACGACGACAACGACGGTGTGTGCATGGCACGAACCAAACTAGTTCGGCGTGACACCAGAAGGGGGTGCGCACTGCTGCATGACATTTCTGACTTCTTGGTTAGACACCTTTCCCGTCTGCAGCAGGAAAACGGTGGATATATAAGGGCGCAGTGGGTGTTACACAGCGGGTGGTCACCAGTGGGTCTAGTAATGACAGGACGCTTTGTACTTAAGAAAGTTGTACTTGAAAAAAATTACCGACTGGCTGGTCCTATGGCCCCAGGTTCTTACAGAAACAAAACACGACGACAACGACGGTGTGTGCATGGCACGAACCAAACTAGTTCGGCGTGACACCAGAAGGGGGTGCGCACTGCTGCATGACATTTCTGACTTCTTGGTTAGACACCTTTCCCGTCTGCAGCAGGAAAACGGTGGATATATAAGGGCGCAGTGGGTGTTACACAGCGGGTGGTCACCAGTGGGTCTAGTAATGACAGGACGCTTTGTACATAAGAAAGTTGTACTCGAAAAAAGTTACCGACTGGCTGGTCCTATGGCCCCAGGTTCTTACAGAAACAAAACACGACGGCAACAGTTCTAGTAATGATAGGACGCTTTGTACTTAAGAAAGTTCTTCTGGAAAAAAGGTACCGACTGGCTGGTCCTATGGCCCCAGGTTCTTACAGAAACAAAACACGACGACAACGACGGTGTGTGCATGGCACGAACCAAACTAGTTCGGCGTGACACCAGAAGGGGGTGCGCACTGCTGCATGACATTTCTGACTTCTTGGTTAGACACCTTTCCCGTCTGCAGCAGGAAAACGGTGGATATATAAGGGCGCAGTGGGTTTACACAGCGGGTGGTCACCAGTGGGTCTAGTAATGACAGGACGCTTTGTACATAAGAAAGTTGTACTCGAAAAAAGTTACCGACTGGCTGGTCCTATGGCCCCAGGTTCTTACAGAAACAAAACACGACGGCAACAGTTCTAGTAATGATAGGACGCTTTGTACTTAAGAAAGTTCTTCTGGAAAAAAGGTACCGACTGGCTGGTCCTATGGCCCCAGGTTCTTACAGAAACAAAACACGACGACAACGACGGTGTGTGCATGGCACGAACCAAACTAGTTCGGCGTGACACCAGAAGGGGGTGCGCACTGCTGCATGACATTTCTGACTTCTTGGTTAGACACCTTTCCCGTCTGCAGCAGGAAAACGGTGGATATATAAGGGCGCAGTGGGTGTTACACAGCGGGTGGTCACCAGTGGGTCTAGTAATGACAGGACGCTTTGTACATAAGAAAGTTGTACTCGAAAAAAGTTACCGACTGGCTGGTCCTATGGCCCCAGGTTCTTACAGAAACAAAACACGACGGCAACAGTTCTAGTAATGATAGGACGCTTTGTACTTAAGAAAGTTCTTCTGGAAAAAAGGTACCGACTGGCTGGTCCTATGGCCCCAGGTTCTTACAGAAACAAAACACGACGACAACGACGGTGTGTGCATGGCACGAACCAAACTAGTTCGGCGTGACACCAGAAGGGGGTGCGCACTGCTGCATGACATTTCTGACTTCTTGGTTAGACACCTTTCCCGTCTGCAGCAGGAAAACGGTGGATATATAAGGGCGCAGTGGGTGTTACACAGCGGGTGGTCACCAGTGGGTCTAGTAATGACAGGACGCTTTGTACTTAAGAAAGTTGTACTTGAAAAAAATTACCGACTGGCTGGTCCTATGGCCCCAGGTTCTTACAGAAACAAAACACGACGACAACGACGGTGTGTGCATGGCACGAACCAAACTAGTTCGGCGTGACACCAGAAGGGGGTGCGCACTGCTGCATGACATTTCTGACTTCTTGGTTAGACACCTTTCCCGTCTGCAGCAGGAAAACGGTGGATATATAAGGGCGCAGTGGGTGTTACACAGCGGGTGGTCACCAGTGGGTCTAGTAATGACAGGACGCTTTGTACATAAGAAAGTTGTACTCGAAAAAAGTTACCGACTGGCTGGTCCTATGGCCCCAGGTTCTTACAGAAACAAAACACGACGGCAACAGTTCTAGTAATGATAGGACGCTTTGTACTTAAGAAAGTTCTTCTGGAAAAAAGGTACCGACTGGCTGGTCCTATGGCCCCAGGTTCTTACAGAAACAAAACACGACGACAACGACGGTGTGTGCATGGCACGAACCAAACTAGTTCGGCGTGACACCAGAAGGGGGTGCGCACTGCTGCATGACATTTCTGACTTCTTGGTTAGACACCTTTCCCGTCTGCAGCAGGAAAACGGTGGATATATAAGGGCGCAGTGGGTGTTACACAGCGGGTGGTCACCAGTGGGTCTAGTAATGACAGGACGCTTTGTACATAAGAAAGTTGTACTCGAAAAAAGTTACCGACTGGCTGGTCCTATGGCCCCAGGTTCTTACAGAAACAAAACACGACGGCACCAGTTCTAGTAATGATAGGACGCTTTGTACTTAAGAAAGTTCTTCTGGAAAAAAGGTACCGACTGGCTGGTCCTATGGCCCCAGGTTCTTACAGAAACAAAACACGACGACAACGACGGTGTGTGCATGGCACGAACCAAACTAGTTCGGCGTGACACCAGAAGGGGGTGCGCACTGCTGCATGACATTTCTGACTTCTTGGTTAGACACCTTTCCCGTCTGCAGCAGGAAAACGGTGGATATATAAGGGCGCAGTGGGTGTTACACAGCGGGTGGTCACCAGTGGGTCTAGTAATGACAGGACGCTTTGTACATAAGAAAGTTGTACTCGAAAAAAGTTACCGACTGGCTGGTCCTATGGCCCCAGGTTCTTACAGAAACAAAACACGACGGCAACAGTTCTAGTAATGATAGGACGCTTTGTACTTAAGAAAGTTCTTCTGGAAAAAAGGTACCGACTGGCTGGTCCTATGGCCCCAGGTTCTTACAGAAACAAAACACGACGACAACGACGGTGTGTGCATGGCACGAACCAAACTAGTTCGGCGTGACACCAGAAGGGGGTGCGCACTGCTGCATGACATTTCTGACTTCTTGGTTAGACACCTTTCCCGTCTGCAGCAGGAAAACGGTGGATATATAAGGGCGCAGTGGGTGTTACACAGCGGGTGGTCACCAGTGGGTCTAGTAATGACAGGACGCTTTGTACTTAAGAAAGTTGTACTTGAAAAAAATTACCGACTGGCTGGTCCTATGGCCCCAGGTTCTTACAGAAACAAAACACGACGACAACGACGGTGTGTGCATGGCACGAACCAAACTAGTTCGGCGTGACACCAGAAGGGGGTGCGCACTGCTGCATGACATTTCTGACTTCTTGGTTAGACACCTTTCCCGTCTGCAGCAGGAAAACGGTGGATATATAAGGGCGCAGTGGGTGTTACACAGCGGGTGGTCACCAGTGGGTCTAGTAATGACAGGACGCTTTGTACATAAGAAAGTTGTACTCGAAAAAAGTTACCGACTGGCTGGTCCTATGGCCCCAGGTTCTTACAGAAACAAAACACGACGGCAACAGTTCTAGTAATGATAGGACGCTTTGTACTTAAGAAAGTTCTTCTGGAAAAAAGGTACCGACTGGCTGGTCCTATGGCCCCAGGTTCTTACAGAAACAAAACACGACGACAACGACGGTGTGTGCATGGCACGAACCAAACTAGTTCGGCGTGACACCAGAAGGGGGTGCGCACTGCTGCATGACATTTCTGACTTCTTGGTTAGACACCTTTCCCGTCTGCAGCAGGAAAACGGTGGATATATAAGGGCGCAGTGGGTGTTACACAGCGGGTGGTCACCAGTGGGTCTAGTAATGACAGGACGCTTTGTACATAAGAAAGTTGTACTTGAAAAAAGTTACCGACTGGCTGGTCCTATGGCCCCAGGTTCTTACAGAAACAAAACACGACGGCAACAGTTCTAGTAATGATAGGACGCTTTGTACTTAAGAAAGTTCTTCTGGAAAAAAGGTACCGACTGGCTGGTCCTATGGCCCCAGGTTCTTACAGAAACAAAACACGACGACAACGACGGTGTGTGCATGGCACGAACCAAACTAGTTCGGCGTGACACCAGAAGGGGGTGCGCACTGCTGCATGACATTTCTGACTTCTTGGTTAGACACCTTTCCCGTCTGCAGCAGGAAAACGGTGGATATATAAGGGCGCAGTGGGTGTTACACAGCGGGTGGTCACCAGTGGGTCTAGTAATGACAGGACGCTTTGTACATAAGAAAGTTGTACTCGAAAAAAGTTACCGACTGGCTGGTCCTATGGCCCCAGGTTCTTACAGAAACAAAACACGACGGCAACAGTTCTAGTAATGATAGGACGCTTTGTACTTAAGAAAGTTCTTCTGGAAAAAAGGTACCGACTGGCTGGTCCTATGGCCCCAGGTTCTTACAGAAACAAAACACGACGACAACGACGGTGTGTGCATGGCACGAACCAAACTAGTTCGGCGTGACACCAGAAGGGGGTGCGCACTGCTGCATGACATTTCTGACTTCTTGGTTAGACACCTTTCCCGTCTGCAGCAGGAAAACGGTGGATATATAAGGGCGCAGTGGGTGTTACACAGCGGGTGGTCACCAGTGGGTCTAGTAATGACAGGACGCTTTGTACTTAAGAAAGTTGTACTTGAAAAAAATTACCGACTGGCTGGTCCTATGGCCCCAGGTTCTTACAGAAACAAAACACGACGACAACGACGGTGTGTGCATGGCACGAACCAAACTAGTTCGGCGTGACACCAGAAGGGGGTGCGCACTGCTGCATGACATTTCTGACTTCTTGGTTAGACACCTTTCCCGTCTGCAGCAGGAAAACGGTGGATATATAAGGGCGCAGTGGGTGTTACACAGCGGGTGGTCACCAGTGGGTCTAGTAATGACAGGACGCTTTGTACATAAGAAAGTTGTACTCGAAAAAAGTTACCGACTGGCTGGTCCTATGGCCCCAGGTTCTTACAGAAACAAAACACGACGGCAACAGTTCTAGTAATGATAGGACGCTTTGTACTTAAGAAAGTTCTTCTGGAAAAAAGGTACCGACTGGCTGGTCCTATGGCCCCAGGTTCTTACAGAAACAAAACACGACGACAACGACGGTGTGTGCATGGCACGAACCAAACTAGTTCGGCGTGACACCAGAAGGGGGTGCGCACTGCTGCATGACATTTCTGACTTCTTGGTTAGACACCTTTCCCGTCTGCAGCAGGAAAACGGTGGATATATAAGGGCGCAGTGGGTTTACACAGCGGGTGGTCACCAGTGGGTCTAGTAATGACAGGACGCTTTGTACATAAGAAAGTTGTACTCGAAAAAAGTTACCGACTGGCTGGTCCTATGGCCCCAGGTTCTTACAGAAACAAAACACGACGGCAACAGTTCTAGTAATGATAGGACGCTTTGTACTTAAGAAAGTTCTTCTGGAAAAAAGGTACCGACTGGCTGGTCCTATGGCCCCAGGTTCTTACAGAAACAAAACACGACGACAACGACGGTGTGTGCATGGCACGAACCAAACTAGTTCGGCGTGACACCAGAAGGGGGTGCGCACTGCTGCATGACATTTCTGACTTCTTGGTTAGACACCTTTCCCGTCTGCAGCAGGAAAACGGTGGATATATAAGGGCGCAGTGGGTGTTACACAGCGGGTGGTCACCAGTGGGTCTAGTAATGACAGGACGCTTTGTACATAAGAAAGTTGTACTCGAAAAAAGTTACCGACTGGCTGGTCCTATGGCCCCAGGTTCTTACAGAAACAAAACACGACGGCAACAGTTCTAGTAATGATAGGACGCTTTGTACTTAAGAAAGTTCTTCTGGAAAAAAGGTACCGACTGGCTGGTCCTATGGCCCCAGGTTCTTACAGAAACAAAACACGACGACAACGACGGTGTGTGCATGGCACGAACCAAACTAGTTCGGCGTGACACCAGAAGGGGGTGCGCACTGCTGCATGACATTTCTGACTTCTTGGTTAGACACCTTTCCCGTCTGCAGCAGGAAAACGGTGGATATATAAGGGCGCAGTGGGTGTTACACAGCGGGTGGTCACCAGTGGGTCTAGTAATGACAGGACGCTTTGTACTTAAGAAAGTTGTACTTGAAAAAAATTACCGACTGGCTGGTCCTATGGCCCCAGGTTCTTACAGAAACAAAACACGACGACAACGACGGTGTGTGCATGGCACGAACCAAACTAGTTCGGCGTGACACCAGAAGGGGGTGCGCACTGCTGCATGACATTTCTGACTTCTTGGTTAGACACCTTTCCCGTCTGCAGCAGGAAAACGGTGGATATATAAGGGCGCAGTGGGTGTTACACAGCGGGTGGTCACCAGTGGGTCTAGTAATGACAGGACGCTTTGTACATAAGAAAGTTGTACTCGAAAAAAGTTACCGACTGGCTGGTCCTATGGCCCCAGGTTCTTACAGAAACAAAACACGACGGCAACAGTTCTAGTAATGATAGGACGCTTTGTACTTAAGAAAGTTCTTCTGGAAAAAAGGTACCGACTGGCTGGTCCTATGGCCCCAGGTTCTTACAGAAACAAAACACGACGACAACGACGGTGTGTGCATGGCACGAACCAAACTAGTTCGGCGTGACACCAGAAGGGGGTGCGCACTGCTGCATGACATTTCTGACTTCTTGGTTAGACACCTTTCCCGTCTGCAGCAGGAAAACGGTGGATATATAAGGGCGCAGTGGGTGTTACACAGCGGGTGGTCACCAGTGGGTCTAGTAATGACAGGACGCTTTGTACTTAAGAAAGTTGTACTTGAAAAAAGTTACCGACTGGCTGGTCCTATGGCCCCAGGTTCTTACAGAAACAAAACACGACGGCAACAGTTCTAGTAATGATAGGACGCTTTGTACTTAAGAAAGTTCTTCTGGAAAAAAGGTACCGACTGGCTGGTCCTATGGCCCCAGGTTCTTACAGAAACAAAACACGACGACAACGACGGTGTGTGCATGGCACGAACCAAACTAGTTCGGCGTGACACCAGAAGGGGGTGCGCACTGCTGCATGACATTTCTGACTTCTTGGTTAGACACCTTTCCCGTCTGCAGCAGGAAAACGGTGGATATATAAGGGCGCAGTGGGTGTTACACAGCGGGTGGTCACCAGTGGGTCTAGTAATGACAGGACGCTTTGTACATAAGAAAGTTGTACTCGAAAAAAGTTACCGACTGGCTGGTCCTATGGCCCCAGGTTCTTACAGAAACAAAACACGACGGCAACAGTTCTAGTAATGATAGGACGCTTTGTACTTAAGAAAGTTCTTCTGGAAAAAAGGTACCGACTGGCTGGTCCTATGGCCCCAGGTTCTTACAGAAACAAAACACGACGACAACGACGGTGTGTGCATGGCACGAACCAAACTAGTTCGGCGTGACACCAGAAGGGGGTGCGCACTGCTGCATGACATTTCTGACTTCTTGGTTAGACACCTTTCCCGTCTGCAGCAGGAAAACGGTGGATATATAAGGGCGCAGTGGGTGTTACACAGCGGGTGGTCACCAGTGGGTCTAGTAATGACAGGACGCTTTGTACTTAAGAAAGTTGTACTTGAAAAAAATTACCGACTGGCTGGTCCTATGGCCCCAGGTTCTTACAGAAACAAAACACGACGACAACGACGGTGTGTGCATGGCACGAACCAAACTAGTTCGGCGTGACACCAGAAGGGGGTGCGCACTGCTGCATGACATTTCTGACTTCTTGGTTAGACACCTTTCCCGTCTGCAGCAGGAAAACGGTGGATATATAAGGGCGCAGTGGGTGTTACACAGCGGGTGGTCACCAGTGGGTCTAGTAATGACAGGACGCTTTGTACATAAGAAAGTTGTACTCGAAAAAAGTTACCGACTGGCTGGTCCTATGGCCCCAGGTTCTTACAGAAACAAAACACGACGGCAACAGTTCTAGTAATGATAGGACGCTTTGTACTTAAGAAAGTTCTTCTGGAAAAAAGGTACCGACTGGCTGGTCCTATGGCCCCAGGTTCTTACAGAAACAAAACACGACGACAACGACGGTGTGTGCATGGCACGAACCAAACTAGTTCGGCGTGACACCAGAAGGGGGTGCGCACTGCTGCATGACATTTCTGACTTCTTGGTTAGACACCTTTCCCGTCTGCAGCAGGAAAACGGTGGATATATAAGGGCGCAGTGGGTGTTACACAGCGGGTGGTCACCAGTGGGTCTAGTAATGACAGGACGCTTTGTACATAAGAAAGTTGTACTTGAAAAAAGTTACCGACTGGCTGGTCCTATGGCCCCAGGTTCTTACAGAAACAAAACACGACGGCAACAGTTCTAGTAATGATAGGACGCTTTGTACTTAAGAAAGTTCTTCTGGAAAAAAGGTACCGACTGGCTGGTCCTATGGCCCCAGGTTCTTAGAGAAACAAAACACGACGACAACGACGGTGTGTGCATGGCACGAACCAAACTAGTTCGGCGTGACACCAGAAGGGGGTGCGCACTGCTGCATGACATTTCTGACTTCTTGGTTAGACACCTTTCCCGTCTGCAGCAGGAAAACGGTGGATATATAAGGGCGCAGTGGGTGTTACACAGCGGGTGGTCACCAGTGGGTCTAGTAATGACAGGACGCTTTGTACATAAGAAAGTTGTACTCGAAAAAAGTTACCGACTGGCTGGTCCTATGGCCCCAGGTTCTTACAGAAACAAAACACGACGGCAACAGTTCTAGTAATGATAGGACGCTTTGTACTTAAGAAAGTTCTTCTGGAAAAAAGGTACCGACTGGCTGGTCCTATGGCCCCAGGTTCTTACAGAAACAAAACACGACGACAACGACGGTGTGTGCATGGCACGAACCAAACTAGTTCGGCGTGACACCAGAAGGGGGTGCGCACTGCTGCATGACATTTCTGACTTCTTGGTTAGACACCTTTCCCGTCTGCAGCAGGAAAACGGTGGATATATAAGGGCGCAGTGGGTGTTACACAGCGGGTGGTCACCAGTGGGTCTAGTAATGACAGGACGCTTTGTACTTAAGAAAGTTGTACTTGAAAAAAATTACCGACTGGCTGGTCCTATGGCCCCAGGTTCTTACAGAAACAAAACACGACGACAACGACGGTGTGTGCATGGCACGAACCAAACTAGTTCGGCGTGACACCAGAAGGGGGTGCGCACTGCTGCATGACATTTCTGACTTCTTGGTTAGACACCTTTCCCGTCTGCAGCAGGAAAACGGTGGATATATAAGGGCGCAGTGGGTGTTACACAGCGGGTGGTCACCAGTGGGTCTAGTAATGACAGGACGCTTTGTACATAAGAAAGTTGTACTCGAAAAAAGTTACCGACTGGCTGGTCCTATGGCCCCAGGTTCTTACAGAAACAAAACACGACGGCAACAGTTCTAGTAATGATAGGACGCTTTGTACTTAAGAAAGTTCTTCTGGAAAAAAGGTACCGACTGGCTGGTCCTATGGCCCCAGGTTCTTACAGAAACAAAACACGACGACAACGACGGTGTGTGCATGGCACGAACCAAACTAGTTCGGCGTGACACCAGAAGGGGGTGCGCACTGCTGCATGACATTTCTGACTTCTTGGTTAGACACCTTTCCCGTCTGCAGCAGGAAAACGGTGGATATATAAGGGCGCAGTGGGTTTACACAGCGGGTGGTCACCAGTGGGTCTAGTAATGACAGGACGCTTTGTACATAAGAAAGTTGTACTCGAAAAAAGTTACCGACTGGCTGGTCCTATGGCCCCAGGTTCTTACAGAAACAAAACACGACGGCAACAGTTCTAGTAATGATAGGACGCTTTGTACTTAAGAAAGTTCTTCTGGAAAAAAGGTACCGACTGGCTGGTCCTATGGCCCCAGGTTCTTACAGAAACAAAACACGACGACAACGACGGTGTGTGCATGGCACGAACCAAACTAGTTCGGCGTGACACCAGAAGGGGGTGCGCACTGCTGCATGACATTTCTGACTTCTTGGTTAGACACCTTTCCCGTCTGCAGCAGGAAAACGGTGGATATATAAGGGCGCAGTGGGTGTTACACAGCGGGTGGTCACCAGTGGGTCTAGTAATGACAGGACGCTTTGTACATAAGAAAGTTGTACTCGAAAAAAGTTACCGACTGGCTGGTCCTATGGCCCCAGGTTCTTACAGAAACAAAACACGACGGCAACAGTTCTAGTAATGATAGGACGCTTTGTACTTAAGAAAGTTCTTCTGGAAAAAAGGTACCGACTGGCTGGTCCTATGGCCCCAGGTTCTTACAGAAACAAAACACGACGACAACGACGGTGTGTGCATGGCACGAACCAAACTAGTTCGGCGTGACACCAGAAGGGGGTGCGCACTGCTGCATGACATTTCTGACTTCTTGGTTAGACACCTTTCCCGTCTGCAGCAGGAAAACGGTGGATATATAAGGGCGCAGTGGGTGTTACACAGCGGGTGGTCACCAGTGGGTCTAGTAATGACAGGACGCTTTGTACTTAAGAAAGTTGTACTTGAAAAAAATTACCGACTGGCTGGTCCTATGGCCCCAGGTTCTTACAGAAACAAAACACGACGACAACGACGGTGTGTGCATGGCACGAACCAAACTAGTTCGGCGTGACACCAGAAGGGGGTGCGCACTGCTGCATGACATTTCTGACTTCTTGGTTAGACACCTTTCCCGTCTGCAGCAGGAAAACGGTGGATATATAAGGGCGCAGTGGGTGTTACACAGCGGGTGGTCACCAGTGGGTCTAGTAATGACAGGACGCTTTGTACATAAGAAAGTTGTACTCGAAAAAAGTTACCGACTGGCTGGTCCTATGGCCCCAGGTTCTTACAGAAACAAAACACGACGGCAACAGTTCTAGTAATGATAGGACGCTTTGTACTTAAGAAAGTTCTTCTGGAAAAAAGGTACCGACTGGCTGGTCCTATGGCCCCAGGTTCTTACAGAAACAAAACACGACGACAACGACGGTGTGTGCATGGCACGAACCAAACTAGTTCGGCGTGACACCAGAAGGGGGTGCGCACTGCTGCATGACATTTCTGACTTCTTGGTTAGACACCTTTCCCGTCTGCAGCAGGAAAACGGTGGATATATAAGGGCGCAGTGGGTGTTACACAGCGGGTGGTCACCAGTGGGTCTAGTAATGACAGGACGCTTTGTACATAAGAAAGTTGTACTCGAAAAAAGTTACCGACTGGCTGGTCCTATGGCCCCAGGTTCTTACAGAAACAAAACACGACGGCACCAGTTCTAGTAATGATAGGACGCTTTGTACTTAAGAAAGTTCTTCTGGAAAAAAGGTACCGACTGGCTGGTCCTATGGCCCCAGGTTCTTACAGAAACAAAACACGACGACAACGACGGTGTGTGCATGGCACGAACCAAACTAGTTCGGCGTGACACCAGAAGGGGGTGCGCACTGCTGCATGACATTTCTGACTTCTTGGTTAGACACCTTTCCCGTCTGCAGCAGGAAAACGGTGGATATATAAGGGCGCAGTGGGTGTTACACAGCGGGTGGTCACCAGTGGGTCTAGTAATGACAGGACGCTTTGTACATAAGAAAGTTGTACTCGAAAAAAGTTACCGACTGGCTGGTCCTATGGCCCCAGGTTCTTACAGAAACAAAACACGACGGCAACAGTTCTAGTAATGATAGGACGCTTTGTACTTAAGAAAGTTCTTCTGGAAAAAAGGTACCGACTGGCTGGTCCTATGGCCCCAGGTTCTTACAGAAACAAAACACGACGACAACGACGGTGTGTGCATGGCACGAACCAAACTAGTTCGGCGTGACACCAGAAGGGGGTGCGCACTGCTGCATGACATTTCTGACTTCTTGGTTAGACACCTTTCCCGTCTGCAGCAGGAAAACGGTGGATATATAAGGGCGCAGTGGGTGTTACACAGCGGGTGGTCACCAGTGGGTCTAGTAATGACAGGACGCTTTGTACTTAAGAAAGTTGTACTTGAAAAAAATTACCGACTGGCTGGTCCTATGGCCCCTGGTTCTTACAGAAACAAAACACGACGACAACGACGGTGTGTGCATGGCACGAACCAAACTAGTTCGGCGTGACACCAGAAGGGGGTGCGCACTGCTGCATGACATTTCTGACTTCTTGGTTAGACACCTTTCCCGTCTGCAGCAGGAAAACGGTGGATATATAAGGGCGCAGTGGGTGTTACACAGCGGGTGGTCACCAGTGGGTCTAGTAATGACAGGACGCTTTGTACATAAGAAAGTTGTACTCGAAAAAAGTTACCGACTGGCTGGTCCTATGGCCCCAGGTTCTTACAGAAACAAAACACGACGGCAACAGTTCTAGTAATGATAGGACGCTTTGTACTTAAGAAAGTTCTTCTGGAAAAAAGGTACCGACTGGCTGGTCCTATGGCCCCAGGTTCTTACAGAAACAAAACACGACGACAACGACGGTGTGTGCATGGCACGAACCAAACTAGTTCGGCGTGACACCAGAAGGGGGTGCGCACTGCTGCATGACATTTCTGACTTCTTGGTTAGACACCTTTCCCGTCTGCAGCAGGAAAACGGTGGATATATAAGGGCGCAGTGGGTGTTACACAGCGGGTGGTCACCAGTGGGTCTAGTAATGACAGGACGCTTTGTACATAAGAAAGTTGTACTTGAAAAAAGTTACCGACTGGCTGGTCCTATGGCCCCAGGTTCTTACAGAAACAAAACACGACGGCAACAGTTCTAGTAATGATAGGACGCTTTGTACTTAAGAAAGTTCTTCTGGAAAAAAGGTACCGACTGGCTGGTCCTATGGCCCCAGGTTCTTACAGAAACAAAACACGACGACAACGACGGTGTGTGCATGGCACGAACCAAACTAGTTCGGCGTGACACCAGAAGGGGGTGCGCACTGCTGCATGACATTTCTGACTTCTTGGTTAGACACCTTTCCCGTCTGCAGCAGGAAAACGGTGGATATATAAGGGCGCAGTGGGTGTTACACAGCGGGTGGTCACCAGTGGGTCTAGTAATGACAGGACGCTTTGTACATAAGAAAGTTGTACTCGAAAAAAGTTACCGACTGGCTGGTCCTATGGCCCCAGGTTCTTACAGAAACAAAACACGACGGCAACAGTTCTAGTAATGATAGGACGCTTTGTACTTAAGAAAGTTCTTCTGGAAAAAAGGTACCGACTGGCTGGTCCTATGGCCCCAGGTTCTTACAGAAACAAAACACGACGACAACGACGGTGTGTGCATGGCACGAACCAAACTAGTTCGGCGTGACACCAGAAGGGGGTGCGCACTGCTGCATGACATTTCTGACTTCTTGGTTAGACACCTTTCCCGTCTGCAGCAGGAAAACGGTGGATATATAAGGGCGCAGTGGGTGTTACACAGCGGGTGGTCACCAGTGGGTCTAGTAATGACAGGACGCTTTGTACTTAAGAAAGTTGTACTTGAAAAAAATTACCGACTGGCTGGTCCTATGGCCCCAGGTTCTTACAGAAACAAAACACGACGACAACGACGGTGTGTGCATGGCACGAACCAAACTAGTTCGGCGTGACACCAGAAGGGGGTGCGCACTGCTGCATGACATTTCTGACTTCTTGGTTAGACACCTTTCCCGTCTGCAGCAGGAAAACGGTGGATATATAAGGGCGCAGTGGGTGTTACACAGCGGGTGGTCACCAGTGGGTCTAGTAATGACAGGACGCTTTGTACATAAGAAAGTTGTACTCGAAAAAAGTTACCGACTGGCTGGTCCTATGGCCCCAGGTTCTTACAGAAACAAAACACGACGGCAACAGTTCTAGTAATGATAGGACGCTTTGTACTTAAGAAAGTTCTTCTGGAAAAAAGGTACCGACTGGCTGGTCCTATGGCCCCAGGTTCTTACAGAAACAAAACACGACGACAACGACGGTGTGTGCATGGCACGAACCAAACTAGTTCGGCGTGACACCAGAAGGGGGTGCGCACTGCTGCATGACATTTCTGACTTCTTGGTTAGACACCTTTCCCGTCTGCAGCAGGAAAACGGTGGATATATAAGGGCGCAGTGGGTTTACACAGCGGGTGGTCACCAGTGGGTCTAGTAATGACAGGACGCTTTGTACATAAGAAAGTTGTACTCGAAAAAAGTTACCGACTGGCTGGTCCTATGGCCCCAGGTTCTTACAGAAACAAAACACGACGGCAACAGTTCTAGTAATGATAGGACGCTTTGTACTTAAGAAAGTTCTTCTGGAAAAAAGGTACCGACTGGCTGGTCCTATGGCCCCAGGTTCTTACAGAAACAAAACACGACGACAACGACGGTGTGTGCATGGCACGAACCAAACTAGTTCGGCGTGACACCAGAAGGGGGTGCGCACTGCTGCATGACATTTCTGACTTCTTGGTTAGACACCTTTCCCGTCTGCAGCAGGAAAACGGTGGATATATAAGGGCGCAGTGGGTGTTACACAGCGGGTGGTCACCAGTGGGTCTAGTAATGACAGGACGCTTTGTACATAAGAAAGTTGTACTCGAAAAAAGTTACCGACTGGCTGGTCCTATGGCCCCAGGTTCTTACAGAAACAAAACACGACGGCAACAGTTCTAGTAATGATAGGACGCTTTGTACTTAAGAAAGTTCTTCTGGAAAAAAGGTACCGACTGGCTGGTCCTATGGCCCCAGGTTCTTACAGAAACAAAACACGACGACAACGACGGTGTGTGCATGGCACGAACCAAACTAGTTCGGCGTGACACCAGAAGGGGGTGCGCACTGCTGCATGACATTTCTGACTTCTTGGTTAGACACCTTTCCCGTCTGCAGCAGGAAAACGGTGGATATATAAGGGCGCAGTGGGTGTTACACAGCGGGTGGTCACCAGTGGGTCTAGTAATGACAGGACGCTTTGTACTTAAGAAAGTTGTACTTGAAAAAAATTACCGACTGGCTGGTCCTATGGCCCCAGGTTCTTACAGAAACAAAACACGACGACAACGACGGTGTGTGCATGGCACGAACCAAACTAGTTCGGCGTGACACCAGAAGGGGGTGCGCACTGCTGCATGACATTTCTGACTTCTTGGTTAGACACCTTTCCCGTCTGCAGCAGGAAAACGGTGGATATATAAGGGCGCAGTGGGTGTTACACAGCGGGTGGTCACCAGTGGGTCTAGTAATGACAGGACGCTTTGTACATAAGAAAGTTGTACTCGAAAAAAGTTACCGACTGGCTGGTGCTATGGCCCCAGGTTCTTACAGAAACAAAACACGACGGCAACAGTTCTAGTAATGATAGGACGCTTTGTACTTAAGAAAGTTCTTCTGGAAAAAAGGTACCGACTGGCTGGTCCTATGGCCCCAGGTTCTTACAGAAACAAAACACGACGACAACGACGGTGTGTGCATGGCACGAACCAAACTAGTTCGGCGTGACACCAGAAGGGGGTGCGCACTGCTGCATGACATTTCTGACTTCTTGGTTAGACACCTTTCCCGTCTGCAGCAGGAAAACGGTGGATATATAAGGGCGCAGTGGGTGTTACACAGCGGGTGGTCACCAGTGGGTCTAGTAATGACAGGACGCTTTGTACATAAGAAAGTTGTACTCGAAAAAAGTTACCGACTGGCTGGTCCTATGGCCCCAGGTTCTTACAGAAACAAAACACGACGGCACCAGTTCTAGTAATGATAGGACGCTTTGTACTTAAGAAAGTTCTTCTGGAAAAAAGGTACCGACTGGCTGGTCCTATGGCCCCAGGTTCTTACAGAAACAAAACACGACGACAACGACGGTGTGTGCATGGCACGAACCAAACTAGTTCGGCGTGACACCAGAAGGGGGTGCGCACTGCTGCATGACATTTCTGACTTCTTGGTTAGACACCTTTCCCGTCTGCAGCAGGAAAACGGTGGATATATAAGGGCGCAGTGGGTGTTACACAGCGGGTGGTCACCAGTGGGTCTAGTAATGACAGGACGCTTTGTACATAAGAAAGTTGTACTCGAAAAAAGTTACCGACTGGCTGGTCCTATGGCCCCAGGTTCTTACAGAAACAAAACACGACGGCAACAGTTCTAGTAATGATAGGACGCTTTGTACTTAAGAAAGTTCTTCTGGAAAAAAGGTACCGACTGGCTGGTCCTATGGCCCCAGGTTCTTACAGAAACAAAACACGACGACAACGACGGTGTGTGCATGGCACGAACCAAACTAGTTCGGCGTGACACCAGAAGGGGGTGCGCACTGCTGCATGACATTTCTGACTTCTTGGTTAGACACCTTTCCCGTCTGCAGCAGGAAAACGGTGGATATATAAGGGCGCAGTGGGTGTTACACAGCGGGTGGTCACCAGTGGGTCTAGTAATGACAGGACGCTTTGTACTTAAGAAAGTTGTACTTGAAAAAAATTACCGACTGGCTGGTCCTATGGCCCCAGGTTCTTACAGAAACAAAACACGACGACAACGACGGTGTGTGCATGGCACGAACCAAACTAGTTCGGCGTGACACCAGAAGGGGGTGCGCACTGCTGCATGACATTTCTGACTTCTTGGTTAGACACCTTTCCCGTCTGCAGCAGGAAAACGGTGGATATATAAGGGCGCAGTGGGTGTTACACAGCGGGTGGTCACCAGTGGGTCTAGTAATGACAGGACGCTTTGTACATAAGAAAGTTGTACTCGAAAAAAGTTACCGACTGGCTGGTCCTATGGCCCCAGGTTCTTACAGAAACAAAACACGACGGCAACAGTTCTAGTAATGATAGGACGCTTTGTACTTAAGAAAGTTCTTCTGGAAAAAAGGTACCGACTGGCTGGTCCTATGGCCCCAGGTTCTTACAGAAACAAAACACGACGACAACGACGGTGTGTGCATGGCACGAACCAAACTAGTTCGGCGTGACACCAGAAGGGGGTGCGCACTGCTGCATGACATTTCTGACTTCTTGGTTAGACACCTTTCCCGTCTGCAGCAGGAAAACGGTGGATATATAAGGGCGCAGTGGGTTTACACAGCGGGTGGTCACCAGTGGGTCTAGTAATGACAGGACGCTTTGTACATAAGAAAGTTGTACTCGAAAAAAGTTACCGACTGGCTGGTCCTATGGCCCCAGGTTCTTACAGAAACAAAACACGACGGCAACAGTTCTAGTAATGATAGGACGCTTTGTACTTAAGAAAGTTCTTCTGGAAAAAAGGTACCGACTGGCTGGTCCTATGGCCCCAGGTTCTTACAGAAACAAAACACGACGACAACGACGGTGTGTGCATGGCACGAACCAAACTAGTTCGGCGTGACACCAGAAGGGGGTGCGCACTGCTGCATGACATTTCTGACTTCTTGGTTAGACACCTTTCCCGTCTGCAGCAGGAAAACGGTGGATATATAAGGGCGCAGTGGGTGTTACACAGCGGGTGGTCACCAGTGGGTCTAGTAATGACAGGACGCTTTGTACATAAGAAAGTTGTACTCGAAAAAAGTTACCGACTGGCTGGTCCTATGGCCCCAGGTTCTTACAGAAACAAAACACGACGGCAACAGTTCTAGTAATGATAGGACGCTTTGTACTTAAGAAAGTTCTTCTGGAAAAAAGGTACCGACTGGCTGGTCCTATGGCCCCAGGTTCTTACAGAAACAAAACACGACGACAACGACGGTGTGTGCATGGCACGAACCAAACTAGTTCGGCGTGACACCAGAAGGGGGTGCGCACTGCTGCATGACATTTCTGACTTCTTGGTTAGACACCTTTCCCGTCTGCAGCAGGAAAACGGTGGATATATAAGGGCGCAGTGGGTGTTACACAGCGGGTGGTCACCAGTGGGTCTAGTAATGACAGGACGCTTTGTACTTAAGAAAGTTGTACTTGAAAAAAATTACCGACTGGCTGGTCCTATGGCCCCAGGTTCTTACAGAAACAAAACACGACGACAACGACGGTGTGTGCATGGCACGAACCAAACTAGTTCGGCGTGACACCAGAAGGGGGTGCGCACTGCTGCATGACATTTCTGACTTCTTGGTTAGACACCTTTCCCGTCTGCAGCAGGAAAACGGTGGATATATAAGGGCGCAGTGGGTGTTACACAGCGGGTGGTCACCAGTGGGTCTAGTAATGACAGGACGCTTTGTACATAAGAAAGTTGTACTCGAAAAAAGTTACCGACTGGCTGGTCCTATGGCCCCAGGTTCTTACAGAAACAAAACACGACGGCACCAGTTCTAGTAATGATAGGACGCTTTGTACTTAAGAAAGTTCTTCTGGAAAAAAGGTACCGACTGGCTGGTCCTATGGCCCCAGGTTCTTACAGAAACAAAACACGACGACAACGACGGTGTGTGCATGGCACGAACCAAACTAGTTCGGCGTGACACCAGAAGGGGGTGCGCACTGCTGCATGACATTTCTGACTTCTTGGTTAGACACCTTTCCCGTCTGCAGCAGGAAAACGGTGGATATATAAGGGCGCAGTGGGTTTACACAGCGGGTGGTCACCAGTGGGTCTAGTAATGACAGGACGCTTTGTACATAAGAAAGTTGTACTCGAAAAAAGTTACCGACTGGCTGGTCCTATGGCCCCAGGTTCTTACAGAAACAAAACACGACGGCAACAGTTCTAGTAATGATAGGACGCTTTGTACTTAAGAAAGTTCTTCTGGAAAAAAGGTACCGACTGGCTGGTCCTATGGCCCCAGGTTCTTACAGAAACAAAACACGACGACAACGACGGTGTGTGCATGGCACGAACCAAACTAGTTCGGCGTGACACCAGAAGGGGGTGCGCACTGCTGCATGACATTTCTGACTTCTTGGTTAGACACCTTTCCCGTCTGCAGCAGGAAAACGGTGGATATATAAGGGCGCAGTGGGTGTTACACAGCGGGTGGTCACCAGTGGGTCTAGTAATGACAGGACGCTTTGTACATAAGATAGTTGTACTTGAAAAAAGTTACCGACTGGCTGGTCCTATGGCCCCAGGTTCTTACAGAAACAAAACACGACGACAACGACGGTGTGTGCATGGCACGAACCAAACTAGTTCGGCGTGACACCAGAAGGGGGTGCGCACTGCTGCATGACATTTCTGACTTCTTGGTTAGACACCTTTCCCGTCTGCAGCAGGAAAACGGTGGATATATAAGGGCGCAGTGGGTGTTACACAGCGGGTGGTCACCAGTGGGTCTAGTAATGACAGGACGCTTTGTACATAAGAAAGTTGTACTCGAAAAAAGTTACCGACTGGCTGGTCCTATGGCCCCAGGTTCTTACAGAAACAAAACACGACGGCAACAGTTCTAGTAATGATAGGACGCTTTGTACTTAAGAAAGTTCTTCTGGAAAAAAGGTACCGACTGGCTGGTCCTATGGCCCCAGGTTCTTACAGAAACAAAACACGACGACAACGACGGTGTGTGCATGGCACGAACCAAACTAGTTCGGCGTGACACCAGAAGGGGGTGCGCACTGCTGCATGACATTTCTGACTTCTTGGTTAGACACCTTTCCCGTCTGCAGCAGGAAAACGGTGGATATATAAGGGCGCAGTGGGTGTTACACAGCGGGTGGTCACCAGTGGGTCTAGTAATGACAGGACGCTTTGTACATAAGAAAGTTGTACTCGAAAAAAGTTACCGACTGGCTGGTCCTATGGCCCCAGGTTCTTACAGAAACAAAACACGACGGCAACAGTTCTAGTAATGATAGGACGCTTTGTACTTAAGAAAGTTCTTCTGGAAAAAAGGTACCGACTGGCTGGTCCTATGGCCCCAGGTTCTTACAGAAACAAAACACGACGACAACGACGGTGTGTGCATGGCACGAACCAAACTAGTTCGGCGTGACACCAGAAGGGGGTGCGCACTGCTGCATGACATTTCTGACTTCTTGGTTAGACACCTTTCCCGTCTGCAGCAGGAAAACGGTGGATATATAAGGGCGCAGTGGGTGTTACACAGCGGGTGGTCACCAGTGGGTCTAGTAATGACAGGACGCTTTGTACTTAAGAAAGTTGTACTTGAAAAAAATTACCGACTGGCTGGTCCTATGGCCCCAGGTTCTTACAGAAACAAAACACGACGACAACGACGGTGTGTGCATGGCACGAACCAAACTAGTTCGGCGTGACACCAGAAGGGGGTGCGCACTGCTGCATGACATTTCTGACTTCTTGGTTAGACACCTTTCCCGTCTGCAGCAGGAAAACGGTGGATATATAAGGGCGCAGTGGGTGTTACACAGCGGGTGGTCACCAGTGGGTCTAGTAATGACAGGACGCTTTGTACATAAGAAAGTTGTACTCGAAAAAAGTTACCGACTGGCTGGTCCTATGGCCCCAGGTTCTTACAGAAACAAAACACGACGGCAACAGTTCTAGTAATGATAGGACGCTTTGTACTTAAGAAAGTTCTTCTGGAAAAAAGGTACCGACTGGCTGGTCCTATGGCCCCAGGTTCTTACAGAAACAAAACACGACGACAACGACGGTGTGTGCATGGCACGAACCAAACTAGTTCGGCGTGACACCAGAAGGGGGTGCGCACTGCTGCATGACATTTCTGACTTCTTGGTTAGACACCTTTCCCGTCTGCAGCAGGAAAACGGTGGATATATAAGGGCGCAGTGGGTGTTACACAGCGGGTGGTCACCAGTGGGTCTAGTAATGACAGGACGCTTTGTACATAAGAAAGTTGTACTCGAAAAAAGTTACCGACTGGCTGGTCCTATGGCCCCAGGTTCTTACAGAAACAAAACACGACGGCAACAGTTCTAGTAATGATAGGACGCTTTGTACTTAAGAAAGTTCTTCTGGAAAAAAGGTACCGACTGGCTGGTCCTATGGCCCCAGGTTCTTACAGAAACAAAACACGACGACAACGACGGTGTGTGCATGGCACGAACCAAACTAGTTCGGCGTGACACCAGAAGGGGGTGCGCACTGCTGCATGACATTTCTGACTTCTTGGTTAGACACCTTTCCCGTCTGCAGCAGGAAAACGGTGGATATATAAGGGCGCAGTGGGTGTTACACAGCGGGTGGTCACCAGTGGGTCTAGTAATGACAGGACGCTTTGTACATAAGAAAGTTGTACTTGAAAAAAGTTACCGACTGGCTTGTCCTATGGCCCCAGGTTCTTACAGAAACAAAACACGACGGCAACAGTTCTAGTAATGATAGGACGCTTTGTACTTAAGAAAGTTCTTCTGGAAAAAAGGTACCGACTGGCTGGTCCTATGGCCCCAGGTTCTTACAGAAACAAAACACGACGACAACGACGGTGTGTGCATGGCACGAACCAAACTAGTTCGGCGTGACACCAGAAGGGGGTGCGCACTGCTGCATGACATTTCTGACTTCTTGGTTAGACACCTTTCCCGTCTGCAGCAGGAAAACGGTGGATATATAAGGGCGCAGTGGGTGTTACACAGCGGGTGGTCACCAGTGGGTCTAGTAATGACAGGACGCTTTGTACATAAGAAAGTTGTACTCGAAAAAAGTTACCGACTGGCTGGTCCTATGGCCCCAGGTTCTTACAGAAACAAAACACGACGGCACCAGTTCTAGTAATGATAGGACGCTTTGTACTTAAGAAAGTTCTTCTGGAAAAAAGGTACCGACTGGCTGGTCCTATGGCCCCAGGTTCTTACAGAAACAAAACACGACGACAACGACGGTGTGTGCATGGCACGAACCAAACTAGTTCGGCGTGACACCAGAAGGGGGTGCGCACTTCTGCATGACATTTCTGACTTCTTGGTTAGACACCTTTCCCGTCTGCAGCAGGAAAACGGTGGATATATAAGGGCGCAGTGGGTGTTACACAGCGGGTGGTCACCAGTGGGTCTAGTAATGACAGGACGCTTTGTACATAAGAAAGTTGTACTCGAAAAAAGTTACCGACTGGCTGGTCCTATGGCCCCAGGTTCTTACAGAAACAAAACACGACGGCAACAGTTCTAGTAATGATAGGACGCTTTGTACTTAAGAAAGTTCTTCTGGAAAAAAGGTACCGACTGGCTGGTCCTATGGCCCCAGGTTCTTACAGAAACAAAACACGACGACAACGACGGTGTGTGCATGGCACGAACCAAACTAGTTCGGCGTGACACCAGAAGGGGGTGCGCACTGCTGCATGACATTTCTGACTTCTTGGTTAGACACCTTTCCCGTCTGCAGCAGGAAAACGGTGGATATATAAGGGCGCAGTGGGTGTTACACAGCGGGTGGTCACCAGTGGGTCTAGTAATGACAGGACGCTTTGTACTTAAGAAAGTTGTACTTGAAAAAAATTACCGACTGGCTGGTCCTATGGCCCCAGGTTCTTACAGAAACAAAACACGACGACAACGACGGTGTGTGCATGGCACGAACCAAACTAGTTCGGCGTGACACCAGAAGGGGGTGCGCACTGCTGCATGACATTTCTGACTTCTTGGTTAGACACCTTTCCCGTCTGCAGCAGGAAAACGGTGGATATATAAGGGCGCAGTGGGTGTTACACAGCGGGTGGTCACCAGTGGGTCTAGTAATGACAGGACGCTTTGTACATAAGAAAGTTGTACTCGAAAAAAGTTACCGACTGGCTGGTCCTATGGCCCCAGGTTCTTACAGAAACAAAACACGACGGCAACAGTTCTAGTAATGATAGGACGCTTTGTACTTAAGAAAGTTCTTCTGGAAAAAAGGTACCGACTGGCTGGTCCTATGGCCCCAGGTTCTTACAGAAACAAAACACGACGACAACGACGGTGTGTGCATGGCACGAACCAAACTAGTTCGGCGTGACACCAGAAGGGGGTGCGCACTGCTGCATGACATTTCTGACTTCTTGGTTAGACACCTTTCCCGTCTGCAGCAGGAAAACGGTGGATATATAAGGGCGCAGTGGGTGTTACACAGCGGGTGGTCACCAGTGGGTCTAGTAATGACAGGACGCTTTGTACATAAGAAAGTTGTACTCGAAAAAAGTTACCGACTGGCTGGTCCTATGGCCCCAGGTTCTTACAGAAACAAAACACGACGGCAACAGTTCTAGTAATGATAGGACGCTTTGTACTTAAGAAAGTTCTTCTGGAAAAAAGGTACCGACTGGCTGGTCCTATGGCCCCAGGTTCTTACAGAAACAAAACACGACGACAACGACGGTGTGTGCATGGCACGAACCAAACTAGTTCGGCGTGACACCAGAAGGGGGTGCGCACTGCTGCATGACATTTCTGACTTCTTGGTTAGACACCTTTCCCGTCTGCAGCAGGAAAACGGTGGATATATAAGGGCGCAGTGGGTGTTACACAGCGGGTGGTCACCAGTGGGTCTAGTAATGACAGGACGCTTTGTACATAAGAAAGTTGTACTTGAAAAAAGTTACCGACTGGCTGGTCCTATGGCCCCAGGTTCTTACAGAAACAAAACACGACGGCAACAGTTCTAGTAATGATAGGACGCTTTGTACTTAAGAAAGTTCTTCTGGAAAAAAGGTACCGACTGGCTGGTCCTATGGCCCCAGGTTCTTACAGAAACAAAACACGACGACAACGACGGTGTGTGCATGGCACGAACCAAACTAGTTCGGCGTGACACCAGAAGGGGGTGCGCACTGCTGCATGACATTTCTGACTTCTTGGTTAGACACCTTTCCCGTCTGCAGCAGGAAAACGGTGGATATATAAGGGCGCAGTGGGTGTTACACAGCGGGTGGTCACCAGTGGGTCTAGTAATGACAGGACGCTTTGTACATAAGAAAGTTCTTCTGGAAAAAAGGTACCGACTGGCTGGTCCTATGGCCCCAGGTTCTTACAGAAACAAAACACGACGACAACGACGGTGTGTGCATGGCACGAACCAAACTAGTTCGGCGTGACACCAGAAGGGGGTGCGCACTGCTGCATGACATTTCTGACTTCTTGGTTAGACACCTTTCCCGTCTGCAGCAGGAAAACGGTGGATATATAAGGGCGCAGTGGGTGTTACACAGCGGGTGGTCACCAGTGGGTCTAGTAATGATAGGACGCTTTGTACTTAAGAAAGTTCTTCTGGAAAAAAGGTACCGACTGGCTGGTCCTATGGCCCCAGGTTCTTACAGAAACAAAACACGACGACAACGACGGTGTGTGCATGGCACGAACCAAACTAGTTCGGCGTGACACCAGAAGGGGGTGCGCACTGCTGCATGACATTTCTGACTTCTTGGTTAGACACCTTTCCCGTCTGCAGCAGGAAAACGGTGGATATATAAGGGCGCAGTGGGTGTTACACAGCGGGTGGTCACCAGTGGGTCTAGTAATGACAGGACGCTTTGTACATAAGAAAGTTGTACTCGAAAAAAGTTACCGACTGGCTGGTCCTATGGCCCCAGGTTCTTACAGAAACAAAACACGACGGCAACAGTTCTAGTAATGATAGGACGCTTTGTACTTAAGAAAGTTCTTCTGGAAAAAAGGTACCGACTGGCTGGTCCTATGGCCCCAGGTTCTTACAGAAACAAAACACGACGACAACGACGGTGTGTGCATGGCACGAACCAAACTAGTTCGGCGTGACACCAGAAGGGGGTGCGCACTGCTGCATGACATTTCTGACTTCTTGGTTAGACACCTTTCCCGTCTGCAGCAGGAAAACGGTGGATATATAAGGGCGCAGTGGGTGTTACACAGCGGGTGGTCACCAGTGGGTCTAGTAATGATAGGACGCTTTGTACTTAAGAAAGTTCTTCTGGAAAAAAGGTACCGACTGGCTGGTCCTATGGCCCCAGGTTCTTACAGAAACAAAACACGACGGCAACAGTTCTAGTAATGATAGGACGCTTTGTACTTAAGAAAGTTCTTCTGGAAAAAAGGTACCGACTGGCTGGTCCTATGGCCCCAGGTTCTTACAGAAACAAAACACGACGACAACGACGGTGTGTGCATGGCACGAACCAAACTAGTTCGGCGTGACACCAGAAGGGGGTGCGCACTGCTGCATGACATTTCTGACTTCTTGGTTAGACACCTTTCCCGTCTGCAGCAGGAAAACGGTGGATATATAAGGGCGCAGTGGGTGTTACACAGCGGGTGGTCACCAGTGGGTCTAGTAATGACAGGACGCTTTGTACTTAAGAAAGTTGTACTTGAAAAAAATTACCGACTGGCTGGTCCTATGGCCCCAGGTTCTTACAGAAACAAAACACGACGACAACGACGGTGTGTGCATGGCACGAACCAAACTAGTTCGGCGTGACACCAGAAGGGGGTGCGCACTGCTGCATGACATTTCTGACTTCTTGGTTAGACACCTTTCCCGTCTGCAGCAGGAAAACGGTGGATATATAAGGGCGCAGTGGGTGTTACACAGCGGGTGGTCACCAGTGGGTCTAGTAATGACAGGACGCTTTGTACATAAGAAAGTTGTACTCGAAAAAAGTTACCGACTGGCTGGTCCTATGGCCCCAGGTTCTTACAGAAACAAAACACGACGGCAACAGTTCTAGTAATGATAGGACGCTTTGTACTTAAGAAAGTTCTTCTGGAAAAAAGGTACCGACTGGCTGGTCCTATGGCCCCAGGTTCTTACAGAAACAAAACACGACGACAACGACGGTGTGTGCATGGCACGAACCAAACTAGTTCGGCGTGACACCAGAAGGGGGTGCGCACTGCTGCATGACATTTCTGACTTCTTGGTTAGACACCTTTCCCGTCTGCAGCAGGAAAACGGTGGATATATAAGGGCGCAGTGGGTGTTACACAGCGGGTGGTCACCAGTGGGTCTAGTAATGACAGGACGCTTTGTACATAAGAAAGTTGTACTCGAAAAAAGTTACCGACTGGCTGGTCCTATGGCCCCAGGTTCTTACAGAAACAAAACACGACGGCAACAGTTCTAGTAATGATAGGACGCTTTGTACTTAAGAAAGTTCTTCTGGAAAAAAGGTACCGACTGGCTGGTCCTATGGCCCCAGGTTCTTACAGAAACAAAACACGACAACAACGACGGTGTGTGCATGGCACGAACCAAACTAGTTCGGCGTGACACCAGAAGGGGGTGCGCACTGCTGCATGACATTTCTGACTTCTTGGTTAGACACCTTTCCCGTCTGCAGCAGGAAAACGGTGGATATATAAGGGCGCAGTGGGTGTTACACAGCGGGTGGTCACCAGTGGGTCTAGTAATGACAGGACGCTTTGTACATAAGAAAGTTGTACTTGAAAAAAGTTACCGACTGGCTGGTCCTATGGCCCCAGGTTCTTACAGAAACAAAACACGACGGCAACAGTTCTAGTAATGATAGGACGCTTTGTACTTAAGAAAGTTCTTCTGGAAAAAAGGTACCGACTGGCTGGTCCTATGGCCCCAGGTTCTTACAGAAACAAAACACGACGACAACGACGGTGTGTGCATGGCACGAACCAAACTAGTTCGGCGTGACACCAGAAGGGGGTGCGCACTGCTGCATGACATTTCTGACTTCTTGGTTAGACACCTTTCCCGTCTGCAGCAGGAAAACGGTGGATATATAAGGGCGCAGTGGGTGTTACACAGCGGGTGGTCACCAGTGGGTCTAGTAATGACAGGACGCTTTGTACATAAGAAAGTTCTTCTGGAAAAAAGGTACCGACTGGCTGGTCCTATGGCCCCAGGTTCTTACAGAAACAAAACACGACGACAACGACGGTGTGTGCATGGCACGAACCAAACTAG
Source organism: Lepidonotus clava (assembly GCA_936440205.1). Lineage (NCBI taxonomy): Eukaryota > Metazoa > Annelida > Polychaeta > Phyllodocida > Polynoidae > Lepidonotus > Lepidonotus clava. The sequence goes on along the minus strand of OW387143.1, from coordinate 14,724,320 downwards.
TTCGGCGTGACACCAGAAGGGGGTGCGCACTGCTGCATGACATTTCTGACTTCTTGGTTAGACACCTTTCCCGTCTGCAGCAGGAAAACGGTGGATATATAAGGGCGCAGTGGGTGTTACACAGCGGGTGGTCACCAGTGGGTCTAGTAATGATAGGACGCTTTGTACTTAAGAAAGTTCTTCTGGAAAAAAGGTACCGACTGGCTGGTCCTATGGCCCCAGGTTCTTACAGAAACAAAACACGACGACAACGACGGTGTGTGCATGGCACGAACCAAACTAGTTCGGCGTGACACCAGAAGGGGGTGCGCACTGCTGCATGACATTTCTGACTTCTTGGTTAGACACCTTTCCCGTCTGCAGCAGGAAAACGGTGGATATATAAGGGCGCAGTGGGTGTTACACAGCGGGTGGTCACCAGTGGGTCTAGTAATGACAGGACGCTTTGTACATAAGAAAGTTGTACTCGAAAAAAGTTACCGACTGGCTGGTCCTATGGCCCCAGGTTCTTACAGAAACAAAACACGACGGCAACAGTTCTAGTAATGATAGGACGCTTTGTACTTAAGAAAGTTCTTCTGGAAAAAAGGTACCGACTGGCTGGTCCTATGGCCCCAGGTTCTTACAGAAACAAAACACGACGACAACGACGGTGTGTGCATGGCACGAACCAAACTAGTTCGGCGTGACACCAGAAGGGGGTGCGCACTGCTGCATGACATTTCTGACTTCTTGGTTAGACACCTTTCCCGTCTGCAGCAGGAAAACGGTGGATATATAAGGGCGCAGTGGGTGTTACACAGCGGGTGGTCACCAGTGGGTCTAGTAATGACAGGACGCTTTGTACTTAAGAAAGTTGTACTTGAAAAAAATTACCGACTGGCTGGTCCTATGGCCCCAGGTTCTTACAGAAACAAAACACGACGACAACGACGGTGTGTGCATGGCACGAACCAAACTAGTTCGGCGTGACACCAGAAGGGGGTGCGCACTGCTGCATGACATTTCTGACTTCTTGGTTAGACACCTTTCCCGTCTGCAGCAGGAAAACGGTGGATATATAAGGGCGCAGTGGGTGTTACACAGCGGGTGGTCACCAGTGGGTCTAGTAATGACAGGACGCTTTGTACATAAGAAAGTTGTACTCGAAAAAAGTTACCGACTGGCTGGTCCTATGGCCCCAGGTTCTTACAGAAACAAAACACGACGGCAACAGTTCTAGTAATGATAGGACGCTTTGTACTTAAGAAAGTTCTTCTGGAAAAAAGGTACCGACTGGCTGGTCCTATGGCCCCAGGTTCTTACAGAAACAAAACACGACGACAACGACGGTGTGTGCATGGCACGAACCAAACTAGTTCGGCGTGACACCAGAAGGGGGTGCGCACTGCTGCATGACATTTCTGACTTCTTGGTTAGACACCTTTCCCGTCTGCAGCAGGAAAACGGTGGATATATAAGGGCGCAGTGGGTGTTACACAGCGGGTGGTCACCAGTGGGTCTAGTAATGACAGGACGCTTTGTACATAAGAAAGTTGTACTCGAAAAAAGTTACCGACTGGCTGGTCCTATGGCCCCAGGTTCTTACAGAAACAAAACACGACGGCAACAGTTCTAGTAATGATAGGACGCTTTGTACTTAAGAAAGTTCTTCTGGAAAAAAGGTACCGACTGGCTGGTCCTATGGCCCCAGGTTCTTACAGAAACAAAACACGACGACAACGACGGTGTGTGCATGGCACGAACCAAACTAGTTCGGCGTGACACCAGAAGGGGGTGCGCACTGCTGCATGACATTTCTGACTTCTTGGTTAGACACCTTTCCCGTCTGCAGCAGGAAAACGGTGGATATATAAGGGCGCAGTGGGTGTTACACAGCGGGTGGTCACCAGTGGGTCTAGTAATGACAGGACGCTTTGTACATAAGAAAGTTGTACTTGAAAAAAGTTACCGACTGGCTGGTCCTATGGCCCCAGGTTCTTACAGAAACAAAACACGACGGCAACAGTTCTAGTAATGATAGGACGCTTTGTACTTAAGAAAGTTCTTCTGGAAAAAAGGTACCGACTGGCTGGTCCTATGGCCCCAGGTTCTTACAGAAACAAAACACGACGACAACGACGGTGTGTGCATGGCACGAACCAAACTAGTTCGGCGTGACACCAGAAGGGGGTGCGCACTGCTGCATGACATTTCTGACTTCTTGGTTAGACACCTTTCCCGTCTGCAGCAGGAAAACGGTGGATATATAAGGGCGCAGTGGGTGTTACACAGCGGGTGGTCACCAGTGGGTCTAGTAATGACAGGACGCTTTGTACATAAGAAAGTTGTACTCGAAAAAAGTTACCGACTGGCTGGTCCTATGGCCCCAGGTTCTTACAGAAACAAAACACGACGGCACCAGTTCTAGTAATGATAGGACGCTTTGTACTTAAGAAAGTTCTTCTGGAAAAAAGGTACCGACTGGCTGGTCCTATGGCCCCAGGTTCTTACAGAAACAAAACACGACGACAACGACGGTGTGTGCATGGCACGAACCAAACTAGTTCGGCGTGACACCAGAAGGGGGTGCGCACTGCTGCATGACATTTCTGACTTCTTGGTTAGACACCTTTCCCGTCTGCAGCAGGAAAACGGTGGATATATAAGGGCGCAGTGGGTGTTACACAGCGGGTGGTCACCAGTGGGTCTAGTAATGACAGGACGCTTTGTACATAAGAAAGTTGTACTCGAAAAAAGTTACCGACTGGCTGGTCCTATGGCCCCAGGTTCTTACAGAAACAAAACACGACGGCAACAGTTCTAGTAATGATAGGACGCTTTGTACTTAAGAAAGTTCTTCTGGAAAAAAGGTACCGACTGGCTGGTCCTATGGCCCCAGGTTCTTACAGAAACAAAACACGACGACAACGACGGTGTGTGCATGGCACGAACCAAACTAGTTCGGCGTGACACCAGAAGGGGGTGCGCACTGCTGCATGACATTTCTGACTTCTTGGTTAGACACCTTTCCCGTCTGCAGCAGGAAAACGGTGGATATATAAGGGCGCAGTGGGTGTTACACAGCGGGTGGTCACCAGTGGGTCTAGTAATGACAGGACGCTTTGTACTTAAGAAAGTTGTACTTGAAAAAAATTACCGACTGGCTGGTCCTATGGCCCCAGGTTCTTACAGAAACAAAACACGACGACAACGACGGTGTGTGCATGGCACGAACCAAACTAGTTCGGCGTGACACCAGAAGGGGGTGCGCACTGCTGCATGACATTTCTGACTTCTTGGTTAGACACCTTTCCCGTCTGCAGCAGGAAAACGGTGGATATATAAGGGCGCAGTGGGTGTTACACAGCGGGTGGTCACCAGTGGGTCTAGTAATGACAGGACGCTTTGTACATAAGAAAGTTGTACTCGAAAAAAGTTACCGACTGGCTGGTCCTATGGCCCCAGGTTCTTACAGAAACAAAACACGACGGCAACAGTTCTAGTAATGATAGGACGCTTTGTACTTAAGAAAGTTCTTCTGGAAAAAAGGTACCGACTGGCTGGTCCTATGGCCCCAGGTTCTTACAGAAACAAAACACGACGACAACGACGGTGTGTGCATGGCACGAACCAAACTAGTTCGGCGTGACACCAGAAGGGGGTGCGCACTGCTGCATGACATTTCTGACTTCTTGGTTAGACACCTTTCCCGTCTGCAGCAGGAAAACGGTGGATATATAAGGGCGCAGTGGGTGTTACACAGCGGGTGGTCACCAGTGGGTCTAGTAATGACAGGACGCTTTGTACATAAGAAAGTTGTACTCGAAAAAAGTTACCGACTGGCTGGTCCTATGGCCCCAGGTTCTTACAGAAACAAAACACGACGGCAACAGTTCTAGTAATGATAGGACGCTTTGTACTTAAGAAAGTTCTTCTGGAAAAAAGGTACCGACTGGCTGGTCCTATGGCCCCAGGTTCTTACAGAAACAAAACACGACGACAACGACGGTGTGTGCATGGCACGAACCAAACTAGTTCGGCGTGACACCAGAAGGGGGTGCGCACTGCTGCATGACATTTCTGACTTCTTGGTTAGACACCTTTCCCGTCTGCAGCAGGAAAACGGTGGATATATAAGGGCGCAGTGGGTGTTACACAGCGGGTGGTCACCAGTGGGTCTAGTAATGACAGGACGCTTTGTACATAAGAAAGTTGTACTTGAAAAAAGTTACCGACTGGCTGGTCCTATGGCCCCAGGTTCTTACAGAAACAAAACACGACGGCAACAGTTCTAGTAATGATAGGACGCTTTGTACTTAAGAAAGTTCTTCTGGAAAAAAGGTACCGACTGGCTGGTCCTATGGCCCCAGGTTCTTACAGAAACAAAACACGACGACAACGACGGTGTGTGCATGGCACGAACCAAACTAGTTCGGCGTGACACCAGAAGGGGGTGCGCACTGCTGCATGACATTTCTGACTTCTTGGTTAGACACCTTTCCCGTCTGCAGCAGGAAAACGGTGGATATATAAGGGCGCAGTGGGTGTTACACAGCGGGTGGTCACCAGTGGGTCTAGTAATGACAGGACGCTTTGTACATAAGAAAGTTGTACTCGAAAAAAGTTACCGACTGGCTGGTCCTATGGCCCCAGGTTCTTACAGAAACAAAACACGACGGCACCAGTTCTAGTAATGATAGGACGCTTTGTACTTAAGAAAGTTCTTCTGGAAAAAAGGTACCGACTGGCTGGTCCTATGGCCCCAGGTTCTTACAGAAACAAAACACGACGACAACGACGGTGTGTGCATGGCACGAACCAAACTAGTTCGGCGTGACACCAGAAGGGGGTGCGCACTGCTGCATGACATTTCTGACTTCTTGGTTAGACACCTTTCCCGTCTGCAGCAGGAAAACGGTGGATATATAAGGGCGCAGTGGGTGTTACACAGCGGGTGGTCACCAGTGGGTCTAGTAATGACAGGACGCTTTGTACATAAGAAAGTTGTACTCGAAAAAAGTTACCGACTGGCTGGTCCTATGGCCCCAGGTTCTTACAGAAACAAAACACGACGGCAACAGTTCTAGTAATGATAGGACGCTTTGTACTTAAGAAAGTTCTTCTGGAAAAAAGGTACCGACTGGCTGGTCCTATGGCCCCAGGTTCTTACAGAAACAAAACACGACGACAACGACGGTGTGTGCATGGCACGAACCAAACTAGTTCGGCGTGACACCAGAAGGGGGTGCGCACTGCTGCATGACATTTCTGACTTCTTGGTTAGACACCTTTCCCGTCTGCAGCAGGAAAACGGTGGATATATAAGGGCGCAGTGGGTGTTACACAGCGGGTGGTCACCAGTGGGTCTAGTAATGACAGGACGCTTTGTACTTAAGAAAGTTGTACTTGAAAAAAATTACCGACTGGCTGGTCCTATGGCCCCAGGTTCTTACAGAAACAAAACACGACGACAACGACGGTGTGTGCATGGCACGAACCAAACTAGTTCGGCGTGACACCAGAAGGGGGTGCGCACTGCTGCATGACATTTCTGACTTCTTGGTTAGACACCTTTCCCGTCTGCAGCAGGAAAACGGTGGATATATAAGGGCGCAGTGGGTGTTACACAGCGGGTGGTCACCAGTGGGTCTAGTAATGACAGGACGCTTTGTACATAAGAAAGTTGTACTCGAAAAAAGTTACCGACTGGCTGGTCCTATGGCCCCAGGTTCTTACAGAAACAAAACACGACGGCAACAGTTCTAGTAATGATAGGACGCTTTGTACTTAAGAAAGTTCTTCTGGAAAAAAGGTACCGACTGGCTGGTCCTATGGCCCCAGGTTCTTACAGAAACAAAACACGACGACAACGACGGTGTGTGCATGGCACGAACCAAACTAGTTCGGCGTGACACCAGAAGGGGGTGCGCACTGCTGCATGACATTTCTGACTTCTTGGTTAGACACCTTTCCCGTCTGCAGCAGGAAAACGGTGGATATATAAGGGCGCAGTGGGTGTTACACAGCGGGTGGTCACCAGTGGGTCTAGTAATGACAGGACGCTTTGTACATAAGAAAGTTGTACTCGAAAAAAGTTACCGACTGGCTGGTCCTATGGCCCCAGGTTCTTACAGAAACAAAACACGACGGCAACAGTTCTAGTAATGATAGGACGCTTTGTACTTAAGAAAGTTCTTCTGGAAAAAAGGTACCGACTGGCTGGTCCTATGGCCCCAGGTTCTTACAGAAACAAAACACGACGACAACGACGGTGTGTGCATGGCACGAACCAAACTAGTTCGGCGTGACACCAGAAGGGGGTGCGCACTGCTGCATGACATTTCTGACTTCTTGGTTAGACACCTTTCCCGTCTGCAGCAGGAAAACGGTGGATATATAAGGGCGCAGTGGGTGTTACACAGCGGGTGGTCACCAGTGGGTCTAGTAATGACAGGACGCTTTGTACATAAGAAAGTTGTACTCGAAAAAAGTTACCGACTGGCTGGTCCTATGGCCCCAGGTTCTTACAGAAACAAAACACGACGGCAACAGTTCTAGTAATGATAGGACGCTTTGTACTTAAGAAAGTTCTTCTGGAAAAAAGGTACCGACTGGCTGGTCCTATGGCCCCAGGTTCTTACAGAAACAAAACACGACGACAACGACGGTGTGTGCATGGCACGAACCAAACTAGTTCGGCGTGACACCAGAAGGGGGTGCGCACTGCTGCATGACATTTCTGACTTCTTGGTTAGACACCTTTCCCGTCTGCAGCAGGAAAACGGTGGATATATAAGGGCGCAGTGGGTGTTACACAGCGGGTGGTCACCAGTGGGTCTAGTAATGACAGGACGCTTTGTACTTAAGAAAGTTGTACTTGAAAAAAATTACCGACTGGCTGGTCCTATGGCCCCAGGTTCTTACAGAAACAAAACACGACGACAACGACGGTGTGTGCATGGCACGAACCAAACTAGTTCGGCGTGACACCAGAAGGGGGTGCGCACTGCTGCATGACATTTCTGACTTCTTGGTTAGACACCTTTCCCGTCTGCAGCAGGAAAACGGTGGATATATAAGGGCGCAGTGGGTGTTACACAGCGGGTGGTCACCAGTGGGTCTAGTAATGACAGGACGCTTTGTACATAAGAAAGTTGTACTCGAAAAAAGTTACCGACTGGCTGGTCCTATGGCCCCAGGTTCTTACAGAAACAAAACACGACGGCAACAGTTCTAGTAATGATAGGACGCTTTGTACTTAAGAAAGTTCTTCTGGAAAAAAGGTACCGACTGGCTGGTCCTATGGCCCCAGGTTCTTACAGAAACAAAACACGACGACAACGACGGTGTGTGCATGGCACGAACCAAACTAGTTCGGCGTGACACCAGAAGGGGGTGCGCACTGCTGCATGACATTTCTGACTTCTTGGTTAGACACCTTTCCCGTCTGCAGCAGGAAAACGGTGGATATATAAGGGCGCAGTGGGTGTTACACAGCGGGTGGTCACCAGTGGGTCTAGTAATGACAGGACGCTTTGTACATAAGAAAGTTGTACTCGAAAAAAGTTACCGACTGGCTGGTCCTATGGCCCCAGGTTCTTACAGAAACAAAACACGACGGCACCAGTTCTAGTAATGATAGGACGCTTTGTACTTAAGAAAGTTCTTCTGGAAAAAAGGTACCGACTGGCTGGTCCTATGGCCCCAGGTTCTTACAGAAACAAAACACGACGACAACGACGGTGTGTGCATGGCACGAACCAAACTAGTTCGGCGTGACACCAGAAGGGGGTGCGCACTGCTGCATGACATTTCTGACTTCTTGGTTAGACACCTTTCCCGTCTGCAGCAGGAAAACGGTGGATATATAAGGGCGCAGTGGGTGTTACACAGCGGGTGGTCACCAGTGGGTCTAGTAATGACAGGACGCTTTGTACATAAGAAAGTTGTACTCGAAAAAAGTTACCGACTGGCTGGTCCTATGGCCCCAGGTTCTTACAGAAACAAAACACGACGGCAACAGTTCTAGTAATGATAGGACGCTTTGTACTTAAGAAAGTTCTTCTGGAAAAAAGGTACCGACTGGCTGGTCCTATGGCCCCAGGTTCTTACAGAAACAAAACACGACGACAACGACGGTGTGTGCATGGCACGAACCAAACTAGTTCGGCGTGACACCAGAAGGGGGTGCGCACTGCTGCATGACATTTCTGACTTCTTGGTTAGACACCTTTCCCGTCTGCAGCAGGAAAACGGTGGATATATAAGGGCGCAGTGGGTGTTACACAGCGGGTGGTCACCAGTGGGTCTAGTAATGACAGGACGCTTTGTACTTAAGAAAGTTGTACTTGAAAAAAATTACCGACTGGCTGGTCCTATGGCCCCAGGTTCTTACAGAAACAAAACACGACGACAACGACGGTGTGTGCATGGCACGAACCAAACTAGTTCGGCGTGACACCAGAAGGGGGTGCGCACTGCTGCATGACATTTCTGACTTCTTGGTTAGACACCTTTCCCGTCTGCAGCAGGAAAACGGTGGATATATAAGGGCGCAGTGGGTGTTACACAGCGGGTGGTCACCAGTGGGTCTAGTAATGACAGGACGCTTTGTACATAAGAAAGTTGTACTCGAAAAAAGTTACCGACTGGCTGGTCCTATGGCCCCAGGTTCTTACAGAAACAAAACACGACGGCAACAGTTCTAGTAATGATAGGACGCTTTGTACTTAAGAAAGTTCTTCTGGAAAAAAGGTACCGACTGGCTGGTCCTATGGCCCCAGGTTCTTACAGAAACAAAACACGACGACAACGACGGTGTGTGCATGGCACGAACCAAACTAGTTCGGCGTGACACCAGAAGGGGGTGCGCACTGCTGCATGACATTTCTGACTTCTTGGTTAGACACCTTTCCCGTCTGCAGCAGGAAAACGGTGGATATATAAGGGCGCAGTGGGTTTACACAGCGGGTGGTCACCAGTGGGTCTAGTAATGACAGGACGCTTTGTACATAAGAAAGTTGTACTCGAAAAAAGTTACCGACTGGCTGGTCCTATGGCCCCAGGTTCTTACAGAAACAAAACACGACGGCAACAGTTCTAGTAATGATAGGACGCTTTGTACTTAAGAAAGTTCTTCTGGAAAAAAGGTACCGACTGGCTGGTCCTATGGCCCCAGGTTCTTACAGAAACAAAACACGACGACAACGACGGTGTGTGCATGGCACGAACCAAACTAGTTCGGCGTGACACCAGAAGGGGGTGCGCACTGCTGCATGACATTTCTGACTTCTTGGTTAGACACCTTTCCCGTCTGCAGCAGGAAAACGGTGGATATATAAGGGCGCAGTGGGTGTTACACAGCGGGTGGTCACCAGTGGGTCTAGTAATGACAGGACGCTTTGTACATAAGAAAGTTGTACTCGAAAAAAGTTACCGACTGGCTGGTCCTATGGCCCCAGGTTCTTACAGAAACAAAACACGACGGCAACAGTTCTAGTAATGATAGGACGCTTTGTACTTAAGAAAGTTCTTCTGGAAAAAAGGTACCGACTGGCTGGTCCTATGGCCCCAGGTTCTTACAGAAACAAAACACGACGACAACGACGGTGTGTGCATGGCACGAACCAAACTAGTTCGGCGTGACACCAGAAGGGGGTGCGCACTGCTGCATGACATTTCTGACTTCTTGGTTAGACACCTTTCCCGTCTGCAGCAGGAAAACGGTGGATATATAAGGGCGCAGTGGGTGTTACACAGCGGGTGGTCACCAGTGGGTCTAGTAATGACAGGACGCTTTGTACTTAAGAAAGTTGTACTTGAAAAAAATTACCGACTGGCTGGTCCTATGGCCCCAGGTTCTTACAGAAACAAAACACGACGACAACGACGGTGTGTGCATGGCACGAACCAAACTAGTTCGGCGTGACACCAGAAGGGGGTGCGCACTGCTGCATGACATTTCTGACTTCTTGGTTAGACACCTTTCCCGTCTGCAGCAGGAAAACGGTGGATATATAAGGGCGCAGTGGGTGTTACACAGCGGGTGGTCACCAGTGGGTCTAGTAATGACAGGACGCTTTGTACATAAGAAAGTTGTACTCGAAAAAAGTTACCGACTGGCTGGTCCTATGGCCCCAGGTTCTTACAGAAACAAAACACGACGGCACCAGTTCTAGTAATGATAGGACGCTTTGTACTTAAGAAAGTTCTTCTGGAAAAAAGGTACCGACTGGCTGGTCCTATGGCCCCAGGTTCTTACAGAAACAAAACACGACGACAACGACGGTGTGTGCATGGCACGAACCAAACTAGTTCGGCGTGACACCAGAAGGGGGTGCGCACTGCTGCATGACATTTCTGACTTCTTGGTTAGACACCTTTCCCGTCTGCAGCAGGAAAACGGTGGATATATAAGGGCGCAGTGGGTTTACACAGCGGGTGGTCACCAGTGGGTCTAGTAATGACAGGACGCTTTGTACATAAGAAAGTTGTACTCGAAAAAAGTTACCGACTGGCTGGTCCTATGGCCCCAGGTTCTTACAGAAACAAAACACGACGGCAACAGTTCTAGTAATGATAGGACGCTTTGTACTTAAGAAAGTTCTTCTGGAAAAAAGGTACCGACTGGCTGGTCCTATGGCCCCAGGTTCTTACAGAAACAAAACACGACGACAACGACGGTGTGTGCATGGCACGAACCAAACTAGTTCGGCGTGACACCAGAAGGGGGTGCGCACTGCTGCATGACATTTCTGACTTCTTGGTTAGACACCTTTCCCGTCTGCAGCAGGAAAACGGTGGATATATAAGGGCGCAGTGGGTGTTACACAGCGGGTGGTCACCAGTGGGTCTAGTAATTACAGGACGCTTTGTACATAAGATAGTTGTACTTGAAAAAAGTTACCGACTGGCTGGTCCTATGGCCCCAGGTTCTTACAGAAACAAAACACGACGACAACGACGGTGTGTGCATGGCACGAACCAAACTAGTTCGGCGTGACACCAGAAGGGGGTGCGCACTGCTGCATGACATTTCTGACTTCTTGGTTAGACACCTTTCCCGTCTGCAGCAGGAAAACGGTGGATATATAAGGGCGCAGTGGGTGTTACACAGCGGGTGGTCACCAGTGGGTCTAGTAATGACAGGACGCTTTGTACATAAGAAAGTTGTACTCGAAAAAAGTTACCGACTGGCTGGTCCTATGGCCCCAGGTTCTTACAGAAACAAAACACGACGGCAACAGTTCTAGTAATGATAGGACGCTTTGTACTTAAGAAAGTTCTTCTGGAAAAAAGGTACCGACTGGCTGGTCCTATGGCCCCAGGTTCTTACAGAAACAAAACACGACGACAACGACGGTGTGTGCATGGCACGAACCAAACTAGTTCGGCGTGACACCAGAAGGGGGTGCGCACTGCTGCATGACATTTCTGACTTCTTGGTTAGACACCTTTCCCGTCTGCAGCAGGAAAACGGTGGATATATAAGGGCGCAGTGGGTGTTACACAGCGGGTGGTCACCAGTGGGTCTAGTAATGACAGGACGCTTTGTACATAAGAAAGTTGTACTCGAAAAAAGTTACCGACTGGCTGGTCCTATGGCCCCAGGTTCTTACAGAAACAAAACACGACGGCAACAGTTCTAGTAATGATAGGACGCTTTGTACTTAAGAAAGTTCTTCTGGAAAAAAGGTACCGACTGGCTGGTCCTATGGCCCCAGGTTCTTACAGAAACAAAACACGACGACAACGACGGTGTGTGCATGGCACGAACCAAACTAGTTCGGCGTGACACCAGAAGGGGGTGCGCACTGCTGCATGACATTTCTGACTTCTTGGTTAGACACCTTTCCCGTCTGCAGCAGGAAAACGGTGGATATATAAGGGCGCAGTGGGTGTTACACAGCGGGTGGTCACCAGTGGGTATAGTAATGACAGGACGCTTTGTACATAAGAAAGTTGTACTTGAAAAAAGTTACCGACTGGCTGGTCCTATGGCCCCAGGTTCTTACAGAAACAAAACACGACGACAACGACGGTGTGTGCATGGCACGAACCAAACTAGTTCGGCGTGACACCAGAAGGGGGTGCGCACTGCTGCATGACATTTCTGACTTCTTGGTTAGACACCTTTCCCGTCTGCAGCAGGAAAACGGTGGATATATAAGGGCGCAGTGGGTGTTACACAGCGGGTGGTCACCAGTGGGTCTAGTAATGACAGGACGCTTTGTACATAAGAAAGTTGTACTCGAAAAAAGTTACCGACTGGCTGGTCCTATGGCCCCAGGTTCTTACAGAAACAAAACACGACGGCAACAGTTCTAGTAATGATAGGACGCTTTGTACTTAAGAAAGTTCTTCTGGAAAAAAGGTACCGACTGGCTGGTCCTATGGCCCCAGGTTCTTACAGAAACAAAACACGACGACAACGACGGTGTGTGCATGGCACGAACCAAACTAGTTCGGCGTGACACCAGAAGGGGGTGCGCACTGCTGCATGACATTTCTGACTTCTTGGTTAGACACCTTTCCCGTCTGCAGCAGGAAAACGGTGGATATATAAGGGCGCAGTGGGTGTTACACAGCGGGTGGTCACCAGTGGGTCTAGTAATGACAGGACGCTTTGTACATAAGAAAGTTGTACTTGAAAAAAGTTACCGACTGGCTGGTCCTATGGCCCCAGGTTCTTACAGAAACAAAACACGACGGCAACAGTTCTAGTAATGATAGGACGCTTTGTACTTAAGAAAGTTCTTCTGGAAAAAAGGTACCGACTGGCTGGTCCTATGGCCCCAGGTTCTTACAGAAACAAAACACGACGACAACGACGGTGTGTGCATGGCACGAACCAAACTAGTTCGGCGTGACACCAGAAGGGGGTGCGCACTGCTGCATGACATTTCTGACTTCTTGGTTAGACACCTTTCCCGTCTGCAGCAGGAAAACGGTGGATATATAAGGGCGCAGTGGGTGTTACACAGCGGGTGGTCACCAGTGGGTCTAGTAATGACAGGACGCTTTGTACATAAGAAAGTTGTACTCGAAAAAAGTTACCGACTGGCTGGTCCTATGGCCCCAGGTTCTTACAGAAACAAAACACGACGGCAACAGTTCTAGTAATGATAGGACGCTTTGTACTTAAGAAAGTTCTTCTGGAAAAAAGGTACCGACTGGCTGGTCCTATGGCCCCAGGTTCTTACAGAAACAAAACACGACGACAACGACGGTGTGTGCATGGCACGAACCAAACTAGTTCGGCGTGACACCAGAAGGGGGTGCGCACTGCTGCATGACATTTCTGACTTCTTGGTTAGACACCTTTCCCGTCTGCAGCAGGAAAACGGTGGATATATAAGGGCGTAGTGGGTGTTACACAGCGGGTGGTCACCAGTGGGTCTAGTAATGACAGGACGCTTTGTACATAAGAAAGTTGTACTCGAAAAAAGTTACCGACTGGCTGGTCCTATGGCCCCAGGTTCTTACAGAAACAAAACACGACGGCAACAGTTCTAGTAATGATAGGACGCTTTGTACTTAAGAAAGTTCTTCTGGAAAAAAGGTACCGACTGGCTGGTCCTATGGCCCCAGGTTCTTACAGAAACAAAACACGACGACAACGACGGTGTGTGCATGGCACGAACCAAACTAGTTCGGCGTGACACCAGAAGGGGGTGCGCACTGCTGCATGACATTTCTGACTTCTTGGTTAGACACCTTTCCCGTCTGCAGCAGGAAAACGGTGGATATATAAGGGCGCAGTGGGTGTTACACAGCGGGTGGTCACCAGTGGGTCTAGTAATGATAGGACGCTTTGTACTTAAGAAAGTTCTTCTGGAAAAAAGGTACCGACTGGCTGGTCCTATGGCCCCAGGTTCTTACAGAAACAAAACACGACGACAACGACGGTGTGTGCATGGCACGAACCAAACTAGTTCGGCGTGACACCAGAAGGGGGTGCGCACTGCTGCATGACATTTCTGACTTCTTGGTTAGACACCTTTCCCGTCTGCAGCAGGAAAACGGTGGATATATAAGGGCGCAGTGGGTGTTACACAGCGGGTGGTCACCAGTGGGTCTAGTAATGACAGGACGCTTTGTACATAAGAAAGTTGTACTCGAAAAAAGTTACCGACTGGCTGGTCCTATGGCCCCAGGTTCTTACAGAAACAAAACACGACGGCAACAGTTCTAGTAATGATAGGACGCTTTGTACTTAAGAAAGTTCTTCTGGAAAAAAGGTACCGACTGGCTGGTCCTATGGCCCCAGGTTCTTACAGAAACAAAACACGACGACAACGACGGTGTGTGCATGGCACGAACCAAACTAGTTCGGCGTGACACCAGAAGGGGGTGCGCACTGCTGCATGACATTTCTGACTTCTTGGTTAGACACCTTTCCCGTCTGCAGCAGGAAAACGGTGGATATATAAGGGCGCAGTGGGTGTTACACAGCGGGTGGTCACCAGTGGGTCTAGTAATGACAGGACGCTTTGTACTTAAGAAAGTTGTACTTGAAAAAAATTACCGACTGGCTGGTCCTATGGCCCCAGGTTCTTACAGAAACAAAACACGACGACAACGACGGTGTGTGCATGGCACGAACCAAACTAGTTCGGCGTGACACCAGAAGGGGGTGCGCACTGCTGCATGACATTTCTGACTTCTTGGTTAGACACCTTTCCCGTCTGCAGCAGGAAAACGGTGGATATATAAGGGCGCAGTGGGTGTTACACAGCGGGTGGTCACCAGTGGGTCTAGTAATGACAGGACGCTTTGTACATAAGAAAGTTGTACTCGAAAAAAGTTACCGACTGGCTGGTCCTATGGCCCCAGGTTCTTACAGAAACAAAACACGACGGCAACAGTTCTAGTAATGATAGGACGCTTTGTACTTAAGAAAGTTCTTCTGGAAAAAAGGTACCGACTGGCTGGTCCTATGGCCCCAGGTTCTTACAGAAACAAAACACGACGACAACGACGGTGTGTGCATGGCACGAACCAAACTAGTTCGGCGTGACACCAGAAGGGGGTGCGCACTGCTGCATGACATTTCTGACTTCTTGGTTAGACACCTTTCCCGTCTGCAGCAGGAAAACGGTGGATATATAAGGGCGCAGTGGGCTTACACAGCGGGTGGTCACCAGTGGGTCTAGTAATGACAGGACGCTTTGTACATAAGAAAGTTGTACTCGAAAAAAGTTACCGACTGGCTGGTCCTATGGCCCCAGGTTCTTACAGAAACAAAACACGACGGCAACAGTTCTAGTAATGATAGGACGCTTTGTACTTAAGAAAGTTCTTCTGGAAAAAAGGTACCGACTGGCTGGTCCTATGGCCCCAGGTTCTTACAGAAACAAAACACGACGACAACGACGGTGTGTGCATGGCACGAACCAAACTAGTTCGGCGTGACACCAGAAGGGGGTGCGCACTGCTGCATGACATTTCTGACTTCTTGGTTAGACACCTTTCCCGTCTGCAGCAGGAAAACGGTGGATATATAAGGGCGCAGTGGGTGTTACACAGCGGGTGGTCACCAGTGGGTCTAGTAATGACAGGACGCTTTGTACATAAGAAAGTTGTACTTGAAAAAAGTTACCGACTGGCTGGTCCTATGGCCCCAGGTTCTTACAGAAACAAAACACGACGACAACGACGGTGTGTGCATGGCACGAACCAAACTAGTTCGGCGTGACACCAGAAGGGGGTGCGCACTGCTGCATGACATTTCTGACTTCTTGGTTAGACACCTTTCCCGTCTGCAGCAGGAAAACGGTGGATATATAAGGGCGCAGTGGGTGTTACACAGCGGGTGGTCACCAGTGGGTCTAGTAATGACAGGACGCTTTGTACATAAGAAAGTTGTACTCGAAAAAAGTTACCGACTGGCTGGTCCTATGGCCCCAGGTTCTTACAGAAACAAAACACGACGGCAACAGTTCTAGTAATGATAGGACGCTTTGTACTTAAGAAAGTTCTTCTGGAAAAAAGGTACCAACTGGCTGGTCCTATGGCCCCAGGTTCTTACAGAAACAAAACACGACGACAACGACGGTGTGTGCATGGCACGAACCAAACTAGTTCGGCGTGACACCAGAAGGGGGTGCGCACTGCTGCATGACATTTCTGACTTCTTGGTTAGACACCTTTCCCGTCTGCAGCAGGAAAACGGTGGATATATAAGGGCGCAGTGGGTGTTACACAGCGGGTGGTCACCAGTGGGTCTAGTAATGACAGGACGCTTTGTACATAAGAAAGTTGTACTCGAAAAAAGTTACCGACTGGCTGGTCCTATGGCCCCAGGTTCTTACAGAAACAAAACACGACGGCAACAGTTCTAGTAATGATAGGACGCTTTGTACTTAAGAAAGTTCTTCTGGAAAAAAGGTACCGACTGGCTGGTCCTATGGCCCCAGGTTCTTACAGAAACAAAACACGACGACAACGACGGTGTGTGCATGGCACGAACCAAACTAGTTCGGCGTGACACCAGAAGGGGGTGCGCACTGCTGCATGACATTTCTGACTTCTTGGTTAGACACCTTTCCCGTCTGCAGCAGGAAAACGGTGGATATATAAGGGCGCAGTGGGTGTTACACAGCGGGTGGTCACCAGTGGGTATAGTAATGACAGGACGCTTTGTACATAAGAAAGTTGTACTTGAAAAAAGTTACCGACTGGCTGGTCCTATGGCCCCAGGTTCTTACAGAAACAAAACACGACGACAACGACGGTGTGTGCATGGCACGAACCAAACTAGTTCGGCGTGACACCAGAAGGGGGTGCGCACTGCTGCATGACATTTCTGACTTCTTGGTTAGACACCTTTCCCGTCTGCAGCAGGAAAACGGTGGATATATAAGGGCGCAGTGGGTGTTACACAGCGGGTGGTCACCAGTGGGTCTAGTAATGACAGGACGCTTTGTACATAAGAAAGTTGTACTCGAAAAAAGTTACCGACTGGCTGGTCCTATGGCCCCAGGTTCTTACAGAAACAAAACACGACGGCAACAGTTCTAGTAATGATAGGACGCTTTGTACTTAAGAAAGTTCTTCTGGAAAAAAGGTACCGACTGGCTGGTCCTATGGCCCCAGGTTCTTACAGAAACAAAACACGACGACAACGACGGTGTGTGCATGGCACGAACCAAACTAGTTCGGCGTGACACCAGAAGGGGGTGCGCACTGCTGCATGACATTTCTGACTTCTTGGTTAGACACCTTTCCCGTCTGCAGCAGGAAAACGGTGGATATATAAGGGCGCAGTGGGTGTTACACAGCGGGTGGTCACCAGTGGGTCTAGTAATGACAGGACGCTTTGTACATAAGAAA
Organism: Lepidonotus clava; assembly: GCA_936440205.1. Taxonomy (NCBI): domain Eukaryota; kingdom Metazoa; phylum Annelida; class Polychaeta; order Phyllodocida; family Polynoidae; genus Lepidonotus; species Lepidonotus clava. Next base: position 14,707,004 of record OW387143.1, on the reverse strand, counting down.
GTTGTACTTGAAAAAAGTTACCGACTGGCTGGTCCTATGGCCCCAGGTTCTTACAGAAACAAAACACGACGGCAACAGTTCTAGTAATGATAGGACGCTTTGTACTTAAGAAAGTTCTTCTGGAAAAAAGGTACCGACTGGCTGGTCCTATGGCCCCAGGTTCTTACAGAAACAAAACACGACGACAACGACGGTGTGTGCATGGCACGAACCAAACTAGTTCGGCGTGACACCAGAAGGGGGTGCGCACTGCTGCATGACATTTCTGACTTCTTGGTTAGACACCTTTCCCGTCTGCAGCAGGAAAACGGTGGATATATAAGGGCGCAGTGGGTGTTACACAGCGGGTGGTCACCAGTGGGTCTAGTAATGACAGGACGCTTTGTACATAAGAAAGTTGTACTCGAAAAAAGTTACCGACTGGCTGGTCCTATGGCCCCAGGTTCTTACAGAAACAAAACACGACGGCACCAGTTCTAGTAATGATAGGACGCTTTGTACTTAAGAAAGTTCTTCTGGAAAAAAGGTACCGACTGGCTGGTCCTATGGCCCCAGGTTCTTACAGAAACAAAACACGACGACAACGACGGTGTGTGCATGGCACGAACCAAACTAGTTCGGCGTGACACCAGAAGGGGGTGCGCACTGCTGCATGACATTTCTGACTTCTTGGTTAGACACCTTTCCCGTCTGCAGCAGGAAAACGGTGGATATATAAGGGCGCAGTGGGTGTTACACAGCGGGTGGTCACCAGTGGGTCTAGTAATGACAGGACGCTTTGTACATAAGAAAGTTGTACTCGAAAAAAGTTACCGACTGGCTGGTCCTATGGCCCCAGGTTCTTACAGAAACAAAACACGACGGCAACAGTTCTAGTAATGATAGGACGCTTTGTACTTAAGAAAGTTCTTCTGGAAAAAAGGTACCGACTGGCTGGTCCTATGGCCCCAGGTTCTTACAGAAACAAAACACGACGACAACGACGGTGTGTGCATGGCACGAACCAAACTAGTTCGGCGTGACACCAGAAGGGGGTGCGCACTGCTGCATGACATTTCTGACTTCTTGGTTAGACACCTTTCCCGTCTGCAGCAGGAAAACGGTGGATATATAAGGGCGCAGTGGGTGTTACACAGCGGGTGGTCACCAGTGGGTCTAGTAATGATAGGTCGCTTTGTACTTAAGAAAGTTCTTCTGGAAAAAAGGTACCGACTGGCTGGTCCTATGGCCCCAGGTTCTTACAGAAACAAAACACGACGACAACGACGGTGTGTGCATGGCACGAACCAAACTAGTTCGGCGTGACACCAGAAGGGGGTGCGCACTGCTGCATGACATTTCTGACTTCTTGGTTAGACACCTTTCCCGTCTGCAGCAGGAAAACGGTGGATATATAAGGGCGCAGTGGGTGTTACACAGCGGGTGGTCACCAGTGGGTCTAGTAATGACAGGACGCTTTGTACATAAGAAAGTTGTACTCGAAAAAAGTTACCGACTGGCTGGTCCTATGGCCCCAGGTTCTTACAGAAACAAAACACGACGGCAACAGTTCTAGTAATGATAGGACGCTTTGTACTTAAGAAAGTTCTTCTGGAAAAAAGGTACCGACTGGCTGGTCCTATGGCCCCAGGTTCTTACAGAAACAAAACACGACGACAACGACGGTGTGTGCATGGCACGAACCAAACTAGTTCGGCGTGACACCAGAAGGGGGTGCGCACTGCTGCATGACATTTCTGACTTCTTGGTTAGACACCTTTCCCGTCTGCAGCAGGAAAACGGTGGATATATAAGGGCGCAGTGGGTGTTACACAGCGGGTGGTCACCAGTGGGTCTAGTAATGACAGGACGCTTTGTACTTAAGAAAGTTGTACTTGAAAAAAATTACCGACTGGCTGGTCCTATGGCCCCAGGTTCTTACAGAAACAAAACACGACGACAACGACGGTGTGTGCATGGCACGAACCAAACTAGTTCGGCGTGACACCAGAAGGGGGTGCGCACTGCTGCATGACATTTCTGACTTCTTGGTTAGACACCTTTCCCGTCTGCAGCAGGAAAACGGTGGATATATAAGGGCGCAGTGGGTGTTACACAGCGGGTGGTCACCAGTGGGTCTAGTAATGACAGGACGCTTTGTACATAAGAAAGTTGTACTCGAAAAAAGTTACCGACTGGCTGGTCCTATGGCCCCAGGTTCTTACAGAAACAAAACACGACGGCAACAGTTCTAGTAATGATAGGACGCTTTGTACTTAAGAAAGTTCTTCTGGAAAAAAGGTACCGACTGGCTGGTCCTATGGCCCCAGGTTCTTACAGAAACAAAACACGACGACAACGACGGTGTGTGCATGGCACGAACCAAACTAGTTCGGCGTGACACCAGAAGGGGGTGCGCACTGCTGCATGACATTTCTGACTTCTTGGTTAGACACCTTTCCCGTCTGCAGCAGGAAAACGGTGGATATATAAGGGCGCAGTGGGTTTACACAGCGGGTGGTCACCAGTGGGTCTAGTAATGACAGGACGCTTTGTACATAAGAAAGTTGTACTCGAAAAAAGTTACCGACTGGCTGGTCCTATGGCCCCAGGTTCTTACAGAAACAAAACACGACGGCAACAGTTCTAGTAATGATAGGACGCTTTGTACTTAAGAAAGTTCTTCTGGAAAAAAGGTACCGACTGGCTGGTCCTATGGCCCCAGGTTCTTACAGAAACAAAACACGACGACAACGACGGTGTGTGCATGGCACGAACCAAACTAGTTCGGCGTGACACCAGAAGGGGGTGCGCACTGCTGCATGACATTTCTGACTTCTTGGTTAGACACCTTTCCCGTCTGCAGCAGGAAAACGGTGGATATATAAGGGCGCAGTGGGTGTTACACAGCGGGTGGTCACCAGTGGGTCTAGTAATGACAGGACGCTTTGTACATAAGAAAGTTGTACTTGAAAAAAGTTACCGACTGGCTGGTCCTATGGCCCCAGGTTCTTACAGAAACAAAACACGACGACAACGACGGTGTGTGCATGGCACGAACCAAACTAGTTCGGCGTGACACCAGAAGGGGGTGCGCACTGCTGCATGACATTTCTGACTTCTTGGTTAGACACCTTTCCCGTCTGCAGCAGGAAAACGGTGGATATATAAGGGCGCAGTGGGTGTTACACAGCGGGTGGTCACCAGTGGGTCTAGTAATGACAGGACGCTTTGTACATAAGAAAGTTGTACTCGAAAAAAGTTACCGACTGGCTGGTCCTATGGCCCCAGGTTCTTACAGAAACAAAACACGACGGCAACAGTTCTAGTAATGATAGGACGCTTTGTACTTAAGAAAGTTCTTCTGGAAAAAAGGTACCGACTGGCTGGTCCTATGGCCCCAGGTTCTTACAGAAACAAAACACGACGACAACGACGGTGTGTGCATGGCACGAACCAAACTAGTTCGGCGTGACACCAGAAGGGGGTGCGCACTGCTGCATGACATTTCTGACTTCTTGGTTAGACACCTTTCCCGTCTGCAGCAGGAAAACGGTGGATATATAAGGGCGCAGTGGGTGTTACACAGCGGGTGGTCACCAGTGGGTCTAGTAATGACAGGACGCTTTGTACATAAGAAAGTTGTACTCGAAAAAAGTTACCGACTGGCTGGTCCTATGGCCCCAGGTTCTTACAGAAACAAAACACGACGGCAACAGTTCTAGTAATGATAGGACGCTTTGTACTTAAGAAAGTTCTTCTGGAAAAAAGGTACCGACTGGCTGGTCCTATGGCCCCAGGTTCTTACAGAAACAAAACACGACGACAACGACGGTGTGTGCATGGCACGAACCAAACTAGTTCGGCGTGACACCAGAAGGGGGTGCGCACTGCTGCATGACATTTCTGACTTCTTGGTTAGACACCTTTCCCGTCTGCAGCAGGAAAACGGTGGATATATAAGGGCGCAGTGGGTGTTACACAGCGGGTGGTCACCAGTGGGTCTAGTAATGACAGGACGCTTTGTACATAAGAAAGTTGTACTCGAAAAAAGTTACCGACTGGCTGGTCCTATGGCCCCAGGTTCTTACAGAAACAAAACACGACGGCAACAGTTCTAGTAATGATAGGACGCTTTGTACTTAAGAAAGTTCTTCTGGAAAAAAGGTACCGACTGGCTGGTCCTATGGCCCCAGGTTCTTACAGAAACAAAACACGACGACAACGACGGTGTGTGCATGGCACGAACCAAACTAGTTCGGCGTGACACCAGAAGGGGGTGCGCACTGCTGCATGACATTTCTGACTTCTTGGTTAGACACCTTTCCCGTCTGCAGCAGGAAAACGGTGGATATATAAGGGCGCAGTGGGTGTTACACAGCGGGTGGTCACCAGTGGGTCTAGTAATGACAGGACGCTTTGTACATAAGAAAGTTGTACTCGAAAAAAGTTACCGACTGGCTGGTCCTATGGCCCCAGGTTCTTACAGAAACAAAACACGACGGCAACAGTTCTAGTAATGATAGGACGCTTTGTACTTAAGAAAGTTCTTCTGGAAAAAAGGTACCGACTGGCTGGTCCTATGGCCCCAGGTTCTTACAGAAACAAAACACGACGACAACGACGGTGTGTGCATGGCACGAACCAAACTAGTTCGGCGTGACACCAGAAGGGGGTGCGCACTGCTGCATGACATTTCTGACTTCTTGGTTAGACACCTTTCCCGTCTGCAGCAGGAAAACGGTGGATATATAAGGGCGCAGTGGGTGTTACACAGCGGGTGGTCACCAGTGGGTCTAGTAATGACAGGACGCTTTGTACATAAGAAAGTTGTACTCGAAAAAAGTTACCGACTGGCTGGTCCTATGGCCCCAGGTTCTTACAGAAACAAAACACGACGGCAACAGTTCTAGTAATGATAGGACGCTTTGTACTTAAGAAAGTTCTTCTGGAAAAAAGGTACCGACTGGCTGGTCCTATGGCCCCAGGTTCTTACAGAAACAAAACACGACGACAACGACGGTGTGTGCATGGCACGAACCAAACTAGTTCGGCGTGACACCAGAAGGGGGTGCGCACTGCTGCATGACATTTCTGACTTCTTGGTTAGACACCTTTCCCGTCTGCAGCAGGAAAACGGTGGATATATAAGGGCGCAGTGGGTGTTACACAGCGGGTGGTCACCAGTGGGTCTAGTAATGACAGGACGCTTTGTACTTAAGAAAGTTGTACTTGAAAAAAATTACCGACTGGCTGGTCCTATGGCCCCAGGTTCTTACAGAAACAAAACACGACGACAACGACGGTGTGTGCATGGCACGAACCAAACTAGTTCGGCGTGACACCAGAAGGGGGTGCGCACTGCTGCATGACATTTCTGACTTCTTGGTTAGACACCTTTCCCGTCTGCAGCAGGAAAACGGTGGATATATAAGGGCGCAGTGGGTGTTACACAGCGGGTGGTCACCAGTGGGTCTAGTAATGACAGGACGCTTTGTACATAAGAAAGTTGTACTCGAAAAAAGTTACCGACTGGCTGGTCCTATGGCCCCAGGTTCTTACAGAAACAAAACACGACGGCAACAGTTCTAGTAATGATAGGACGCTTTGTACTTAAGAAAGTTCTTCTGGAAAAAAGGTACCGACTGGCTGGTCCTATGGCCCCAGGTTCTTACAGAAACAAAACACGACGACAACGACGGTGTGTGCATGGCACGAACCAAACTAGTTCGGCGTGACACCAGAAGGGGGTGCGCACTGCTGCATGACATTTCTGACTTCTTGGTTAGACACCTTTCCCGTCTGCAGCAGGAAAACGGTGGATATATAAGGGCGCAGTGGGTGTTACACAGCGGGTGGTCACCAGTGGGTCTAGTAATGACAGGACGCTTTGTACATAAGAAAGTTGTACTCGAAAAAAGTTACCGACTGGCTGGTCCTATGGCCCCAGGTTCTTACAGAAACAAAACACGACGGCAACAGTTCTAGTAATGATAGGACGCTTTGTACTTAAGAAAGTTCTTCTGGAAAAAAGGTACCGACTGGCTGGTCCTATGGCCCCAGGTTCTTACAGAAACAAAACACGACGACAACGACGGTGTGTGCATGGCACGAACCAAACTAGTTCGGCGTGACACCAGAAGGGGGTGCGCACTGCTGCATGACATTTCTGACTTCTTGGTTAGACACCTTTCCCGTCTGCAGCAGGAAAACGGTGGATATATAAGGGCGCAGTGGGTGTTACACAGCGGGTGGTCACCAGTGGGTCTAGTAATGACAGGACGCTTTGTACATAAGAAAGTTGTACTTGAAAAAAGTTACCGACTGGCTGGTCCTATGGCCCCAGGTTCTTACAGAAACAAAACACGACGGCAACAGTTCTAGTAATGATAGGACGCTTTGTACTTAAGAAAGTTCTTCTGGAAAAAAGGTACCGACTGGCTGGTCCTATGGCCCCAGGTTCTTACAGAAACAAAACACGACGACAACGACGGTGTGTGCATGGCACGAACCAAACTAGTTCGGCGTGACACCAGAAGGGGGTGCGCACTGCTGCATGACATTTCTGACTTCTTGGTTAGACACCTTTCCCGTCTGCAGCAGGAAAACGGTGGATATATAAGGGCGCAGTGGGTGTTACACAGCGGGTGGTCACCAGTGGGTCTAGTAATGACAGGACGCTTTGTACATAAGAAAGTTGTACTCGAAAAAAGTTACCGACTGGCTGGTCCTATGGCCCCAGGTTCTTACAGAAACAAAACACGACGGCACCAGTTCTAGTAATGATAGGACGCTTTGTACTTAAGAAAGTTCTTCTGGAAAAAAGGTACCGACTGGCTGGTCCTATGGCCCCAGGTTCTTACAGAAACAAAACACGACGACAACGACGGTGTGTGCATGGCACGAACCAAACTAGTTCGGCGTGACACCAGAAGGGGGTGCGCACTGCTGCATGACATTTCTGACTTCTTGGTTAGACACCTTTCCCGTCTGCAGCAGGAAAACGGTGGATATATAAGGGCGCAGTGGGTGTTACACAGCGGGTGGTCACCAGTGGGTCTAGTAATGACAGGACGCTTTGTACATAAGAAAGTTGTACTCGAAAAAAGTTACCGACTGGCTGGTCCTATGGCCCCAGGTTCTTACAGAAACAAAACACGACGGCAACAGTTCTAGTAATGATAGGACGCTTTGTACTTAAGAAAGTTCTTCTGGAAAAAAGGTACCGACTGGCTGGTCCTATGGCCCCAGGTTCTTACAGAAACAAAACACGACGACAACGACGGTGTGTGCATGGCACGAACCAAACTAGTTCGGCGTGACACCAGAAGGGGGTGCGCACTGCTGCATGACATTTCTGACTTCTTGGTTAGACACCTTTCCCGTCTGCAGCAGGAAAACGGTGGATATATAAGGGCGCAGTGGGTGTTACACAGCGGGTGGTCACCAGTGGGTCTAGTAATGACAGGACGCTTTGTACTTAAGAAAGTTGTACTTGAAAAAAATTACCGACTGGCTGGTCCTATGGCCCCAGGTTCTTACAGAAACAAAACACGACGACAACGACGGTGTGTGCATGGCACGAACCAAACTAGTTCGGCGTGACACCAGAAGGGGGTGCGCACTGCTGCATGACATTTCTGACTTCTTGGTTAGACACCTTTCCCGTCTGCAGCAGGACAACGGTGGATATATAAGGGCGCAGTGGGTGTTACACAGCGGGTGGTCACCAGTGGGTCTAGTAATGACAGGACGCTTTGTACATAAGAAAGTTGTACTCGAAAAAAGTTACCGACTGGCTGGTCCTATGGCCCCAGGTTCTTACAGAAACAAAACACGACGGCAACAGTTCTAGTAATGATAGGACGCTTTGTACTTAAGAAAGTTCTTCTGGAAAAAAGGTACCGACTGGCTGGTCCTATGGCCCCAGGTTCTTACAGAAACAAAACACGACGACAACGACGGTGTGTGCATGGCACGAACCAAACTAGTTCGGCGTGACACCAGAAGGGGGTGCGCACTGCTGCATGACATTTCTGACTTCTTGGTTAGACACCTTTCCCGTCTGCAGCAGGAAAACGGTGGATATATAAGGGCGCAGTGGGTTTACACAGCGGGTGGTCACCAGTGGGTCTAGTAATGACAGGACGCTTTGTACATAAGAAAGTTGTACTCGAAAAAAGTTACCGACTGGCTGGTCCTATGGCCCCAGGTTCTTACAGAAACAAAACACGACGGCAACAGTTCTAGTAATGATAGGACGCTTTGTACTTAAGAAAGTTCTTCTGGAAAAAAGGTACCGACTGGCTGGTCCTATGGCCCCAGGTTCTTACAGAAACAAAACACGACGACAACGACGGTGTGTGCATGGCACGAACCAAACTAGTTCGGCGTGACACCAGAAGGGGGTGCGCACTGCTGCATGACATTTCTGACTTCTTGGTTAGACACCTTTCCCGTCTGCAGCAGGAAAACGGTGGATATATAAGGGCGCAGTGGGTGTTACACAGCGGGTGGTCACCAGTGGGTCTAGTAATGACAGGACGCTTTGTACATAAGAAAGTTGTACTTGAAAAAAGTTACCGACTGGCTGGTCCTATGGCCCCAGGTTCTTACAGAAACAAAACACGACGACAACGACGGTGTGTGCATGGCACGAACCAAACTAGTTCGGCGTGACACCAGAAGGGGGTGCGCACTGCTGCATGACATTTCTGACTTCTTGGTTAGACACCTTTCCCGTCTGCAGCAGGAAAACGGTGGATATATAAGGGCGCAGTGGGTGTTACACAGCGGGTGGTCACCAGTGGGTCTAGTAATGACAGGACGCTTTGTACATAAGAAAGTTGTACTCGAAAAAAGTTACCGACTGGCTGGTCCTATGGCCCCAGGTTCTTACAGAAACAAAACACGACGGCAACAGTTCTAGTAATGATAGGACGCTTTGTACTTAAGAAAGTTCTTCTGGAAAAAAGGTACCGACTGGCTGGTCCTATGGCCCCAGGTTCTTACAGAAACAAAACACGACGACAACGACGGTGTGTGCATGGCACGAACCAAACTAGTTCGGCGTGACACCAGAAGGGGGTGCGCACTGCTGCATGACATTTCTGACTTCTTGGTTAGACACCTTTCCCGTCTGCAGCAGGAAAACGGTGGATATATAAGGGCGCAGTGGGTGTTACACAGCGGGTGGTCACCAGTGGGTCTAGTAATGACAGGACGCTTTGTACATAAGAAAGTTGTACTTGAAAAAAGTTACCGACTGGCTGGTCCTATGGCCCCAGGTTCTTACAGAAACAAAACACGACGGCAACAGTTCTAGTAATGATAGGACGCTTTGTACTTAAGAAAGTTCTTCTGGAAAAAAGGTACCGACTGGCTGGTCCTATGGCCCCAGGTTCTTACAGAAACAAAACACGACGACAACGACGGTGTGTGCATGGCACGAACCAAACTAGTTCGGCGTGACACCAGAAGGGGGTGCGCACTGCTGCATGACATTTCTGACTTCTTGGTTAGACACCTTTCCCGTCTGCAGCAGGAAAACGGTGGATATATAAGGGCGCAGTGGGTGTTACACAGCGGGTGGTCACCAGTGGGTCTAGTAATGACAGGACGCTTTGTACATAAGAAAGTTGTACTCGAAAAAAGTTACCGACTGGCTGGTCCTATGGCCCCAGGTTCTTACAGAAACAAAACACGACGGCACCAGTTCTAGTAATGATAGGACGCTTTGTACTTAAGAAAGTTCTTCTGGGAAAAAGGTACCGACTGGCTGGTCCTATGGCCCCAGGTTCTTACAGAAACAAAACACGACGACAACGACGGTGTGTGCATGGCACGAACCAAACTAGTTCGGCGTGACACCAGAAGGGGGTGCGCACTGCTGCATGACATTTCTGACTTCTTGGTTAGACACCTTTCCCGTCTGCAGCAGGAAAACGGTGGATATATAAGGGCGCAGTGGGTGTTACACAGCGGGTGGTCACCAGTGGGTCTAGTAATGACAGGACGCTTTGTACATAAGAAAGTTGTACTCGAAAAAAGTTACCGACTGGCTGGTCCTATGGCCCCAGGTTCTTACAGAAACAAAACACGACGGCAACAGTTCTAGTAATGATAGGACGCTTTGTACTTAAGAAAGTTCTTCTGGAAAAAAGGTACCGACTGGCTGGTCCTATGGCCCCAGGTTCTTACAGAAACAAAACACGACGACAACGACGGTGTGTGCATGGCACGAACCAAACTAGTTCGGCGTGACACCAGAAGGGGGTGCGCACTGCTGCATGACATTTCTGACTTCTTGGTTAGACACCTTTCCCGTCTGCAGCAGGAAAACGGTGGATATATAAGGGCGCAGTGGGTGTTACACAGCGGGTGGTCACCAGTGGGTCTAGTAATGATAGGACGCTTTGTACTTAAGAAAGTTCTTCTGGAAAAAAGGTACCGACTGGCTGGTCCTATGGCCCCAGGTTCTTACAGAAACAAAACACGACGACAACGACGGTGTGTGCATGGCACGAACCAAACTAGTTCGGCGTGACACCAGAAGGGGGTGCGCACTGCTGCATGACATTTCTGACTTCTTGGTTAGACACCTTTCCCGTCTGCAGCAGGAAAACGGTGGATATATAAGGGCGCAGTGGGTGTTACACAGCGGGTGGTCACCAGTGGGTCTAGTAATGACAGGACGCTTTGTACATAAGAAAGTTGTACTCGAAAAAAGTTACCGACTGGCTGGTCCTATGGCCCCAGGTTCTTACAGAAACAAAACACGACGGCAACAGTTCTAGTAATGATAGGACGCTTTGTACTTAAGAAAGTTCTTCTGGAAAAAAGGTACCGACTGGCTGGTCCTATGGCCCCAGGTTCTTACAGAAACAAAACACGACGACAACGACGGTGTGTGCATGGCACGAACCAAACTAGTTCGGCGTGACACCAGAAGGGGGTGCGCACTGCTGCATGACATTTCTGACTTCTTGGTTAGACACCTTTCCCGTCTGCAGCAGGAAAACGGTGGATATATAAGGGCGCAGTGGGTGTTACACAGCGGGTGGTCACCAGTGGGTCTAGTAATGACAGGACGCTTTGTACTTAAGAAAGTTGTACTTGAAAAAAATTACCGACTGGCTGGTCCTATGGCCCCAGGTTCTTACAGAAACAAAACACGACGACAACGACGGTGTGTGCATGGCACGAACCAAACTAGTTCGGCGTGACACCAGAAGGGGGTGCGCACTGCTGCATGACATTTCTGACTTCTTGGTTAGACACCTTTCCCGTCTGCAGCAGGAAAACGGTGGATATATAAGGGCGCAGTGGGTGTTACACAGCGGGTGGTCACCAGTGGGTCTAGTAATGACAGGACGCTTTGTACATAAGAAAGTTGTACTCGAAAAAAGTTACCGACTGGCTGGTCCTATGGCCCCAGGTTCTTACAGAAACAAAACACGACGGCAACAGTTCTAGTAATGATAGGACGCTTTGTACTTAAGAAAGTTCTTCTGGAAAAAAGGTACCGACTGGCTGGTCCTATGGCCCCAGGTTCTTACAGAAACAAAACACGACGACAACGACGGTGTGTGCATGGCACGAACCAAACTAGTTCGGCGTGACACCAGAAGGGGGTGCGCACTGCTGCATGACATTTCTGACTTCTTGGTTAGACACCTTTCCCGTCTGCAGCAGGAAAACGGTGGATATATAAGGGCGCAGTGGGTTTACACAGCGGGTGGTCACCAGTGGGTCTAGTAATGACAGGACGCTTTGTACATAAGAAAGTTGTACTCGAAAAAAGTTACCGACTGGCTGGTCCTATGGCCCCAGGTTCTTACAGAAACAAAACACGACGGCAACAGTTCTAGTAATGATAGGACGCTTTGTACTTAAGAAAGTTCTTCTGGAAAAAAGGTACCGACTGGCTGGTCCTATGGCCCCAGGTTCTTACAGAAACAAAACACGACGACAACGACGGTGTGTGCATGGCACGAACCAAACTAGTTCGGCGTGACACCAGAAGGGGGTGCGCACTGCTGCATGACATTTCTGACTTCTTGGTTAGACACCTTTCCCGTCTGCAGCAGGAAAACGGTGGATATATAAGGGCGCAGTGGGTGTTACACAGCGGGTGGTCACCAGTGGGTCTAGTAATGACAGGACGCTTTGTACATAAGAAAGTTGTACTTGAAAAAAGTTACCGACTGGCTGGTCCTATGGCCCCAGGTTCTTACAGAAACAAAACACGACGACAACGACGGTGTGTGCATGGCACGAACCAAACTAGTTCGGCGTGACACCAGAAGGGGGTGCGCACTGCTGCATGACATTTCTGACTTCTTGGTTAGACACCTTTCCCGTCTGCAGCAGGAAAACGGTGGATATATAAGGGCGCAGTGGGTGTTACACAGCGGGTGGTCACCAGTGGGTCTAGTAATGACAGGACGCTTTGTACATAAGAAAGTTGTACTCGAAAAAAGTTACCGACTGGCTGGTCCTATGGCCCCAGGTTCTTACAGAAACAAAACACGACGGCAACAGTTCTAGTAATGATAGGACGCTTTGTACTTAAGAAAGTTCTTCTGGAAAAAAGGTACCGACTGGCTGGTCCTATGGCCCCAGGTTCTTACAGAAACAAAACACGACGGCAACAGTTCTAGTAATGATAGGACGCTTTGTACTTAAGAAAGTTCTTCTGGAAAAAAGGTACCGACTGGCTGGTCCTATGGCCCCAGGTTCTTACAGAAACAAAACACGACGACAACGACGGTGTGTGCATGGCACGAACCAAACTAGTTCGGCGTGACACCAGAAGGGGGTGCGCACTGCTGCATGACATTTCTGACTTCTTGGTTAGACACCTTTCCCGTCTGCAGCAGGAAAACGGTGGATATATAAGGGCGCAGTGGGTGTTACACAGCGGGTGGTCACCAGTGGGTATAGTAATGACAGGACGCTTTGTACATAAGAAAGTTGTTCTTGAAAAAAGTTACCGACTGGCTGGTCCTATGGCCCCAGGTTCTTACAGAAACAAAACACGACGACAACGACGGTGTGTGCATGGCACGAACCAAACTAGTTCGGCGTGACACCAGAAGGGGGTGCGCACTGCTGCATGACATTTCTGACTTCTTGGTTAGACACCTTTCCCGTCTGCAGCAGGAAAACGGTGGATATATAAGGGCGCAGTGGGTGTTACACAGCGGGTGGTCACCAGTGGGTCTAGTAATGACAGGACGCTTTGTACATAAGAAAGTTGTACTCGAAAAAAGTTACCGACTGGCTGGTCCTATGGCCCCAGGTTCTTACAGAAACAAAACACGACGGCAACAGTTCTAGTAATGATAGGACGCTTTGTACTTAAGAAAGTTCTTCTGGAAAAAAGGTACCGACTGGCTGGTCCTATGGCCCCAGGTTCTTACAGAAACAAAACACGACGACAACGACGGTGTGTGCATGGCACGAACCAAACTAGTTCGGCGTGACACCAGAAGGGGGTGCGAACTGCTGCATGACATTTCTGACTTCTTGGTTAGACACCTTTCCCGTCTGCAGCAGGAAAACGGTGGATATATAAGGGCGCAGTGGGTGTTACACAGCGGGTGGTCACCAGTGGGTCTAGTAATGATAGGACGCTTTGTACTTAAGAAAGTTCTTCTGGAAAAAAGGTACCGACTGGCTGGTCCTATGGCCCCAGGTTCTTACAGAAACAAAACACGACGACAACGACGGTGTGTGCATGGCACGAACCAAACTAGTTCGGCGTGACACCAGAAGGGGGTGCGCACTGCTGCATGACATTTCTGACTTCTTGGTTAGACACCTTTCCCGTCTGCAGCAGGAAAACGGTGGATATATAAGGGCGCAGTGGGTGTTACACAGCGGGTGGTCACCAGTGGGTCTAGTAATGACAGGACGCTTTGTACTTAAGAAAGTTGTACTTGAAAAAAATTACCGACTGGCTGGTCCTATGGCCCCAGGTTCTTACAGAAACAAAACACGACGACAACGACGGTGTGTGCATGGCACGAACCAAACTAGTTCGGCGTGACACCAGAAGGGGGTGCGCACTGCTGCATGACATTTCTGACTTCTTGGTTAGACACCTTTCCCGTCTGCAGCAGGAAAACGGTGGATATATAAGGGCGCAGTGGGTGTTACACAGCGGGTGGTCACCAGTGGGTCTAGTAATGACAGGACGCTTTGTACTTAAGAAAGTTGTACTTGAAAAAAATTACCGACTGGCTGGTCCTATGGCCCCAGGTTCTTACAGAAACAAAACACGACGACAACGACGGTGTGTGCATGGCACGAACCAAACTAGTTCGGCGTGACACCAGAAGGGGGTGCGCACTGCTGCATGACATTTCTGACTTCTTGGTTAGACACCTTTCCCGTCTGCAGCAGGAAAACGGTGGATATATAAGGGCGCAGTGGGTGTTACACAGCGGGTGGTCACCAGTGGGTCTAGTAATGACAGGACGCTTTGTACATAAGAAAGTTGTACTCGAAAAAAGTTACCGACTGGCTGGTCCTATGGCCCCAGGTTCTTACAGAAACAAAACACGACGGCAACAGTTCTAGTAATGATAGGACGCTTTGTACTTAAGAAAGTTCTTCTGGAAAAAAGGTACCGACTGGCTGGTCCTATGGCCCCAGGTTCTTACAGAAACAAAACACGACGACAACGACGGTGTGTGCATGGCACGAACCAAACTAGTTCGGCGTGACACCAGAAGGGGGTGCGCACTGCTGCATGACATTTCTGACTTCTTGGTTAGACACCTTTCCCGTCTGCAGCAGGAAAACGGTGGATATATAAGGGCGCAGTGGGTGTTACACAGCGGGTGGTCACCAGTGGGTCTAGTAATGACAGGACGCTTTGTACATAAGAAAGTTGTACTCGAAAAAAGTTACCGACTGGCTGGTCCTATGGCCCCAGGTTCTTACAGAAACAAAACACGACGGCAACAGTTCTAGTAATGATAGGACGCTTTGTACTTAAGAAAGTTCTTCTGGAAAAAAGGTACCGACTGGCTGGTCCTATGGCCCCAGGTTCTTACAGAAACAAAACACGACGACAACGACGGTGTGTGCATGGCACGAACCAAACTAGTTCGGCGTGACACCAGAAGGGGGTGCGCACTGCTGCATGACATTTCTGACTTCTTGGTTAGACACCTTTCCCGTCTGCAGCAGGAAAACGGTGGATTTATAAGGGCGCAGTGGGTGTTACACAGCGGGTGGTCACCAGTGGGTCTAGTAATGACAGGACGCTTTGTACTTAAGAAAGTTGTACTTGAAAAAAATTACCGACTGGCTGGTCCTATGGCCCCAGGTTCTTACAGAAACAAAACACGACGACAACGACGGTGTGTGCATGGCACGAACCAAACTAGTTCGGCGTGACACCAGAAGGGGGTGTGCACTGCTGCATGACATTTCTGACTTCTTGGTTAGACACCTTTCCCGTCTGCAGCAGGAAAACGGTGGATATATAAGGGCGCAGTGGGTGTTACACAGCGGGTGGTCACCAGTGGGTCTAGTAATGACAGGACGCTTTGTACATAAGAAAGTTGTACTCGAAAAAAGTTACCGACTGGCTGGTCCTATGGCCCCAGGTTCTTACAGAAACAAAACACGACGGCAACAGTTCTAGTAATGATAGGACGCTTTGTACTTAAGAAAGTTCTTCTGGAAAAAAGGTACCGACTGGCTGGTCCTATGGCCCCAGGTTCTTACAGAAACAAAACACGACGACAACGACGGTGTGTGCATGGCACGAACCAAACTAGTTCGGCGTGACACCAGAAGGGGGTGCGCACTGCTGCATGACATTTCTGACTTCTTGGTTAGACACCTTTCCCGTCTGCAGCAGGAAAACGGTGGATATATAAGGGCGCAGTGGGTGTTACACAGCGGGTGGTCACCAGTGGGTCTAGTAATGACAGGACGCTTTGTACATAAGAAAGTTGTACTTGAAAAAAGTTACCGACTGGCTGGTCCTATGGCCCCAGGTTCTTACAGAAACAAAACACGACGGCAACAGTTCTAGTAATGATAGGACGCTTTGTACTTAAGAAAGTTCTTCTGGAAAAAAGGTACCGACTGGCTGGTCCTATGGCCCCAGGTTCTTACAGAAACAAAACACGACGGCAACAGTTCTAGTAATGATAGGACGCTTTGTACTTAAGAAAGTTCTTCTGGAAAAAAGGTACCGACTGGCTGGTCCTATGGCCCCAGGTTCTTACAGAAACAAAACACGACGACAACGACGGTGTGTGCATGGCACGAACCAAACTAGTTCGGCGTGACACCAGAAGGGGGTGCGCACTGCTGCATGACATTTCTGACTTCTTGGTTAGACACCTTTCCCGTCTGCAGCAGGAAAACGGTGGATATATAAGGGCGCAGTGGGTGTTACACAGCGGGTGGTCACCAGTGGGTCTAGTAATGACAGGACGCTTTGTACATAAGAAAGTTGTACTCGAAAAAAGTTACCGACTGGCTGGTCCTATGGCCCCAGGTTCTTACAGAAACAAAACACGACGGCAACAGTTCTAGTAATGATAGGACGCTTTGTACTTAAGAAAGTTCTTCTGGAAAAAAGGTACCGACTGGCTGGTCCTATGGCCCCAGGTTCTTACAGAAACAAAACACGACGACAACGACGGTGTGTGCATGGCACGAACCAAACTAGTTCGGCGTGACACCAGAAGGGGGTGCGCACTGCTGCATGACATTTCTGACTTCTTGGTTAGACACCTTTCCCGTCTGCAGCAGGAAAACGGTGGATTTATAAGGGCGCAGTGGGTGTTACACAGCGGGTGGTCACCAGTGGGTCTAGTAATGACAGGACGCTTTGTACTTAAGAAAGTTGTACTTGAAAAAAATTACCGACTGGCTGGTCCTATGGCCCCAGGTTCTTACAGAAACAAAACACGACGACAACGACGGTGTGTGCATGGCACGAACCAAACTAGTTCGGCGTGACACCAGAAGGGGGTGCGCACTGCTGCATGACATTTCTGACTTCTTGGTTAGACACCTTTCCCGTCTGCAGCAGGAAAACGGTGGATATATAAGGGCGCAGTGGGTGTTACACAGCGGGTGGTCACCAGTGGGTCTAGTAATGACAGGACGCTTTGTACATAAGAAAGTTGTACTCGAAAAAAGTTACCGACTGGCTGGTCCTATGGCCCCAGGTTCTTACAGAAACAAAACACGACGGCAACAGTTCTAGTAATGATAGGACGCTTTGTACTTAAGAAAGTTCTTCTGGAAAAAAGGTACCGACTGGCTGGTCCTATGGCCCCAGGTTCTTACAGAAACAAAACACGACGACAACGACGGTGTGTGCATGGCACGAACCAAACTAGTTCGGCGTGACACCAGAAGGGGGTGCGCACTGCTGCATGACATTTCTGACTTCTTGGTTAGACACCTTTCCCGTCTGCAGCAGGAAAACGGTGGATATATAAGGGCGCAGTGGGTGTTACACAGCGGGTGGTCACCAGTGGGTCTAGTAATGACAGGACGCTTTGTACATAAGAAAGTTGTACTTGAAAAAAGTTACCGACTGGCTGGTCCTATGGCCCCAGGTTCTTACAGAAACAAAACACGACGGCAACAGTTCTAGTAATGATAGGACGCTTTGTACTTAAGAAAGTTCTTCTGGAAAAAAGGTACCGACTGGCTGGTCCTATGGCCCCAGGTTCTTACAGAAACAAAACACGACGGCAACAGTTCTAGTAATGATAGGACGCTTTGTACTTAAGAAAGTTCTTCTGGAAAAAAGGTACCGACTGGCTGGTCCTATGGCCCCAGGTTCTTACAGAAACAAAACACGACGACAACGACGGTGTGTGCATGGCACGAACCAAACTAGTTCGGCGTGACACCAGAAGGGGGTGCGCACTGCTGCATGACATTTCTGACTTCTTGGTTAGACACCTTTCCCGTCTGCAGCAGGAAAACGGTGGATATATAAGGGCGCAGTGGGTGTTACACAGCGGGTGGTCACCAGTGGGTCTAGTAATGACAGGACGCTTTGTACATAAGAAAGTTGTACTCGAAAAAAGTTACCGACTGGCTGGTCCTATGGCCCCAGGTTCTTACAGAAACAAAACACGACGGCAACAGTTCTAGTAATGATAGGACGCTTTGTACTTAAGAAAGTTCTTCTGGAAAAAAGGTACCGACTGGCTGGTCCTATGGCCCCAGGTTCTTACAGAAACAAAACACGACGACAACGACGGTGTGTGCATGGCACGAACCAAACTAGTTCGGCGTGACACCAGAAGGGGGTGCGCACTGCTGCATGACATTTCTGACTTCTTGGTTAGACACCTTTCCCGTCTGCAGCAGGAAAACGGTGGATATATAAGGGCGCAGTGGGTGTTACACAGCGGGTGGTCACCAGTGGGTCTAGTAATGACAGGACGCTTTGTACATAAGAAAGTTGTACTTGAAAAAAGTTACCGACTGGCTGGTCCTATGGCCCCAGGTTCTTACAGAAACAAAACACGACGGCAACAGTTCTAGTAATGATAGGACGCTTTGTACTTAAGAAAGTTCTTCTGGAAAAAAGGTACCGACTGGCTGGTCCTATGGCCCCAGGTTCTTACAGAAACAAAACACGACGGCAACAGTTCTAGTAATGATAGGACGCTTTGTACTTAAGAAAGTTCTTCTGGAAAAAAGGTACCGACTGGCTGGTCCTATGGCCCCAGGTTCTTACAGAAACAAAACACGACGACAACGACGGTGTGTGCATGGCACGAACCAAACTAGTTCGGCGTGACACCAGAAGGGGGTGCGCACTGCTGCATGACATTTCTGACTTCTTGGTTAGACACCTTTCCCGTCTGCAGCAGGAAAACGGTGGATATATAAGGGCGCAGTGGGTGTTACACAGCGGGTGGTCACCAGTGGGTCTAGTAATGACAGGACGCTTTGTACATAAGAAAGTTGTACTCGAAAAAAGTTACCGACTGGCTGGTCCTATGGCCCCAGGTTCTTACAGAAACAAAACACGACGGCAACAGTTCTAGTAATGATAGGACGCTTTGTACTTAAGAAAGTTCTTCTGGAAAAAAGGTACCGACTGGCTGGTCCTATGGCCCCAGGTTCTTACAGAAACAAAACACGACGACAACGACGGTGTGTGCATGGCACGAACCAAACTAGTTCGGCGTGACACCAGAAGGGGGTGCGCACTGCTGCATGACATTTCTGACTTCTTGGTTAGACACCTTTCCCGTCTGCAGCAGGAAAACGGTGGATATATAAGGGCGCAGTGGGTGTTACACAGCGGGTGGTCACCAGTGGGTCTAGTAATGACAGGACGCTTTGTACTTAAGAAAGTTGTACTTGAAAAAAATTACCGACTGGCTGGTCCTATGGCCCCAGGTTCTTACAGAAACAAAACACGACGACAACGACGGTGTGTGCATGGCACGAACCAAACTAGTTCGGCGTGACACCAGAAGGGGGTGCGCACTGCTGCATGACATTTCTGACTTCTTGGTTAGACACCTTTCCCGTCTGCAGCAGGAAAACGGTGGATATATAAGGGCGCAGTGGGTGTTACACAGCGGGTGGTCACCAGTGGGTCTAGTAATGACAGGACGCTTTGTACATAAGAAAGTTGTACTCGAAAAAAGTTACCGACTGGCTGGTCCTATGGCCCCAGGTTCTTACAGAAACAAAACACGATGGCAACAGTTCTAGTAATGATAGGACGCTTTGTACTTAAGAAAGTTCTTCTGGAAAAAAGGTACCGACTGGCTGGTCCTATGGCCCCAGGTTCTTACAGAAACAAAACACGACGACAACGACGGTGTGTGCATGGCACGAACCAAACTAGTTCGGCGTGACACCAGAAGGGGGTGCGCACTGCTGCATGACATTTCTGACTTCTTGGTTAGACACCTTTCCCGTCTGCAGCAGGAAAACGGTGGATATATAAGGGCGCAGTGGGTGTTACACAGCGGGTGGTCACCAGTGGGTCTAGTAATGACAGGACGCTTTGTACATAAGAAAGTTGTACTCGAAAAAAGTTACCGACTGGCTGGTCCTATGGCCCCAGGTTCTTACAGAAACAAAACACGACGGCAACAGTTCTAGTAATGATAGGACGCTTTGTACTTAAGAAAGTTCTTCTGGAAAAAAGGTACCGACTGGCTGGTCCTATGGCCCCAGGTTCTTACAGAAACAAAACACGACGGCAACAGTTCTAGTAATGATAGGACGCTTTGTACTTAAGAAAGTTCTTCTGGAAAAAAGGTACCGACTGGCTGGTCCTATGGCCCCAGGTTCTTACAGAAACAAAACACGACGACAACGACGGTGTGTGCATGGCACGAACCAAACTAGTTCGGCGTGACACCAGAAGGGGGTGCGCACTGCTGCATGACATTTCTGACTTCTTGGTTAGACACCTTTCCCGTCTGCAGCAGGAAAACGGTGGATATATAAGGGCGCAGTGGGTGTTACACAGCGGGTGGTCACCAGTGGGTCTAGTAATGACAGGACGCTTTGTACATAAGAAAGTTGTACTTGAAAAAAGTTACCGACTGGCTGGTCCTATGGCCCCAGGTTCTTACAGAAACAAAACACGACGGCAACAGTTCTAGTAATGATAGGACGCTTTGTACTTAAGAAAGTTCTTCTGGAAAAAAGGTACCGACTGGCTGGTCCTATGGCCCCAGGTTCTTACAGAAACAAAACACGACGGCAACAGTTCTAGTAATGATAGGACGCTTTGTACTTAAGAAAGTTCTTCTGGAAAAAAGGTACCGACTGGCTGGTCCTATGGCCCCAGGTTCTTACAGAAACAAAACACGACGACAACGACGGTGTGTGCATGGCACGAACCAAACTAGTTCGGCGTGACACCAGAAGGGGGTGCGCACTGCTGCATGACATTTCTGACTTCTTGGTTAGACACCTTTCCCGTCTGCAGCAGGAAAACGGTGGATATATAAGGGCGCAGTGGGTGTTACACAGCGGGTGGTCACCAGTGGGTCTAGTAATGACAGGACGCTTTGTACATAAGAAAGTTGTACTTGAAAAAAGTTACCGACTGGCTGGTCCTATGGCCCCAGGTTCTTACAGAAACAAAACACGACGGCAACAGTTCTAGTAATGATAGGACGCTTTGTACTTAAGAAAGTTCTTCTGGAAAAAAGGTACCGACTGGCTGGTCCTATGGCCCCAGGTTCTTACAGAAACAAAACACGACGGCAACAGTTCTAGTAATGATAGGACGCTTTGTACTTAAGAAAGTTCTTCTGGAAAAAAGGTACCGACTGGCTGGTCCTATGGCCCCAGGTTCTTACAGAAACAAAACACGACGACAACGACGGTGTGTGCATGGCACGAACCAAACTAGTTCGGCGTGACACCAGAAGGGGGTGCGCACTGCTGCATGACATTTCTGACTTCTTGGTTAGACACCTTTCCCGTCTGCAGCAGGAAAACGGTGGATATATAAGGGCGCAGTGGGTGTTACACAGCGGGTGGTCACCAGTGGGTCTAGTAATGACAGGACGCTTTGTACATAAGAAAGTTGTACTCGAAAAAAGTTACCGACTGGCTGGTCCTATGGCCCCAGGTTCTTACAGAAACAAAACACGACGGCAACAGTTCTAGTAATGATAGGACGCTTTGTACTTAAGAAAGTTCTTCTGGAAAAAAGGTACCGACTGGCTGGTCCTATGGCCCCAGGTTCTTACAGAAACAAAACACGACGACAACGACGGTGTGTGCATGGCACGAACCAAACTAGTTCGGCGTGACACCAGAAGGGGGTGCGCACTGCTGCATGACATTTCTGACTTCTTGGTTAGACACCTTTCCCGTCTGCAGCAGGAAAACGGTGGATATATAAGGGCGCAGTGGGTGTTACACAGCGGGTGGTCACCAGTGGGTCTAGTAATGACAGGACGCTTTGTACATAAGAAAGTTGTACTCGAAAAAAGTTACCGACTGGCTGGTCCTATGGCCCCAGGTTCTTACAGAAACAAAACACGACGGCAACAGTTCTAGTAATGATAGGACGCTTTGTACTTAAGAAAGTTCTTCTGGAAAAAAGGTACCGACTGGCTGGTCCTATGGCCCCAGGTTCTTACAGAAACAAAACACGACGACAACGACGGTGTGTGCATGGCACGAACCAAACTAGTTCGGCGTGACACCAGAAGGGGGTGCGCACTGCTGCATGACATTTCTGACTTCTTGGTTAGACACCTTTCCCATCTGCAGCAGGAAAACGGTGGATATATAAGGGCGCAGTGGGTGTTACACAGCGGGTGGTCACCAGTGGGTCTAGTAATGACAGGACGCTTTGTACATAAGAAAGTTGTACTCGAAAAAAGTTACCGACTGGCTGGTCCTATGGCCCCAGGTTCTTACAGAAACAAAACACGACGGCAACAGTTCTAGTAATGATAGGACGCTTTGTACTTAAGAAAGTTCTTCTGGAAAAAAGGTACCGACTGGCTGGTCCTATGGCCCCAGGTTCTTACAGAAACAAAACACGACGACAACGACGGTGTGTGCATGGCACGAACCAAACTAGTTCGGCGTGACACCAGAAGGGGGTGCGCACTGCTGCATGACATTTCTGACTTCTTGGTTAGACACCTTTCCCGTCTGCAGCAGGAAAACGGTGGATATATAAGGGCGCAGTGGGTGTTACACAGCGGGTGGTCACCAGTGGGTCTAGTAATGACAGGACGCTTTGTACATAAGAAAGTTGTACTCGAAAAAAGTTACCGACTGGCTGGTCCTATGGCCCCAGGTTCTTACAGAAACAAAACACGACGGCAACAGTTCTAGTAATGATAGGACGCTTTGTACTTAAGAAAGTTCTTCTGGAAAAAAGGTACCGACTGGCTGGTCCTATGGCCCCAGGTTCTTACAGAAACAAAACACGACGACAACGACGGTGTGTGCATGGCACGAACCAAACTAGTTCGGCGTGACACCAGAAGGGGGTGCGCACTGCTGCATGACATTTCTGACTTCTTGGTTAGACACCTTTCCCGTCTGCAGCAGGAAAACGGTGGATATATAAGGGCGCAGTGGGTGTTACACAGCGGGTGGTCACCAGTGGGTCTAGTAATGACAGGACGCTTTGTACATAAGAAAGTTGTACTTGAAAAAAGTTACCGACTGGCTGGTCCTATGGCCCCAGGTTCTTACAGAAACAAAACACGACGGCAACAGTTCTAGTAATGATAGGACGCTTTGTACTTAAGAAAGTTCTTCTGGAAAAAAGGTACCGACTGGCTGGTCCTATGGCCCCAGGTTCTTACAGAAACAAAACACGACGACAACGACGGTGTGTGCATGGCACGAACCAAACTAGTTCGGCGTGACACCAGAAGGGGGTGCGCACTGCTGCATGACATTTCTGACTTCTTGGTTAGACACCTTTCCCGTCTGCAGCAGGAAAACGGTGGATATATAAGGGCGCAGTGGGTGTTACACAGCGGGTGGTCACCAGTGGGTCTAGTAATGACAGGACGCTTTGTACATAAGAAAGTTGTACTTGAAAAAAGTTACCGACTGGCTGGTCCTATGGCCCCAGGTTCTTACAGAAACAAAACACGACGGCAACAGTTCTAGTAATGATAGGACGCTTTGTACTTAAGAAAGTTCTTCTGGAAAAAAGGTACCGACTGGCTGGTCCTATGGCCCCAGGTTCTTACAGAAACAAAACACGACGACAACGACGGTGTGTGCATGGCACGAACCAAACTAGTTCGGCGTGACACCAGAAGGGGGTGCGCACTGCTGCATGACATTTCTGACTTCTTGGTTAGACACCTTTCCCGTCTGCAGCAGGAAAACGGTGGATATATAAGGGCGCAGTGGGTGTTACACAGCGGGTGGTCACCAGTGGGTCTAGTAATGACAGGACGCTTTGTACATAAGAAAGTTGTACTTGAAAAAAGTTACCGACTGGCTGGTCCTATGGCCCCAGGTTCTTACAGAAACAAAACACGACGGCAACAGTTCTAGTAATGATAGGACGCTTTGTACTTAAGAAAGTTCTTCTGGAAAAAAGGTACCGACTGGCTGGTCCTATGGCCCCAGGTTCTTACAGAAACAAAACACGACGGCAACAGTTCTAGTAATGATAGGACGCTTTGTACTTAAGAAAGTTCTTCTGGAAAAAAGGTACCGACTGGCTGGTCCTATGGCCCCAGGTTCTTACAGAAACAAAACACGACGACAACGACGGTGTGTGCATGGCACGAACCAAACTAGTTCGGCGTGACACCAGAAGGGGGTGCGCACTGCTGCATGACATTTCTGACTTCTTGGTTAGACACCTTTCCCGTCTGCAGCAGGAAAACGGTGGATATATAAGGGCGCAGTGGGTGTTACACAGCGGGTGGTCACCAGTGGGTCTAGTAATGACAGGACGCTTTGTACATAAGAAAGTTGTACTTGAAAAAAGTTACCGACTGGCTGGTCCTATGGCCCCAGGTTCTTACAGAAACAAAACACGACGGCAACAGTTCTAGTAATGATAGGACGCTTTGTACTTAAGAAAGTTCTTCTGGAAAAAAGGTACCGACTGGCTGGTCCTATGGCCCCAGGTTCTTACAGAAACAAAACACGACGGCAACAGTTCTAGTAATGATAGGACGCTTTGTACTTAAGAAAGTTCTTCTGGAAAAAAGGTACCGACTGGCTGGTCCTATGGCCCCAGGTTCTTACAGAAACAAAACACGACGACAACGACGGTGTGTGCATGGCACGAACCAAACTAGTTCGGCGTGACACCAGAAGGGGGTGCGCACTGCTGCATGACATTTCTGACTTCTTGGTTAGAC
This sequence comes from Lepidonotus clava, assembly GCA_936440205.1. NCBI lineage: Eukaryota > Metazoa > Annelida > Polychaeta > Phyllodocida > Polynoidae > Lepidonotus > Lepidonotus clava. The sequence continues at coordinate 14,682,171 of OW387143.1, read as the reverse complement.
ACCTTTCCCGTCTGCAGCAGGAAAACGGTGGATATATAAGGGCGCAGTGGGTGTTACACAGCGGGTGGTCACCAGTGGGTCTAGTAATGACAGGACGCTTTGTACATAAGAAAGTTGTACTTGAAAAAAGTTACCGACTGGCTGGTCCTATGGCCCCAGGTTCTTACAGAAACAAAACACGACGGCAACAGTTCTAGTAATGATAGGACGCTTTGTACTTAAGAAAGTTCTTCTGGAAAAAAGGTACCGACTGGCTGGTCCTATGGCCCCAGGTTCTTACAGAAACAAAACACGACGGCAACAGTTCTAGTAATGATAGGACGCTTTGTACTTAAGAAAGTTCTTCTGGAAAAAAGGTACCGACTGGCTGGTCCTATGGCCCCAGGTTCTTACAGAAACAAAACACGACGACAACGACGGTGTGTGCATGGCACGAACCAAACTAGTTCGGCGTGACACCAGAAGGGGGTGCGCACTGCTGCATGACATTTCTGACTTCTTGGTTAGACACCTTTCCCGTCTGCAGCAGGAAAACGGTGGATATATAAGGGCGCAGTGGGTGTTACACAGCGGGTGGTCACCAGTGGGTCTAGTAATGACAGGACGCTTTGTACATAAGAAAGTTGTACTCGAAAAAAGTTACCGACTGGCTGGTCCTATGGCCCCAGGTTCTTACAGAAACAAAACACGACGGCAACAGTTCTAGTAATGATAGGACGCTTTGTACTTAAGAAAGTTCTTCTGGAAAAAAGGTACCGACTGGCTGGTCCTATGGCCCCAGGTTCTTACAGAAACAAAACACGACGACAACGACGGTGTGTGCATGGCACGAACCAAACTAGTTCGGCGTGACACCAGAAGGGGGTGCGCACTGCTGCATGACATTTCTGACTTCTTGGTTAGACACCTTTCCCGTCTGCAGCAGGAAAACGGTGGATATATAAGGGCGCAGTGGGTGTTACACAGCGGGTGGTCACCAGTGGGTCTAGTAATGACAGGACGCTTTGTACATAAGAAAGTTGTACTTGAAAAAAGTTACCGACTGGCTGGTCCTATGGCCCCAGGTTCTTACAGAAACAAAACACGACGGCAACAGTTCTAGTAATGATAGGACGCTTTGTACTTAAGAAAGTTCTTCTGGAAAAAAGGTACCGACTGGCTGGTCCTATGGCCCCAGGTTCTTACAGAAACAAAACACGACGACAACGACGGTGTGTGCATGGCACGAACCAAACTAGTTCGGCGTGACACCAGAAGGGGGTGCGCACTGCTGCATGACATTTCTGACTTCTTGGTTAGACACCTTTCCCGTCTGCAGCAGGAAAACGGTGGATATATAAGGGCGCAGTGGGTGTTACACAGCGGGTGGTCACCAGTGGGTCTAGTAATGACAGGACGCTTTGTACATAAGAAAGTTGTACTTGAAAAAAGTTACCGACTGGCTGGTCCTATGGCCCCAGGTTCTTACAGAAACAAAACACGACGGCAACAGTTCTAGTAATGATAGGACGCTTTGTACTTAAGAAAGTTCTTCTGGAAAAAAGGTACCGACTGGCTGGTCCTATGGCCCCAGGTTCTTACAGAAACAAAACACGACGACAACGACGGTGTGTGCATGGCACGAACCAAACTAGTTCGGCGTGACACCAGAAGGGGGTGCGCACTGCTGCATGACATTTCTGACTTCTTGGTTAGACACCTTTCCCGTCTGCAGCAGGAAAACGGTGGATATATAAGGGCGCAGTGGGTGTTACACAGCGGGTGGTCACCAGTGGGTCTAGTAATGACAGGACGCTTTGTACATAAGAAAGTTGTACTCGAAAAAAGTTACCGACTGGCTGGTCCTATGGCCCCAGGTTCGTACAGAAACAAAACACGACGGCAACAGTTCTAGTAATGATAGGACGCTTTGTACTTAAGAAAGTTCTTCTGGAAAAAAGGTACCGACTGGCTGGTCCTATGGCCCCAGGTTCTTACAGAAACAAAACACGACGACAACGACGGTGTGTGCATGGCACGAACCAAACTAGTTCGGCGTGACACCAGAAGGGGGTGCGCACTGCTGCATGACATTTCTGACTTCTTGGTTAGACACCTTTCCCGTCTGCAGCAGGAAAACGGTGGATATATAAGGGCGCAGTGGGTGTTACACAGCGGGTGGTCACCAGTGGGTCTATTAATGACAGGACGCTTTGTACATAAGAAAGTTGTACTTGAAAAAAGTTACCGACTGGCTGGTCCTATGGCCCCAGGTTCTTACAGAAACAAAACACGACGGCAACAGTTCTAGTAATGATAGGACGCTTTGTACTTAAGAAAGTTCTTCTGGAAAAAAGGTACCGACTGGCTGGTCCTATGGCCCCAGGTTCTTACAGAAACAAAACACGACGACAACGACGGTGTGTGCATGGCACGAACCAAACTAGTTCGGCGTGACACCAGAAGGGGGTGCGCACTGCTGCATGACATTTCTGACTTCTTGGTTAGACACCTTTCCCGTCTGCAGCAGGAAAACGGTGGATATATAAGGGCGCAGTGGGTGTTACACAGCGGGTGGTCACCAGTGGGTCTAGTAATGACAGGACGCTTTGTACATAAGAAAGTTGTACTCGAAAAAAGTTACCGACTGGCTGGTCCTATGGCCCCAGGTTCTTACAGAAACAAAACACGACGGCAACAGTTCTAGTAATGATAGGACGCTTTGTACTTAAGAAAGTTCTTCTGGAAAAAAGGTACCGACTGGCTGGTCCTATGGCCCCAGGTTCTTACAGAAACAAAACACGACGACAACGACGGTGTGTGCATGGCACGAACCAAACTAGTTCGGCGTGACACCAGAAGGGGGTGCGCACTGCTGCATGACATTTCTGACTTCTTGGTTAGACACCTTTCCCGTCTGCAGCAGGAAAACGGTGGATATATAAGGGCGCAGTGGGTGTTACACAGCGGGTGGTCACCAGTGGGTCTAGTAATGACAGGACGCTTTGTACATAAGAAAGTTGTACTTGAAAAAAATTACCGACTGGCTGGTCCTATGGCCCCAGGTTCTTACAGAAACAAAACACGACGACAACGACGGTGTGTGCATGGCACGAACCAAACTAGTTCGGCGTGACACCAGAAGGGGGTGCGCACTGCTGCATGACATTTCTGACTTCTTGGTTAGACACCTTTCCCGTCTGCAGCAGGAAAACGGTGGATATATAAGGGCGCAGTGGGTGTTACACAGCGGGTGGTCACCAGTGGGTCTAGTAATGACAGGACGCTTTGTACATAAGAAAGTTGTACTCGAAAAAAGTTACCGACTGGCTGGTCCTATGGCCCCAGGTTCTTACAGAAACAAAACACGACGGCAACAGTTCTAGTAATGATAGGACGCTTTGTACTTAAGAAAGTTCTTCTGGAAAAAAGGTACCGACTGGCTGGTCCTATGGCCCCAGGTTCTTACAGAAACAAAACACGACGACAACGACGGTGTGTGCATGGCACGAACCAAACTAGTTCGGCGTGACACCAGAAGGGGGTGCGCACTGCTGCATGACATTTCTGACTTCTTGGTTAGACACCTTTCCCGTCTGCAGCAGGAAAACGGTGGATATATAAGGGCGCAGTGGGTGTTACACAGCGGGTGGTCACCAGTGGGTCTAGTAATGACAGGACGCTTTGTACATAAGAAAGTTGTACTTGAAAAAAGTTACCGACTGGCTGGTCCTATGGCCCCAGGTTCTTACAGAAACAAAACACGACGGCAACAGTTCTAGTAATGATAGGACGCTTTGTACTTAAGAAAGTTCTTCTGGAAAAAAGGTACCGACTGGCTGGTCCTATGGCCCCAGGTTCTTACAGAAACAAAACACGACGACAACGACGGTGTGTGCATGGCACGAACCAAACTAGTTCGGCGTGACACCAGAAGGGGGTGCGCACTGCTGCATGACATTTCTGACTTCTTGGTTAGACACCTTTCCCGTCTGCAGCAGGAAAACGGTGGATATATAAGGGCGCAGTGGGTGTTACACAGCGGGTGGTCACCAGTGGGTCTAGTAATGACAGGACGCTTTGTACATAAGAAAGTTGTACTTGAAAAAAGTTACCGACTGGCTGGTCCTATGGCCCCAGGTTCTTACAGAAACAAAACACGACGGCAACAGTTCTAGTAAAGATAGGACGCTTTGTACTTAAGAAAGTTCTTCTGGAAAAAAGGTACCGACTGGCTGGTCCTATGGCCCCAGGTTCTTACAGAAACAAAACACGACGACAACGACGGTGTGTGCATGGCACGAACCAAACTAGTTCGGCGTGACACCAGAAGGGGGTGCGCACTGCTGCATGACATTTCTGACTTCTTGGTTAGACACCTTTCCCGTCTGCAGCAGGAAAACGGTGGATATATAAGGGCGCAGTGGGTGTTACACAGCGGGTGGTCACCAGTGGGTCTAGTAATGACAGGACGCTTTGTACATAAGAAAGTTGTACTTGAAAAAAGTTACCGACTGGCTGGTCCTATGGCCCCAGGTTCTTACAGAAACAAAACACGACGGCAACAGTTCTAGTAATGATAGGACGCTTTGTACTTAAGAAAGTTCTTCTGGAAAAAAGGTACCGACTGGCTGGTCCTATGGCCCCAGGTTCTTACAGAAACAAAACACGACGGCAACAGTTCTAGTAATGATAGGACGCTTTGTACTTAAGAAAGTTCTTCTGGAAAAAAGGTACCGACTGGCTGGTCCTATGGCCCCAGGTTCTTACAGAAACAAAACACGACGACAACGACGGTGTGTGCATGGCACGAACCAAACTAGTTCGGCGTGACACCAGAAGGGGGTGCGCACTGCTGCATGACATTTCTGACTTCTTGGTTAGACACCTTTCCCGTCTGCAGCAGGAAAACGGTGGATATATAAGGGCGCAGTGGGTGTTACACAGCGGGTGGTCACCAGTGGGTCTAGTAATGACAGGACGCTTTGTACATAAGAAAGTTGTACTTGAAAAAAATTACCGACTGGCTGGTCCTATGGCCCCAGGTTCTTACAGAAACAAAACACGACGGCAACAGTTCTAGTAATGATAGGACGCTTTGTACTTAAGAAAGTTCTTCTGGAAAAAAGGTACCGACTGGCTGGTCCTATGGCCCCAGGTTCTTACAGAAACAAAACACGACGGCAACAGTTCTAGTAATGATAGGACGCTTTGTACTTAAGAAAGTTCTTCTGGAAAAAAGGTACCGACTGGCTGGTCCTATGGCCCCAGGTTCTTACAGAAACAAAACACGACGACAACGACGGTGTGTGCATGGCACGAACCAAACTAGTTCGGCGTGACACCAGAAGGGGGTGCGCACTGCTGCATGACATTTCTGACTTCTTGGTTAGACACCTTTCCCGTCTGCAGCAGGAAAACGGTGGATATATAAGGGCGCAGTGGGTGTTACACAGCGGGTGGTCACCAGTGGGTCTAGTAATGACAGGACGCTTTGTACATAAGAAAGTTGTACTTGAAAAAATTTACCGACTGGCTGGTCCTATGGCCCCAGGTTCTTACAGAAACAAAACACGACGGCAACAGTTCTAGTAATGATAGGACGCTTTGTACTTAAGAAAGTTCTTCTGGAAAAAAGGTACCGACTGGCTGGTCCTATGGCCCCAGGTTCTTACAGAAACAAAACACGACGGCAACAGTTCTAGTAATGATAGGACGCTTTGTACTTAAGAAAGTTCTTCTGGAAAAAAGGTACCGACTGGCTGGTCCTATGGCCCCAGGTTCTTACAGAAACAAAACACGACGACAACGACGGTGTGTGCATGGCACGAACCAAACTAGTTCGGCGTGACACCAGAAGGGGGTGCGCACTGCTGCATGACATTTCTGACTTCTTGGTTAGACACCTTTCCCGTCTGCAGCAGGAAAACGGTGGATATATAAGGGCGCAGTGGGTGTTACACAGCGGGTGGTCACCAGTGGGTCTAGTAATGACAGGACGCTTTGTACATAAGAAAGTTGTACTCGAAAAAAGTTACCGACTGGCTGGTCCTATGGCCCCAGGTTCTTACAGAAACAAAACACGACGGCAACAGTTCTAGTAATGATAGGACGCTTTGTACTTAAGAAAGTTCTTCTGGAAAAAAGGTACCGACTGGCTGGTCCTATGGCCCCAGGTTCTTACAGAAACAAAACACGACGACAACGACGGTGTGTGCATGGCACGAACCAAACTAGTTCGGCGTGACACCAGAAGGGGGTGCGCACTGCTGCATGACATTTCTGACTTCTTGGTTAGACACCTTTCCCGTCTGCAGCAGGAAAACGGTGGATATATAAGGGCGCAGTGGGTGTTACACAGCGGGTGGTCACCAGTGGGTCTAGTAATGACAGGACGCTTTGTACATAAGAAAGTTGTACTTGAAAAAAGTTACCGACTGGCTGGTCCTATGGCCCCAGGTTCTTACAGAAACAAAACACGACGGCAACAGTTCTAGTAATGATAGGACGCTTTGTACTTAAGAAAGTTCTTCTGGAAAAAAGGTACCGACTGGCTGGTCCTATGGCCCCAGGTTCTTACAGAAACAAAACACGACGACAACGACGGTGTGTGCATGGCACGAACCAAACTAGTTCGGCGTGACACCAGAAGGGGGTGCGCACTGCTGCATGACATTTCTGACTTCTTGGTTAGACACCTTTCCCGTCTGCAGCAGGAAAACGGTGGATATATAAGGGCGCAGTGGGTGTTACACAGCGGGTGGTCACCAGTGGGTCTAGTAATGACAGGACGCTTTGTACATAAGAAAGTTGTACTTGAAAAAAGTTACCGACTGGCTGGTCCTATGGCCCCAGGTTCTTACAGAAACAAAACACGACGGCAACAGTTCTAGTAATGATAGGACGCTTTGTACTTAAGAAAGTTCTTCTGGAAAAAAGGTACCGACTGGCTGGTCCTATGGCCCCAGGTTCTTACAGAAACAAAACACGACGACAACGACGGTGTGTGCATGGCACGAACCAAACTAGTTCGGCGTGACACCAGAAGGGGGTGCGCACTGCTGCATGACATTTCTGACTTCTTGGTTAGACACCTTTCCCGTCTGCAGCAGGAAAACGGTGGATATATAAGGGCGCAGTGGGTGTTACACAGCGGGTGGTCACCAGTGGGTCTAGTAATGACAGGACGCTTTGTACATAAGAAAGTTGTACTAGAAAAAAGTTACCGACTGGCTGGTCCTATGGCCCCAGGTTCGTACAGAAACAAAACACGACGGCAACAGTTCTAGTAATGATAGGACGCTTTGTACTTAAGAAAGTTCTTCTGGAAAAAAGGTACCGACTGGCTGGTCCTATGGCCCCAGGTTCTTACAGAAACAAAACACGACGACAACGACGGTGTGTGCATGGCACGAACCAAACTAGTTCGGCGTGACACCAGAAGGGGGTGCGCACTGCTGCATGACATTTCTGACTTCTTGGTTAGACACCTTTCCCGTCTGCAGCAGGAAAACGGTGGATATATAAGGGCGCAGTGGGTGTTACACAGCGGGTGGTCACCAGTGGGTCTAGTAATGACAGGACGCTTTGTACATAAGAAAGTTGTACTTGAAAAAAGTTACCGACTGGCTGGTCCTATGGCCCCAGGTTCTTACAGAAACAAAACACGACGGCAACAGTTCTAGTAATGATAGGACGCTTTGTACTTAAGAAAGTTCTTCTGGAAAAAAGGTACCGACTGGCTGGTCCTATGGCCCCAGGTTCTTACAGAAACAAAACACGACGACAACGACGGTGTGTGCATGGCACGAACCAAACTAGTTCGGCGTGACACCAGAAGGGGGTGCGCACTGCTGCATGACATTTCTGACTTCTTGGTTAGACACCTTTCCCGTCTGCAGCAGGAAAACGGTGGATATATAAGGGCGCAGTGGGTGTTACACAGCGGGTGGTCACCTGTGGGTCTAGTAATGACAGGACGCTTTGTACATAAGAAAGTTGTACTCGAAAAAAGTTACCGACTGGCTGGTCCTATGGCCCCAGGTTCTTACAGAAACAAAACACGACGGCAACAGTTCTAGTAATGATAGGACGCTTTGTACTTAAGAAAGTTCTTCTGGAAAAAAGGTACCGACTGGCTGGTCCTATGGCCCCAGGTTCTTACAGAAACAAAACACGACGACAACGACGGTGTGTGCATGGCACGAACCAAACTAGTTCGGCGTGACACCAGAAGGGGGTGCGCACTGCTGCATGACATTTCTGACTTCTTGGTTAGACACCTTTCCCGTCTGCAGCAGGAAAACGGTGGATATATAAGGGCGCAGTGGGTGTTACACAGCGGGTGGTCACCAGTGGGTCTAGTAATGACAGGACGCTTTGTACATAAGAAAGTTGTACTTGAAAAAAATTACCGACTGGCTGGTCCTATGGCCCCAGGTTCTTACAGAAACAAAACACGACGACAACGACGGTGTGTGCATGGCACGAACCAAACTAGTTCGGCGTGACACCAGAAGGGGGTGCGCACTGCTGCATGACATTTCTGACTTCTTGGTTAGACACCTTTCCCGTCTGCAGCAGGAAAACGGTGGATATATAAGGGCGCAGTGGGTGTTACACAGCGGGTGGTCACCAGTGGGTCTAGTAATGACAGGACGCTTTGTACATAAGAAAGTTGTACTCGAAAAAAGTTACCGACTGGCTGGTCCTATGGCCCCAGGTTCTTACAGAAACAAAACACGACGGCAACAGTTCTAGTAATGATAGGACGCTTTGTACTTAAGAAAGTTCTTCTGGAAAAAAGGTACCGACTGGCTGGTCCTATGGCCCCAGGTTCTTACAGAAACAAAACACGACGACAACGACGGTGTGTGCATGGCACGAACCAAACTAGTTCGGCGTGACACCAGAAGGGGGTGCGCACTGCTGCATGACATTTCTGACTTCTTGGTTAGACACCTTTCCCGTCTGCAGCAGGAAAACGGTGGATATATAAGGGCGCAGTGGGTGTTACACAGCGGGTGGTCACCAGTGGGTCTAGTAATGACAGGACGCTTTGTACATAAGAAAGTTGTACTTGAAAAAAGTTACCGACTGGCTGGTCCTATGGCCCCAGGTTCTTACAGAAACAAAACACGACGGCAACAGTTCTAGTAATGATAGGACGCTTTGTACTTAAGAAAGTTCTTCTGGAAAAAAGGTACCGACTGGCTGGTCCTATGGCCCCAGGTTCTTACAGAAACAAAACACGACGACAACGACGGTGTGTGCATGGCACGAACCAAACTAGTTCGGCGTGACACCAGAAGGGGGTGCGCACTGCTGCATGACATTTCTGACTTCTTGGTTAGACACCTTTCCCGTCTGCAGCAGGAAAACGGTGGATATATAAGGGCGCAGTGGGTGTTACACAGCGGGTGGTCACCAGTGGGTCTAGTAATGACAGGACGCTTTGTACATAAGAAAGTTGTACTCGAAAAAAGTTACCGACTGGCTGGTCCTATGGCCCCAGGTTCTTACAGAAACAAAACACGACGGCAACAGTTCTAGTAATGATAGGACGCTTTGTACTTAAGAAAGTTCTTCTGGAAAAAAGGTACCGACTGGCTGGTCCTATGGCCCCAGGTTCTTACAGAAACAAAACACGACGACAACGACGGTGTGTGCATGGCACGAACCAAACTAGTTCGGCGTGACACCAGAAGGGGGTGCGCACTGCTGCATGACATTTCTGACTTCTTGGTTAGACACCTTTCCCGTCTGCAGCAGGAAAACGGTGGATATATAAGGGCGCAGTGGGTGTTACACAGCGGGTGGTCACCAGTGGGTCTAGTAATGACAGGACGCTTTGTACATAAGAAAGTTGTACTCGAAAAAAGTTACCGACTGGCTGGTCCTATGGCCCCAGGTTCTTACAGAAACAAAACACGACGGCAACAGTTCTAGTAATGATAGGACGCTTTGTACTTAAGAAAGTTCTTCTGGAAAAAAGGTACCGACTGGCTGGTCCTATGGCCCCAGGTTCTTACAGAAACAAAACACGACGACAACGACGGTGTGTGCATGGCACGAACCAAACTAGTTCGGCGTGACACCAGAAGGGGGTGCGCACTGCTGCATGACATTTCTGACTTCTTGGTTAGACACCTTTCCCGTCTGCAGCAGGAAAACGGTGGATATATAAGGGCGCAGTGGGTGTTACACAGCGGGTGGTCACCAGTGGGTCTAGTAATGACAGGACGCTTTGTACATAAGAAAGTTGTACTTGAAAAAAATTACCGACTGGCTGGTCCTATGGCCCCAGGTTCTTACAGAAACAAAACACGACGACAACGACGGTGTGTGCATGGCACGAACCAAACTAGTTCGGCGTGACACCAGAAGGGGGTGCGCACTGCTGCATGACATTTCTGACTTCTTGGTTAGACACCTTTCCCGTCTGCAGCAGGAAAACGGTGGATATATAAGGGCGCAGTGGGTGTTACACAGCGGGTGGTCACCAGTGGGTCTAGTAATGACAGGACGCTTTGTACATAAGAAAGTTGTACTCGAAAAAAGTTACCGACTGGCTGGTCCTATGGCCCCAGGTTCTTACAGAAACAAAACACGACGGCAACAGTTCTAGTAATGATAGGACGCTTTGTACTTAAGAAAGTTCTTCTGGAAAAAAGGTACCGACTGGCTGGTCCTATGGCCCCAGGTTCTTACAGAAACAAAACACGACGACAACGACGGTGTGTGCATGGCACGAACCAAACTAGTTCGGCGTGACACCAGAAGGGGGTGCGCACTGCTGCATGACATTTCTGACTTCTTGGTTAGACACCTTTCCCGTCTGCAGCAGGAAAACGGTGGATATATAAGGGCGCAGTGGGTGTTACACAGCGGGTGGTCACCAGTGGGTCTAGTAATGACAGGACGCTTTGTACATAAGAAAGTTGTACTTGAAAAAAGTTACCGACTGGCTGGTCCTATGGCCCCAGGTTCTTACAGAAACAAAACACGACGACAACGACGGTGTGTGCATGGCACGAACCAAACTAGTTCGGCGTGACACCAGAAGGGGGTGCGCACTGCTGCATGACATTTCTGACTTCTTGGTTAGACACCTTTCCCGTCTGCAGCAGGAAAACGGTGGATATATAAGGGCGCAGTGGGTGTTACACAGCGGGTGGTCACCAGTGGGTCTAGTAATGACAGGACGCTTTGTACATAAGAAAGTTGTACTCGAAAAAAGTTACCGACTGGCTGGTCCTATGGCCCCAGGTTCTTACAGAAACAAAACACGACGGCAACAGTTCTAGTAATGATAGGACGCTTTGTACTTAAGAAAGTTCTTCTGGAAAAAAGGTACCGACTGGCTGGTCCTATGGCCCCAGGTTCTTACAGAAACAAAACACGACGACAACGACGGTGTGTGCATGGCACGAACCAAACTAGTTCGGCGTGACACCAGAAGGGGGTGCGCACTGCTGCATGACATTTCTGACTTCTTGGTTAGACACCTTTCCCGTCTGCAGCAGGAAAACGGTGGATATATAAGGGCGCAGTGGGTGTTACACAGCGGGTGGTCACCAGTGGGTCTAGTAATGACAGGACGCTTTGTACATAAGAAAGTTGTACTTGAAAAAAGTTACCGACTGGCTGGTCCTATGGCCCCAGGTTCTTACAGAAACAAAACACGACGGCAACAGTTCTAGTAATGATAGGACGCTTTGTACTTAAGAAAGTTCTTCTGGAAAAAAGGTACCGACTGGCTGGTCCTATGGCCCCAGGTTCTTACAGAAACAAAACACGACGGCAACAGATCTAGTAATGATAGGACGCTTTGTACTTAAGAAAGTTCTTCTGGAAAAAAGGTACCGACTGGCTGGTCCTATGGCCCCAGGTTCTTACAGAAACAAAACACGACGACAACGACGGTGTGTGCATGGCACGAACCAAACTAGTTCGGCGTGACACCAGAAGGGGGTGCGCACTGCTGCATGACATTTCTGACTTCTTGGTTAGACACCTTTCCCGTCTGCAGCAGGAAAACGGTGGATATATAAGGGCGCAGTGGGTGTTACACAGCGGGTGGTCACCAGTGGGTCTAGTAATGACAGGACGCTTTGTACATAAGAAAGTTGTACTCGAAAAAAGTTACCGACTGGCTGGTCCTATGGCCCCAGGTTCTTACAGAAACAAAACACGACGGCAACAGTTCTAGTAATGATAGGACGCTTTGTACTTAAGAAAGTTCTTCTGGAAAAAAGGTACCGACTGGCTGGTCCTATGGCCCCAGGTTCTTACAGAAACAAAACACGACGGCAACAGTTCTAGTAATGATAGGACGCTTTGTACTTAAGAAAGTTGTACTTGAAAAAAGGTACCGACTGGCTGGTCCTATGGCCCCAGGTTCTTACAGAAACAAAACACGACGGCAACAGTTCTAGTAATGATAGGACGCTTTGTACATAAGAAAGTTGTACTTGAAAAAAGTTACCGACTGGCTGGTCCTATGGCCCCAGGTTCTTACAGAAACAAAACACGACGGCAACAGTTCTAGTAATGATAGGACGCTTTGTACTTAAGAAAGTTCTTCTGGAAAAAAGGTACCGACTGGCTGGTCCTATGGCCCCAGGTTCTTACAGAAACAAAACACGACGACAACGACGGTGTGTGCATGGCACGAACCAAACTAGTTCGGCGTGACACCAGAAGGGGGTGCGCACTGCTGCATGACATTTCTGACTTCTTGGTTAGACACCTTTCCCGTCTGCAGCAGGAAAACGGTGGATATATAAAGGCGCAGTGGGTGTTACACAGCGGGTGGTCACCAGTGGGTCTAGTAATGACAGGACGCTGGAAAAAATTGTACATCGCCAGCTAATGTATTATGTTGAGGATCGGGAGTTGTTAGACTGGAGACAATTTGGTTTTAGATGTAAGAAAAGTACTCGTTCAGCTATACAATTATTTGTGGACTTCATTACAGAGGCTTTAAATGAGAGTAATATGGTAGGAGCCATATATGTGGATCTGTCCAAAGCCTTTAATTGTTTAAAACACAACAATCTAATAAGAAAATTACATAATTTTGGTTTGAGAAATATTGAGTTAAATTGGTTTAAAACGTACCTTTACAATAAAACACAATGTACTTTGTTTAATGAAATATTGTCTGAAGAAGTCACTGTTTTAAACGGGGTGCCTCAAGGTAGCAGTCTCGGGCCGATTCTTTACATATTATATGTGAATGATTGTTTTCAATATTTATATAACAAATTAAATAGAACAATACTGCCTGTGATGTACGCAGACGATACAGTACTACTCTCTAGTGGGCAAACTAGGAACCAGATTATAGATGTACTACAAACAGGGATGAACTCCTACGCCACCTGGTGTAAACAAAATGACTTATTAATTAATCAGAATAAGACAGAAAGCATGTTATTTACTACTATACCAAAAATATCGGAGGTGTATGAGGAAGGAGAAATGGTTAGATTGTATGACCATAATATTAAACTAGTTCGTAATTATTGTTATTTGGGAGTAAATTTTGACAGTTGTTTAACCTATGAACAATTCCTGAGGTCTACAATTAAAAAGGTATCATATAAGTTGTATATGTTTGATAAAATTCGGTATATGTTGAATTTGAAAGCAGCTTTGCTCGTATACAAACAAATGATATTACCATTTTTCGATTATCTTGATATTCTTATGGATGGAGGGAACAAAGCTTTTATTACAAAGTTACAGAAATTACAATTCCGGGGTTTAAAAATTGTAAATAACTACGTATTTAATGGAAAAACTATAACCTCAAAGGATGAGCTAGATGTACATAGGTTCTGTAAGGTAGAATTCCTGAATATTCGTCGTAGGCGAAGGTTATTAGTAATGTTTCATACGTATCTGTATGGTAAGTATGTTAATGTCGCGGAAAATGAGAATATAACGGATAGAGTGAGTTTGAGAAGTGATCGTGGTAAGAAATTGGATTTGGCAAAACCGAATTTAGAAGTGTATAGGAAGAACTGGAAATATAGGGCTTATAAATATTGGGTTTGTTTACCGATTCATTTACAAAATGTGGAATGTACAAGTGAATTTCAGCAATTATTAAGTACTGATGTAGTTGACAGTGTACATAGGAGAAAGCAAGAACTAGAAGTCATTTGACTTGTAACAATTTATTATGTGAATAGGGTCATGCCTAAGTGCTTTGGTCAATAGTGTATATGGGAGAAAATATTTACTATGAGTTATTTGACTTGTAATAATTTATTATGTGTATATTGTTACGACAATGTTTGTACATATTGTTTATAATTTCGTCATGAAAAGCACTTTGTAGTGATGATGATCGAATTCAATAAAAAAAAACAAAAAACATAAGAAAGTTGTACTTGAAAAAAGTTACCGACTGGCTGGTCCTATGGCCCCAGGTTCTTACAGAAACAAAACACGACGGCAACAGTTCTAGCAATGATAGGACGCTTTGTGCTTAAGAAAGTTCTTCTGGAAAAAAGGTACCGACTGGCTGGTCCTATGGCCCCAGGTTCTTACAGAAACAATACATGGCTGGTCCTGAGGAATGTTCATGATTCCTTAGGGCGAATTTTTTCAGCTATTCACTTGGAATGCTGGGATAGCCCAAGCCCTTCAAAAACGGCCCGCAAGGTCGGCGGCCTGTTAAAAAGGGGGCTTTCGTTGGAATCAAAACGGCCCGTCACGGAATTGGACGGGAATCGGCTCAAAATGACCGCCAAGGTGTGGGGAATCATGTGTTAAAATTTGAAGTTTCAATTCCAAGTTTGAGTTTTGATTCAATACCATTCTCTATATAGAGTTTAATATAAACTGGGGCTGGCCTATGCTATAGCACTGTCAGTTATCTTCGTCCCCTCATTTGAGGCGCTTAGAAACTGTTAAAAAGGGTGCTTTCGTTAGAATCAAAACGGCCCGTCACGGAATTGGACGGGAATAGGCTCAAAATGACCGCCAAGGTGTGGGGAATCATGTGTTAAAATATGAAGTTTCAATTCCAAGTTTGGGTTTTGATTCAATACCATTCTCTATATAGAGTTTAACATAAACTGGGGCTGGCCTATGCTATAGCACTGTCAGTCAACTTCGTCCCCTTATTTGAGGCGCTTAGAAACGTCGCACGAACAAACCGAAGCCAGCGTTTCGAAGCCCAGGCCAAGACGAATTTTTCCAGCTATTCACTGGGAATGCTGGGATAGCCCAAGCCCTTCAAAAACGGCCCGCAAGGTCGGCGGCCTGTTAAAAAGGGTGCTTTCGTTAGAATCAAAACGGCCCGTCACGGAATTGGACGGGAATAGGCTCAAAATGACCGCCAAGGTGTGGGGAATCATGTGTTAAAATATGAAGTTTCAATTCCAAGTTTGGGTTTTGATTCAATACCATTCTCTATATAGAGTTTAATATAAACTGGGGCTGGCCTATGCTATAGCACTGCCAGTTAACTTCGTCCCCTTATTTGAGGCGCTTAGAAACGTCGCACGAACAAACCGAAGCCAGCGTTTCGAAGCCCAGGCCAAGACGAATTTTTCCAGCTATTCACTGGGAATGCTGGGATAGCCCAAGCCCTTCAAAAACGGCCCGCAAGGTCGGCGGCCTGTTAAAAAGGGTGCTTTCGTTAGAATCAAAACGGCCCGTCACGGAATTGGACGGGAATAGGCTCAAAATGACCGCCAAGGTGTGGGGAATCATGTGTTAAAATATGAAGTTTCAATTCCAAGTTTGGGTTTTGATTCAATACCATTCTCTATATAGAGTTTAATATAAACTGGGGCTGGCCTATGCTATAGCACTGCCAGTTAACTTCGTCCCCTTATTTGAGGCGCTTAGAAACGTCGCACGAACAAACCGAAGCCAGCGTTTCGAAGCCCAGGCCAAGACGAATTTTTCCAGCTATTCACTGGGACTGCTGGGATAGCCCAAGCCCTTCAAAAACGGCCCGCAAGGTCGGCGGCCTGTTAAAAAGGGTGCTTTCGTTAGAATCAAAACGGCCCGTCACGGAATTGGACGGGAATAGGCTCAAAATGACCGCCAAGGTGTGGGGAATCATGTGTTAAAATATGAAGTTTCAATTCCAAGTTTGGGTTTTGATTCAATACCATTCTCTATATAGAGTTTAATATAAACTGGGGCTGGCCTATGCTATAGCACTGCCAGTTAACTTCGTCCCCTTATTTGAGGCGCTTAGAAACGTCGCACGAACAAACCGAAGCCAGCGTTTCGAAGCCCAGGCCAAGACGAATTTTTCCAGCTATTCACTGGGAATGCTGGGATAGCCCAAGCCCTTCAAAAACGGCCCGCAAGGTCGGCGGCCTGTTAAAAAGGGTGCTTTCGTTAGAATCAAAACGGCCCGTCACGGAATTGGACGGGAATAGGCTCAAAATGACCGCCAAGGTGTGGGGAATCATGTGTTAAAATATGAAGTTTCAATTCCAAGTTTGGGTTTTGATTCAATACCATTCTCTATATAGAGTTTAATATAAACTGGGGCTGGCCTATGCTATAGCACTGCCAGTTAACTTCGTCCCCTTATTTGAGGCGCTTAGAAACGTCGCACGAACAAACCGAAGCCAGCGTTTCGAAGCCCAGGCCAAGACGAATTTTTCCAGCTATTCACTGGGAATGCTGGGATAGCCCAAGCCCTTCAAAAACGGCCCGCAAGGTCGGCGGCCTGTTAAAAAGGGTGCTTTCGTTAGAATCAAAACGGCCCGTCACGGAATTGGACGGGAATAGGCTCAAAATGACCGCCAAGGTGTGGGGAATCATGTGTTAAAATATGAAGTTTCAATTCCAAGTTTGGGTTTTGATTCAATACCATTCTCTATATAGAGTTTAATATAAACTGGGGCTGGCCTATGCTATAGCACTGCCAGTTAACTTCGTCCCCTTATTTGAGGCGCTTAGAAACGTCGCACGAACAAACCGAAGCCAGCGTTTCGAAGCCCAGGCCAAGACGAATTTTTCCAGCTATTCACTGGGAATGCTGGGATAGCCCAAGCCCTTCAAAAACGGCCCGCAAGGTCGGCGGCCTGTTAAAAAGGGTGCTTTCGTTAGAATCAAAACGGCCCGTCACGGAATTGGACGGGAATAGGCTCAAAATGACCGCCAAGGTGTGGGGAATCATGTGTTAAAATATGAAGTTTCAATTCCAAGTTTGGGTTTTGATTCAATACCATTCTCTATATAGAGTTTAATATAAACTGGGGCTGGCCTATGCTATAGCACTGCCAGTTAACTTCGTCCCCTTATTTGAGGCGCTTAGAAACGTCGCACGAACAAACCGAAGCCAGCGTTTCGAAGCCCAGGCCAAGACGAATTTTTCCAGCTATTCACTGGGAATGCTGGGATAGCCCAAGCCCTTCAAAAACGGCCCGCAAGGTCGGCGGCCTGTTAAAAAGGGTGCTTTCGTTAGAATCAAAACGGCCCGTCACGGAATTGGACGGGAATAGGCTCAAAATGACCGCCAAGGTGTGGGGAATCATGTGTTAAAATATGAAGTTTCAATTCCAAGTTTGGGTTTTGATTCAATACCATTCTCTATATAGAGTTTAATATAAACTGGGGCTGGCCTATGCTATAGCACTGCCAGTTAACTTCGTCCCCTTATTTGAGGCGCTTAGAAACGTCGCACGAACAAACCGAAGCCAGCGTTTCGAAGCCCAGGCCAAGACGAATTTTTCCAGCTATTCACTGGGAATGCTGGGATAGCCCAAGCCCTTCAAAAACGGCCCGCAAGGTCGGCGGCCTGTTAAAAAGGGTGCTTTCGTTAGAATCAAAACGGCCCGTCACGGAATTGGACGGGAATAGGCTCAAAATGACCGCCAAGGTGTGGGGAATCATGTGTTAAAATATGAAGTTTCAATTCCAAGTTTGGGTTTTGATTCAATACCATTCTCTATATAGAGTTTAATATAAACTGGGGCTGGCCTATGCTATAGCACTGCCAGTTAACTTCGTCCCCTTATTTGAGGCGCTTAGAAACGTCGCACGAACAAACCGAAGCCAGCGTTTCGAAGCCCAGGCCAAGACGAATTTTTCCAGCTAATCACTGGGAATGCTGGGATAGCCCAAGCCCTTCAAAAACGGCCCGCAAGGTCGGCGGCCTGTTAAAAAGGGTGCTTTCGTTAGAATCAAAACGGCCCGTCACGGAATTGGACGGGAATAGGCTCAAAATGACCGCCAAGGTGTGGGGAATCATGTGTTAAAATATGAAGTTTCAATTCCAAGTTTGGGTTTTGATTCAATACCATTCTCTATATAGAGTTTAATATAAACTGGGGCTGGCCTATGCTATAGCACTGCCAGTTAACTTCGTCCCCTTATTTGAGGCGCTTAGAAACGTCGCACGAACAAACCGAAGCCAGCGTTTCGAAGCCCAGGCCAAGACGAATTTTTCCAGCTATTCACTGGGAATGCTGGGATAGCCCAAGCCCTTCAAAAACGGCCCGCAAGGTCGGCGGCCTGTTAAAAAGGGTGCTTTCGTTAGAATCAAAACGGCCCGTCACGGAATTGGACGGGAATAGGCTCAAAATGACCGCCAAGGTGTGGGGAATCATGTGTTAAAATATGAAGTTTCAATTCCAAGTTTGGGTTTTGATTCAATACCATTCTCTATATAGAGTTTAATATAAACTGGGGCTGGCCTATGCTATAGCACTGCCAGTTAACTTCGTCCCCTTATTTGAGGCGCTTAGAAACGTCGCACGAACAAACCGAAGCCAGCGTTTCGAAGCCCAGGCCAAGACGAATTTTTCCAGCTATTCACTGGGAATGCTGGGATAGCCCAAGCCCTTCAAAAACGGCCCGCAAGGTCGGCGGCCTGTTAAAAAGGGTGCTTTCGTTAGAATCAAAACGGCCCGTCACGGAATTGGACGGGAATAGGCTCAAAATGACCGCCAAGGTGTGGGGAATCATGTGTTAAAATATGAAGTTTCAATTCCAAGTTTGGGTTTTGATTCAATACCATTCTCTATATAGAGTTTAATATAAACTGGGGCTGGCCTATGCTATAGCACTGCCAGTTAACTTCGTCCCCTTATTTGAGGCGCTTAGAAACGTCGCACGAACAAACCGAAGCCAGCGTTTCGAAGCCCAGGCCAAGACGAATTTTTCCAGCTATTCACTGGGAATGCTGGGATAGCCCAAGCCCTTCAAAAACGGCCCGCAAGGTCGGCGGCCTGTTAAAAAGGGTGCTTTCGTTAGAATCAAAACGGCCCGTCACGGAATTGGACGGGAATAGGTTCAAAATGACCGCCAAGGTGTGGGGAATCATGTGTTAAAATATGAAGTTTCAATTCCAAGTTTGGGTTTTGATTCAATACCATTCTCTATATAGAGTTTAATATAAACTGGGGCTGGCCTATGCTATAGCACTGCCAGTTAACTTCGTCCCCTTATTTGAGGCGCTTAGAAACGTCGCACGAACAAACCGAAGCCAGCGTTTCGAAGCCCAGGCCAAGACGAATTTTTCCAGCTATTCACTGGGAATGCTGGGATAGCCCAAGCCCTTCAAAAACGGCCCGCAAGGTCGGCGGCCTGTTAAAAAGGGTGCTTTCGTTAGAATCAAAACGGCCCGTCACGGAATTGGACGGGAATAGGCTCATAATGACCGCCAAGGTGTGGGGAATCATGTGTTAAAATATGAAGTTTCAATTCCAAGTTTGGGTTTTGATTCAATACCATTCTCTATATAGAGTTTAATATAAACTGGGGCTGGCCTATGCTATAGCACTGCCAGTTAACTTCGTCCCCTTATTTGAGGCGCTTAGAAACGTCGCACGAACAAACCGAAGCCAGCGTTTCGAAGCCCAGGCCAAGACGAATTTTTCCAGCTATTCACTGGGAATGCTGGGATAGCCCAAGCCCTTCAAAAACGGCCCGCAAGGTCGGCGGCCTGTTAAAAAGGGTGCTTTCGTTAGAATCAAAACGGCCCGTCACGGAATTGGACGGGAATAGGCTCAAAATGACCGCCAAGGTGTGGGGAATCATGTGTTAAAATATGAAGTTTCAATTCCAAGTTTGGGTTTTGATTCAATACCATTCTCTATATAGAGTTTAATATAAACTGGGGCTGGCCTATGCTATAGCACTGCCAGTTAACTTCGTCCCCTTATTTGAGGCGCTTAGAAACGTCGCACGAACAAACCGAAGCCAGCGTTTCGAAGCCCAGGCCAAGACGAATTTTTCCAGCTATTCACTGGGAATGCTGGGATAGCCCAAGCCCTTCAAAAACGGCCCGCAAGGTCGGCGGCCTGTTAAAAAGGGTGCTTTCGTTAGAATCAAAACGGCCCGTCACGGAATTGGACGGGAATAGGCTCAAAATGACCGCCAAGGTGTGGGGAATCATGTGTTAAAATATGAAGTTTCAATTCCAAGTTTGGGTTTTGATTCAATACCATTCTCTATATAGAGTTTAATATAAACTGGGGCTGGCCTATGCTATAGCACTGCCAGTTAACTTCGTCCCCTTATTTGAGGCGCTTAGAAACGTCGCACGAACAAACCGAAGCCAGCGTTTCGAAGCCCAGGCCAAGACGAATTTTTCCAGCTATTCACTGGGAATGCTGGGATAGCCCAAGCCCTTCAAAAACGGCCCGCAAGGTCGGCGGCCTGTTAAAAAGGGTGCTTTCGTTAGAATCAAAACGGCCCGTCACGGAATTGGACGGGAATAGGCTCAAAATGACCGCCAAGGTGTGGGGAATCATGTGTTAAAATATGAAGTTTCAATTCCAAGTTTGGGTTTTGATTCAATACCATTCTCTATATAGAGTTTAATATAAACTGGGGCTGGCCTATGCTATAGCACTGCCAGTTAACTTCGTCCCCTTATTTGAGGCGCTTAGAAACGTCGCACGAACAAACCGAAGCCAGCGTTTCGAAGCCCAGGCCAAGACGAATTTTTCCAGCTATTCACTGGGAATGCTGGGATAGCCCAAGCCCTTCAAAAACGGCCCGCAAGGTCGGCGGCCTGTTAAAAAGGGTGCTTTCGTTAGAATCAAAACGGCCCGTCACGGAATTGGACGGGAATAGGCTCAAAATGACCGCCAAGGTGTGGGGAATCATGTGTTAAAATATGAAGTTTCAATTCCAAGTTTGGGTTTTGATTCAATACCATTCTCTATATAGAGTTTAATATAAACTGGGGCTGGCCTATGCTATAGCACTGCCAGTTAACTTCGTCCCCTTATTTGAGGCGCTTAGAAACGTCGCACGAACAAACCGAAGCCAGCGTTTCGAAGCCCAGGCCAAGACGAATTTTTCCAGCTATTCACTGGGAATGCTGGGATAGCCCAAGCCCTTCAAAAACGGCCCGCAAGGTCGGCGGCCTGTTAAAAAGGGTGCTTTCGTTAGAATCAAAACGGCCCGTCACGGAATTGGACGGGAATAGGCTCAAAATGACCGCCAAGGTGTGGGGAATCATGTGTTAAAATATGAAGTTTCAATTCCAAGTTTGGGTTTTGATTCAATACCATTCTCTATATAGAGTTTAATATAAACTGGGGCTGGCCTATGCTATAGCACTGCCAGTTAACTTCGTCCCCTTATTTGAGGCGCTTAGAAACGTCGCACGAACAAACCGAAGCCAGCGTTTCGAAGCCCAGGCCAAGACGAATTTTTCCAGCTATTCACTGGGAATGCTGGGATAGCCCAAGCCCTTCAAAAACGGCCCGCAAGGTCGGCGGCCTGTTAAAAAGGGTGCTTTCGTTAGAATCAAAACGGCCCGTCACGGAATTGGACGGGAATAGGCTCAAAATGACCGCCAAGGTGTGGGGAATCATGTGTTAAAATATGAAGTTTCAATTCCAAGTTTGGGTTTTGATTCAATACCATTCTCTATATAGAGTTTAATATAAACTGGGGCTGGCCTATGCTATAGCACTGCCAGTTAACTTCGTCCCCTTATTTGAGGCGCTTAGAAACGTCGCACGAACAAACCGAAGCCAGCGTTTCGAAGCCCAGGCCAAGACGAATTTTTCCAGCTATTCACTGGGAATGCTGGGATAGCCCAAGCCCTTCAAAAACGGCCCGCAAGGTCGGCGGCCTGTTAAAAAGGGTGCTTTCGTTAGAATCAAAACGGCCCGTCACGGAATTGGACGGGAATAGGCTCAAAATGACCGCCAAGGTGTGGGGAATCATGTGTTAAAATATGAAGTTTCAATTCCAAGTTTGGGTTTTGATTCAATACCATTCTCTATATAGAGTTTAATATAAACTGGGGCTGTCCTATGCTATAGCACTGCCAGTTAACTTCGTCCCCTTATTTGAGGCGCTTAGAAACGTCGCACGAACAAACCGAAGCCAGCGTTTCGAAGCCCAGGCCAAGACGAATTTTTCCAGCTATTCACTGGGAATGCTGGGATAGCCCAAGCCCTTCAAAAACGGCCCGCAAGGTCGGCGGCCTGTTAAAAAGGGTGCTTTCGTTAGAATCAAAACGGCCCGTCACGGAATTGGACGGGAATAGGCTCAAAATGACCGCCAAGGTGTGGGGAATCATGTGTTAAAATATGAAGTTTCAATTCCAAGTTTGGGTTTTGATTCAATACCATTCTCTATATAGAGTTTAATATAAACTGGGGCTGGCCTATGCTATAGCACTGCCAGTTAACTTCGTCCCCTTATTTGAGGCGCTTAGAAACGTCGCACGAACAAACCGAAGCCAGCGTTTCGAAGCCCAGGCCAAGACGAATTTTTCCAGCTATTCACTGGGAATGCTGGGATAGCCCAAGCCCTTCAAAAACGGCCCGCAAGGTCGGCGGCCTGTTAAAAAGGGTGCTTTCGTTAGAATCAAAACGGCCCGTCACGGAATTGGACGGGAATAGGCTCAAAATGACCGCCAAGGTGTGGGGAATCATGTGTTAAAATATGAAGTTTCAATTCCAAGTTTGGGTTTTGATTCAATACCATTCTCTATATAGAGTTTAATATAAACTGGGGCTGGCCTATGCTATAGCACTGCCAGTTAACTTCGTCCCCTTATTTGAGGCGCTTAGAAACGTCGCACGAACAAACCGAAGCCAGCGTTTCGAAGCCCAGGCCAAGACGAATTTTTCCAGCTATTCACTGGGAATGCTGGATAGCCCAAGCCCTTCAAAAACGGCCCGCAAGGTCGGCGGCCTGTTAAAAAGGGTGCTTTCGTTAGAATCAAAACGGCCCGTCACGGAATTGGACGGGAATAGGCTCAAAATGACCGCCAAGGTGTGGGGAATCATGTGTTAAAATATGAAGTTTCAATTCCAAGTTTGGGTTTTGATTCAATACCATTCTCTATATAGAGTTTAATATAAACTGGGGCTGGCCTATGCTATAGCACTGCCAGTTAACTTCGTCCCCTTATTTGAGGCGCTTAGAAACGTCGCACGAACAAACCGAAGCCAGCGTTTCGAAGCCCAGGCCAAGACGAATTTTTCCAGCTATTCACTGGGAATGCTGGGATAGCCCAAGCCCTTCAAAAACGGCCCGCAAGGTCGGCGGCCTGTTAAAAAGGGTGCTTTCGTTAGAATCAAAACGGCCCGTCACGGAATTGGACGGGAATAGGCTCAAAATGACCGCCAAGGTGTGGGGAATCATGTGTTAAAATATGAAGTTTCAATTCCAAGTTTGGGTTTTGATTCAATACCATTCTCTATATAGAGTTTAATATAAACTGGGGCTGGCCTATGCTATAGCACTGCCAGTTAACTTCGTCCCCTTATTTGAGGCGCTTAGAAACGTCGCACGAACAAACCGAAGCCAGCATTTCGAAGCCCAGGCCAAGACGAATTTTTCCAGCTATTCACTGGGAATGCTGGGATAGCCCAAGCCCTTCAAAAACGGCCCGCAAGGTCGGCGGCCTGTTAAAAAGGGTGCTTTCGTTAGAATCAAAACGGCCCGTCACGGAATTGGACGGGAATAGGCTCAAAATGACCGCCAAGGTGTGGGGAATCATGTGTTAAAATATGAAGTTTCAATTCCAAGTTTGGGTTTTGATTCAATACCATTCTCTATATAGAGTTTAATATAAACTGGGGCTGGCCTATGCTATAGCACTGCCAGTTAACTTCGTCCCCTTATTTGAGGCGCTTAGAAACGTCGCACGAACAAACCGAAGCCAGCGTTTCGAAGCCCAGGCCAAGACGAATTTTTCCAGCTATTCACTGGGAATGCTGGGATAGCCCACGCCCTTCAAAAACGGCCCGCAAGGTCGGCGGCCTGTTAAAAAGGGTGCTTTCGTTAGAATCAAAACGGCCCGTCACGGAATTGGACGGGAATAGGCTCAAAATGACCGCCAAGGTGTGGGGAATCATGTGTTAAAATATGAAGTTTCAATTCCAAGTTTGGGTTTTGATTCAATACCATTCTCTATATAGAGTTTAATATAAACTGGGGCTGGCCTATGCTATAGCACTGCCAGTTAACTTCGTCCCCTTATTTGAGGCGCTTAGAAACGTCGCACGAACAAACCGAAGCCAGCGTTTCGAAGCCCAGGCCAAGACGAATTTTTCCAGCTATTCACTGGGAATGCTGGGATAGCCCAAGCCCTTCAAAAACGGCCCGCAAGGTCGGCGGCCTGTTAAAAAGGGTGCTTTCGTTAGAATCAAAACGGCCCGTCACGGAATTGGACGGGAATAGGCTCAAAATGACCGCCAAGGTGTGGGGAATCATGTGTTAAAATATGAAGTTTCAATTCCAAGTTTGGGTTTTGATTCAATACCATTCTCTATATAGAGTTTAATATAAACTGGGGCTGGCCTATGCTATAGCACTGCCAGTTAACTTCGTCCCCTTATTTGAGGCGCTTAGAAACGTCGCACGAACAAACCGAAGCCAGCGTTTCGAAGCCCAGGCCAAGACGAATTTTTCCAGCTATTCACTGGGAATGCTGGGATAGCCCAAGCCCTTCAAAAACGGCCCGCAAGGTCGGCGGCCTGTTAAAAAGGGTGCTTTCGTTAGAATCAAAACGGCCCGTCACGGAATTGGACGGGAATAGGCTCAAAATGACCGCCAAGGTGTGGGGAATCATGTGTTAAAATATGAAGTTTCAATTCCAAGTTTGGGTTTTGATTCAATACCATTCTCTATATAGAGTTTAATATAAACTGGGGCTGGCCTATGCTATAGCACTGCCAGTTAACTTCGTCCCCTTATTTGAGGCGCTTAGAAACGTCGCACGAACAAACCGAAGCCAGCGTTTCGAAGCCCAGGCCAAGACGAATTTTTCCAGCTATTCACTGGGAATGCTGGGATAGCCCAAGCCCTTCAAAAACGGCCCGCAAGGTCGGCGGCCTGTTAAAAAGGGTGCTTTCGTTAGAATCAAAACGGCCCGTCACGGAATTGGACGGGAATAGGCTCAAAATGACCGCCAAGGTGTGGGGAATCATGTGTTAAAATATGAAGTTTCAATTCCAAGTTTGGGTTTTGATTCAATACCATTCTCTATATAGAGTTTAATATAAACTGGGGCTGGCCTATGCTATAGCACTGCCAGTTAACTTCGTCCCCTTATTTGAGGCGCTTAGAAACGTCGCACGAACAAACCGAAGCCAGCGTTTCGAAGCCCAGGCCAAGACGAATTTTTCCAGCTATTCACTGGGAATGCTGGGATAGCCCAAGCCCTTCAAAAACGGCCCGCAAGGTCGGCGGCCTGTTAAAAAGGGTGCTTTCGTTAGAATCAAAACGGCCCGTCACGGAATTGGACGGGAATAGGCTCAAAATGACCGCCAAGGTGTGGGGAATCATGTGTTAAAATATGAAGTTTCAATTCCAAGTTTGGGTTTTGATTCAATACCATTCTCTATATAGAGTTTAATATAAACTGGGGCTGGCCTATGCTATAGCACTGCCAGTTAACTTCGTCCCCTTATTTGAGGCGCTTAGAAACGTCGCACGAACAAACCGAAGCCAGCGTTTCGAAGCCCAGGCCAAGACGAATTTTTCCAGCTATTCACTGGGAATGCTGGGATAGCCCAAGCCCTTCAAAAACGGCCCGCAAGGTCGGCGGCCTGTTAAAAAGGGTGCTTTCGTTAGAATCAAAACGGCCCGTCACGGAATTGGACGGGAATAGGCTCAAAATGACCGCCAAGGTGTGGGGAATCATGTGTTAAAATATGAAGTTTCAATTCCAAGTTTGGGTTTTGATTCAATACCATTCTCTATATAGAGTTTAATATAAACTGGGGCTGGCCTATGCTATAGCACTGCCAGTTAACTTCGTCCCCTTATTTGAGGCGCTTAGAAACGTCGCACGAACAAACCGAAGCCAGCGTTTCGAAGCCCAGGCCAAGACGAATTTTTCCAGCTATTCACTGGGAATGCTGGGATAGCCCAAGCCCTTCAAAAACGGCCCGCAAGGTCGGCGGCCTGTTAAAAAGGGTGCTTTCGTTAGAATCAAAACGGCCCGTCACGGAATTGGACGGGAATAGGCTCAAAATGACCGCCAAGGTGTGGGGAATCATGTGTTAAAATATGGAGTTTCAATTCCAAGTTTGGGTTT
Source organism: Lepidonotus clava (assembly GCA_936440205.1). NCBI lineage: Eukaryota > Metazoa > Annelida > Polychaeta > Phyllodocida > Polynoidae > Lepidonotus > Lepidonotus clava. The sequence goes on along the minus strand of OW387143.1, from coordinate 14,655,683 downwards.
TGATTCAATACCATTCTCTATATAGAGTTTAATATAAACTGGGGCTGGCCTATGCTATAGCACTGCCAGTTAACTTCGTCCCCTTATTTGAGGCGCTTAGAAACGTCGCACGAACAAACCGAAGCCAGCGTTTCGAAGCCCAGGCCAAGACGAATTTTTCCAGCTATTCACTGGGAATGCTGGGATAGCCCAAGCCCTTCAAAAACGGCCCGCAAGGTCGGCGGCCTGTTAAAAAGGGTGCTTTCGTTAGAATCAAAACGGCCCGTCACGGAATTGGACGGGAATAGGCTCAAAATGACCGCCAAGGTGTGGGGAATCATGTGTTAAAATATGAAGTTTCAATTCCAAGATTGGGTTTTGATTCAATACCATTCTCTATATAGAGTTTAATATAAACTGGGGCTGGCCTATGCTATAGCACTGCCAGTTAACTTCGTCCCCTTATTTGAGGCGCTTAGAAACGTCGCACGAACAAACCGAAGCCAGCGTTTCGAAGCCCAGGCCAAGACGAATTTTTCCAGCTATTCACTGGGAATGCTGGGATAGCCCAAGCCCTTCAAAAACGGCCCGCAAGGTCGGCGGCCTGTTAAAAAGGGTGCTTTCGTTAGAATCAAAACGGCCCGTCACGGAATTGGACGGGAATAGGCTCAAAATGACCGCCAAGGTGTGGGGAATCATGTGTTAAAATATGAAGTTTCAATTCCAAGTTTGGGTTTTGATTCAATACCATTCTCTATATAGAGTTTAATATAAACTGGGGCTGGCCTATGCTATAGCACTGCCAGTTAACTTCGTCCCCTTATTTGAGGCGCTTAGAAACGTCGCACGAACAAACCGAAGCCAGCGTTTCGAAGCCCAGGCCAAGACGAATTTTTCCAGCTATTCACTGGGAATGCTGGGATAGCCCAAGCCCTTCAAAAACGGCCCGCAAGGTCGGCGGCCTGTTAAAAAGGGTGCTTTCGTTAGAATCAAAACGGCCCGTCACGGAATTGGACGGGAATAGGCTCAAAATGACCGCCAAGGTGTGGGGAATCATGTGTTAAAATATGAAGTTTCAATTCCAAGTTTGGGTTTTGATTCAATACCATTCTCTATATAGAGTTTAATATAAACTGGGGCTGGCCTATGCTATAGCACTGCCAGTTAACTTCGTCCCCTTATTTGAGGCGCTTAGAAACGTCGCACGAACAAACCGAAGCCAGCGTTTCGAAGCCCAGGCCAAGACGAATTTTTCCAGCTATTCACTGGGAATGCTGGGATAGCCCAAGCCCTTCAAAAACGGCCCGCAAGGTCGGCGGCCTGTTAAAAAGGGTGCTTTCGTTAGAATCAAAACGGCCCGTCACGGAATTGGACGGGAATAGGCTCAAAATGACCGCCAAGGTGTGGGGAATCATGTGTTAAAATATGAAGTTTCAATTCCAAGTTTGGGTTTTGATTCAATACCATTCTCTATATAGAGTTTAATATAAACTGGGGCTGGCCTATGCTATAGCACTGCCAGTTAACTTCGTCCCCTTATTTGAGGCGCTTAGAAACGTCGCACGAACAAACCGAAGCCAGCGTTTCGAAGCCCAGGCCAAGACGAATTTTTCCAGCTATTCACTGGGAATGCTGGGATAGCCCAAGCCCTTCAAAAACGGCCCGCAAGGTCGGCGGCCTGTTAAAAAGGGTGCTTTCGTTAGAATCAAAACGGCCCGTCACGGAATTGGACGGGAATAGGCTCAAAATGACCGCCAAGGTGTGGGGAATCATGTGTTAAAATATGAAGTTTCAATTCCAAGTTTGGGTTTTGATTCAATACCATTCTCTATATAGAGTTTAATATAAACTGGGGCTGGCCTATGCTATAGCACTGACAGTTAACTTCGTCCCCTTATTTGAGGCGCTTAGAAACGTCGCACGAACAAACCGAAGCCAGCGTTTCGAAGCCCAGGCCAAGACGAATTTTTCCAGCTATTCACTGGGAATGCTGGGATAGCCCAAGCCCTTCAAAAACGGCCCGCAAGGTCGGCGGCCTGTTAAAAAGGGTGCTTTCGTTAGAATCAAAACGGCCCGTCACGGAATTGGACGGGAATAGGCTCAAAATGACCGCCAAGGTGTGGGGAATCATGTGTTAAAATATGAAGTTTCAATTCCAAGTTTGGGTTTTGATTCAATACCATTCTCTATATAGAGTTTAATATAAACTGGGGCTGGCCTATGCTATAGCACTGCCAGTTAACTTCGTCCCCTTATTTGAGGCGCTTAGAAACGTCGCACGAACAAACCGAAGCCAGCGTTTCGAAGCCCAGGCCAAGACGAATTTTTCCAGCTATTCACTGGGAATGCTGGGATAGCCCAAGCCCTTCAAAAACGGCCCGCAAGGTCGGCGGCCTGTTAAAAAGGGTGCTTTCGTTAGAATCAAAACGGCCCGTCACGGAATTGGACGGGAATAGGCTCAAAATGACCGCCAAGGTGTGGGGAATCATGTGTTAAAATATGGAGTTTCAATTCCAAGTTTGGGTTTTGATTCAATACCATTCTCTATATAGAGTTTAATATAAACTGGGGCTGGCCTATGCTATAGCACTGCCAGTTAACTTCGTCCCCTTATTTGAGGCGCTTAGAAACGTCGCACGAACAAACCGAAGCCAGCGTTTCGAAGCCCAGGCCAAGACGAATTTTTCCAGCTATTCACTGGGAATGCTGGGATAGCCCAAGCCCTTCAAAAACGGCCCGCAAGGTCGGCGGCCTGTTAAAAAGGGTGCTTTCGTTAGAATCAAAACGGCCCGTCACGGAATTGGACGGGAATAGGCTCAAAATGACCGCCAAGGTGTGGGGAATCATGTGTTAAAATATGAAGTTTCAATTCCAAGTTTGGGTTTTGATTCAATACCATTCTCTATATAGAGTTTAATATAAACTGGGGCTGGCCTATGCTATAGCACTGCCAGTTAACTTCGTCCCCTTATTTGAGGCGCTTAGAAACGTCGCACGAACAAACCGAAGCCAGCGTTTCGAAGCCCAGGCCAAGACGAATTTTTCCAGCTATTCACTGGGAATGCTGGGATAGCCCAAGCCCTTCAAAAACGGCCCGCAAGGTCGGCGGCCTGTTAAAAAGGGTGCTTTCGTTAGAATCAAAACGGCCCGTCACGGAATTGGACGGGAATAGGCTCAAAATGACCGCCAAGGTGTGGGGAATCATGTGTTAAAATATGAAGTTTCAATTCCAAGTTTGGGTTTTGATTCAATACCATTCTCTATATAGAGTTTAATATAAACTGGGGCTGGCCTATGCTATAGCACTGCCAGTTAACTTCGTCCCCTTATTTGAGGCGCTTAGAAACGTCGCACGAACAAACCGAAGCCAGCGTTTCGAAGCCCAGGCCAAGACGAATTTTTCCAGCTATTCACTGGGAATGCTGGGATAGCCCAAGCCCTTCAAAAACGGCCCGCAAGGTCGGCGGCCTGTTAAAAAGGGTGCTTTCGTTAGAATCAAAACGGCCCGTCACGGAATTGGACGGGAATAGGCTCAAAATGACCGCCAAGGTGTGGGGAATCATGTGTTAAAATATGAAGTTTCAATTCCAAGTTTGGGTTTTGATTCAATACCATTCTCTATATAGAGTTTAATATAAACTGGGGCTGGCCTATGCTATAGCACTGCCAGTTAACTTCGTCCCCTTATTTGAGGCGCTTAGAAACGTCGCACGAACAAACCGAAGCCAGCGTTTCGAAGCCCAGGCCAAGACGAATTTTTCCAGCTATTCACTGGGAATGCTGGGATAGCCCAAGCCCTTCAAAAACGGCCCGCAAGGTCGGCGGCCTGTTAAAAAGGGTGCTTTCGTTAGAATCAAAACGGCCCGTCACGGAATTGGACGGGAATAGGCTCAAAATGACCGCCAAGGTGTGGGGAATCATGTGTTAAAATATGAAGTTTCAATTCCAAGTTTGGGTTTTGATTCAATACCATTCTCTATATAGAGTTTAATATAAACTGGGGCTGGCCTATGCTATAGCACTGCCAGTTAACTTCGTCCCCTTATTTGAGGCGCTTAGAAACGTCGCACGAACAAACCGAAGCCAGCGTTTCGAAGCCCAGGCCAAGACGAATTTTTCCAGCTATTCACTGGGAATGCTGGGATAGCCCAAGCCCTTCAAAAACGGCCCGCAAGGTCGGCGGCCTGTTAAAAAGGGTGCTTTCGTTAGAATCAAAACGGCCCGTCACGGAATTGGACGGGAATAGGCTCAAAATGACCGCCAAGGTGTGGGGAATCATGTGTTAAAATATGAAGTTTCAATTCCAAGTTTGGGTTTTGATTCAATACCATTCTCTATATAGAGTTTAATATAAACTGGGGCTGGCCTATGCTATAGCACTGCCAGTTAACTTCGTCCCCTTATTTGAGGCGCTTAGAAACGTCGCACGAACAAACCGAAGCCAGCGTTTCGAAGCCCAGGCCAAGACGAATTTTTCCAGCTATTCACTGGGAATGCTGGGATAGCCCAAGCCCTTCAAAAACGGCCCGCAAGGTCGGCGGCCTGTTAAAAAGGGTGCTTTCGTTAGAATCAAAACGGCCCGTCACGGAATTGGACGGGAATAGGCTCAAAATGACCGCCAAGGTGTGGGGAATCATGTGTTAAAATATGAAGTTTCAATTCCAAGTTTGGGTTTTGATTCAATACCATTCTCTATATAGAGTTTAATATAAACTGGGGCTGGCCTATGCTATAGCACTGCCAGTTAACTTCGTCCCCTTATTTGAGGCGCTTAGAAACGTCGCACGAACAAACCGAAGCCAGCGTTTCGAAGCCCAGGCCAAGACGAATTTTTCCAGCTATTCACTGGGAATGCTGGGATAGCCCAAGCCCTTCAAAAACGGCCCGCAAGGTCGGCGGCCTGTTAAAAAGGGTGCTTTCGTTAGAATCAAAACGGCCCGTCACGGAATTGGACGGGAATAGGCTCAAAATGACCGCCAAGGTGTGGGGAATCATGTGTTAAAATATGAAGTTTCAATTCCAAGTTTGGGTTTTGATTCAATACCATTCTCTATATAGAGTTTAATATAAACTGGGGCTGGCCTATGCTATAGCACTGCCAGTTAACTTCGTCCCCTTATTTGAGGCGCTTAGAAACGTCGCACGAACAAACCGAAGCCAGCGTTTCGAAGCCCAGGCCAAGACGAATTTTTCCAGCTATTCACTGGGAATGCTGGGATAGCCCAAGCCCTTCAAAAACGGCCCGCAAGGTCGGCGGCCTGTTAAAAAGGGTGCTTTCGTTAGAATCAAAACGGCCCGTCACGGAATTGGACGGGAATAGGCTCAAAATGACCGCCAAGGTGTGGGGAATCATGTGTTAAAATATGAAGTTTCAATTCCAAGTTTGGGTTTTGATTCAATACCATTCTCTATATAGAGTTTAATATAAACTGGGGCTGGCCTATGCTATAGCACTGCCAGTTAACTTCGTCCCCTTATTTGAGGCGCTTAGAAACGTCGCACGAACAAACCGAAGCCAGCGTTTCGAAGCCCAGGCCAAGACGAATTTTTCCAGCTATTCACTGGGAATGCTGGGATAGCCCAAGCCCTTCAAAAACGGCCCGCAAGGTCGGCGGCCTGTTAAAAAGGGTGCTTTCGTTAGAATCAAAACGGCCCGTCACGGAATTGGACGGGAATAGGCTCAAAATGACCGCCAAGGTGTGGGGAATCATGTGTTAAAATATGAAGTTTCAATTCCAAGTTTGGGTTTTGATTCAATACCATTCTCTATATAGAGTTTAATATAAACTGGGGCTGGCCTATGCTATAGCACTGCCAGTTAACTTCGTCCCCTTATTTGAGGCGCTTAGAAACGTCGCACGAACAAACCGAAGCCAGCGTTTCGAAGCCCAGGCCAAGACGAATTTTTCCAGCTATTCACTGGGAATGCTGGGATAGCCCAAGCCCTTCAAAAACGGCCCGCAAGGTCGGCGGCCTGTTAAAAAGGGTGCTTTCGTTAGAATCAAAACGGCCCGTCACGGAATTGGACGGGAATAGGCTCAAAATGACCGCCAAGGTGTGGGGAATCATGTGTTAAAATATGAAGTTTCAATTCCAAGTTTGGGTTTTGATTCAATACCATTCTCTATATAGAGTTTAATATAAACTGGGGCTGGCCTATGCTATAGCACTGCCAGTTAACTTCGTCCCCTTATTTGAGGCGCTTAGAAACGTCGCACGAACAAACCGAAGCCAGCGTTTCGAAGCCCAGGCCAAGACGAATTTTTCCAGCTATTCACTGGGAATGCTGGGATAGCCCAAGCCCTTCAAAAACGGCCCGCAAGGTCGGCGGCCTGTTAAAAAGGGTGCTTTCGTTAGAATCAAAACGGCCCGTCACGGAATTGGACGGGAATAGGCTCAAAATGACCGCCAAGGTGTGGGGAATCATGTGTTAAAATATGAAGTTTCAATTCCAAGTTTGGGTTTTGATTCAATACCATTCTCTATATAGAGTTTAATATAAACTGGGGCTGGCCTATGCTATAGCACTGCCAGTTAACTTCGTCCCCTTATTTGAGGCGCTTAGAAACGTCGCACGAACAAACCGAAGCCAGCGTTTTGAAGCCCAGGCCAAGACGAATTTTTCCAGCTATTCACTGGGAATGCTGGGATAGCCCAAGCCCTTCAAAAACGGCCCGCAAGGTCGGCGGCCTGTTAAAAAGGGTGCTTTCGTTAGAATCAAAACGGCCCGTCACGGAATTGGACGGGAATAGGCTCAAAATGACCGCCAAGGTGTGGGGAATCATGTGTTAAAATATGAAGTTTCAATTCCAAGTTTGGGTTTTGATTCAATACCATTCTCTATATAGAGTTTAATATAAACTGGGGCTGGCCTATGCTATAGCACTGCCAGTTAACTTCGTCCCCTTATTTGAGGCGCTTAGAAACGTCGCACGAACAAACCGAAGCCAGCGTTTCGAAGCCCAGGCCAAGACGAATTTTTCCAGCTATTCACTGGGAATGCTGGGATAGCCCAAGCCCTTCAAAAACGGCCCGCAAGGTCGGCGGCCTGTTAAAAAGGGTGCTTTCGTTAGAATCAAAACGGCCCGTCACGGAATTGGACGGGAATAGGCTCAAAATGACCGCCAAGGTGTGGGGAATCATGTGTTAAAATATGAAGTTTCAATTCCAAGTTTGGGTTTTGATTCAATACCATTCTCTATATAGAGTTTAATATAAACTGGGGCTGGCCTATGCTATAGCACTGCCAGTTAACTTCGTCCCCTTATTTGAGGCGCTTAGAAACGTCGCACGAACAAACCGAAGCCAGCGTTTCGAAGCCCAGGCCAAGACGAATTTTTCCAGCTATTCACTGGGAATGCTGGGATAGCCCAAGCCCTTCAAAAACGGCCCGCAAGGTCGGCGGCCTGTTAAAAAGGGTGCTTTCGTTAGAATCAAAACGGCCCGTCACGGAATTGGACGGGAATAGGCTCAAAATGACCGCCAAGGTGTGGGGAATCATGTGTTAAAATATGAAGTTTCAATTCCAAGTTTGGGTTTTGATTCAATACCATTCTCTATATAGAGTTTAATATAAACTGGGGCTGGCCTATGCTATAGCACTGCCAGTTAACTTCGTCCCCTTATTTGAGGCGCTTAGAAACGTCGCACGAACAAACCGAAGCCAGCGTTTCGAAGCCCAGGCCAAGACGAATTTTTCCAGCTATTCACTGGGAATGCTGGGATAGCCCAAGCCCTTCAAAAACGGCCCGCAAGGTCGGCGGCCTGTTAAAAAGGGTGCTTTCGTTAGAATCAAAACGGCCCGTCACGGAATTGGACGGGAATAGGCTCAAAATGACCGCCAAGGTGTGGGGAATCATGTGTTAAAATATGAAGTTTCAATTCCAAGTTTGGGTTTTGATTCAATACCATTCTCTATATAGAGTTTAATATAAACTGGGGCTGGCCTATGCTATAGCACTGCCAGTTAACTTCGTCCCCTTATTTGAGGCGCTTAGAAACGTCGCACGAACAAACCGAAGCCAGCGTTTCGAAGCCCAGGCCAAGACGAATTTTTCCAGCTATTCACTGGGAATGCTGGGATAGCCCAAGCCCTTCAAAAACGGCCCGCAAGGTCGGCGGCCTGTTAAAAAGGGTGCTTTCGTTAGAATCAAAACGGCCCGTCACGGAATTGGACGGGAATAGGCTCAAAATGACCGCCAAGGTGTGGGGAATCATGTGTTAAAATATGAAGTTTCAATTCCAAGTTTGGGTTTTGATTCAATACCATTCTCTATATAGAGTTTAATATAAACTGGGGCTGGCCTATGCTATAGCACTGCCAGTTAACTTCGTCCCCTTATTTGAGGCGCTTAGAAACGTCGCACGAACAAACCGAAGCCAGCGTTTCGAAGCCCAGGCCAAGACGAATTTTTCCAGCTATTCACTGGGAATGCTGGGATAGCCCAAGCCCTTCAAAAACGGCCCGCAAGGTCGGCGGCCTGTTAAAAAGGGTGCTTTCGTTAGAATCAAAACGGCCCGTCACGGAATTGGACGGGAATAGGCTCAAAATGACCGCCAAGGTGTGGGGAATCATGTGTTAAAATATGAAGTTTCAATTCCAAGTTTGGGTTTTGATTCAATACCATTCTCTATATAGAGTTTAATATAAACTGGGGCTGGCCTATGCTATAGCACTGCCAGTTAACTTCGTCCCCTTATTTGAGGCGCTTAGAAACGTCGCACGAACAAACCGAAGCCAGCGTTTCGAAGCCCAGGCCAAGACGAATTTTTCCAGCTATTCACTGGGAATGCTGGGATAGCCCAAGCCCTTCAAAAACGGCCCGCAAGGTCGGCGGCCTGTTAAAAAGGGTGCTTTCGTTAGAATCAAAACGGCCCGTCACGGAATTGGACGGGAATAGGCTCAAAATGACCGCCAAGGTGTGGGGAATCATGTGTTAAAATATGAAGTTTCAATTCCAAGTTTGGGTTTTGATTCAATACCATTCTCTATATAGAGTTTAATATAAACTGGGGCTGGCCTATGCTATAGCACTGCCAGTTAACTTCGTCCCCTTATTTGAGGCGCTTAGAAACGTCGCACGAACAAACCGAAGCCAGCGTTTCGAAGCCCAGGCCAAGACGAATTTTTCCAGCTATTCACTGGGAATGCTGGGATAGCCCAAGCCCTTCAAAAACGGCCCGCAAGGTCGGCGGCCTGTTAAAAAGGGTGCTTTCGTTAGAATCAAAACGGCCCGTCACGGAATTGGACGGGAATAGGCTCAAAATGACCGCCAAGGTGTGGGGAATCATGTGTTAAAATATGAAGTTTCAATTCCAAGTTTGGGTTTTGATTCAATACCATTCTCTATATAGAGTTTAATATAAACTGGGGCTGGCCTATGCTATAGCACTGCCAGTTAACTTCGTCCCCTTATTTGAGGCGCTTAGAAACGTCGCACGAACAAACCG
>OW387143.1:14609825-14646054 GCA_936440205.1 Lepidonotus clava | reverse complement strand
CGACCTTGCGGGCCGTTTTTGAAGGGCTTGGGCTATCCCAGCATTCCCAGCATTCCCAGTGAATAGCTGGAAAAATTCGTCTTGGCCTGGGCTTCGAAACGCTGGCTTCGGTTTGTTCGTGCGACGTTTCTAAGCGCCTCAAATAAGGGGACGAAGTTGACTGACAGTGCTATAGCATAGGCCAGCCCCAGTTTATATTAAACTCTATATAGAGAATGGTATTGAATCAAAACCCAAACTTGGAATTGAAACTTCATATTTTAACACATGATTCCCCACACCTTGGCGGTCATTTTGAGCCTATTCCCGTCCAATTCCGTGACGGGCCGTTTTGATTCTAACGAAAGCACCCTTTTTAACAGGCCGCCGACCTTGCGGGCCGTTTTTGAAGGGCTTGGGCTATCCCAGCATTCCCAGTGAATAGCTGGAAAAATTCGTCTTGGCCTGGGCTTCGAAACGCTGGCTTCGGTTTGTTCGTGCGACGTTTCTAAGCGCCTCAAATAAGGGGACGAAGTTGACTGACAGTGCTATAGCATAGGCCAGCCCCAGTTTATATTAAACTCTATATAGAGAATGGTATTGAATCAAAACCCAAACTTGGAATTGAAACTTCATATTTTAACACATGATTCCCCACACCTTGGCGGTCATTTTGAGCCTATTCCCGTCCAATTCCGTGACGGGCCGTTTTGATTCTAACGAAAGCACCCTTTTTAACAGGCCGCCGACCTTGCGGGCCGTTTTTGAAGGGCTTGGGCTATCCCAGCATTCCCAGTGAATAGCTGGAAAAATTCGTCTTGGCCTGGGCTTCGAAACGCTGGCTTCGGTTTGTTCGTGCGACGTTTCTAAGCGCCTCAAATAAGGGGACGAAGTTGACTGACAGTGCTATAGCATAGGCCAGCCCCAGTTTATATTAAACTCTATATAGAGAATGATATTGAATCAAAACCCAAACTTGGAATTGAAACTTCATATTTTAACACATGATTCCCCACACCTTGGCGGTCATTTTGAGCCTATTCCCGTCCAATTCCGTGACGGGCCGTTTTGATTCTAACGAAAGCACCCTTTTTAACAGGCCGCCGACCTTGCGGGCCGTTTTTGAAGGGCTTGGGCTATCCCAGCATTCCCAGTGAATAGCTGGAAAAATTTGTCTTGGCCTGGGCTTCGAAACGCTGGCTTCGGTTTGTTCGTGCGACGTTTCTAAGCGCCTCAAATAAGGGGACGAAGTTGACTGACAGTGCTATAGCATAGGCCAGCCCCAGTTTATATTAAACTCTATATAGAGAATGGTATTGAATCAAAACCCAAACTTGGAATTGAAACTTCATATTTTAACACATGATTCCCCACACCTTGGCGGTCATTTTGAGCCTATTCCCGTCCAATTCTGTGACGGGCCGTTTTGATTCTAACGAAAGCACCCTTTTTAACAGGCCGCCGACCTTGCGGGCCGTTTTTGAAGGGCTTGGGCTATCCCAGCATTCCCAGTGAATAGCTGGAAAAATTCGTCTTGGCCTGGGCTTCGAAACGCTGGCTTCGGTTTGTTCGTGCGACGTTTCTAAGCGCCTCAAATAAGGGGACGAAGTTGACTGACAGTGCTATAGCATAGGCCAGCCCCAGTTTATATTAAACTCTATATAGAGAATGGTATTGAATCAAAACCCAAACTTGGAATTGAAACTTCATATTTTAACACATGATTCCCCACACCTTGGCGGTCATTTTGAGCCTATTCCCGTCCAATTCCGTGACGGGCCGTTTTGATTCTAACGAAAGCACCCTTTTTAACAGGCCGCCGACCTTGCGGGCCGTTTTTGAAGGGCTTGGGCTATCCCAGCATTCCCAGTGAATAGCTGGAAAAATTCGTCTTGGCCTGGGCTTCGAAACGCTGGCTTCGGTTTGTTCGTGCGACGTTTCTAAGCGCCTCAAATAAGGGGACGAAGTTGACTGACAGTGCTATAGCATAGGCCAGCCCCAGTTTATATTAAACTCTATATAGAGAATGGTATTGAATCAAAACCCAAACTTGGAATTGAAACTTCATATTTTAACACATGATTCCCCACACCTTGGCGGTCATTTTGAGCCTATTCCCGTCCAATTCCGTGACGGGCCGTTTTGATTCTAACGAAAGCACCCTTTTTAACAGGCCGCCGACCTTGCGGGCCGTTTTTGAAGGGCTTGGGCTATCCCAGCATTCCCAGTGAATAGCTGGAAAAATTCGTCTTGGCCTGGGCTTCGAAACGCTGGCTTCGGTTTGTTCGTGCGACGTTTCTAAGCGCCTCAAATAAGGGGACGAAGTTGACTGACAGTGCTATAGCATAGGCCAGCCCCAGTTTATATTAAACTCTATATAGAGAATGGTATTGAATCAAAACCCAAACTTGGAATTGAAACTTCATATTTTAACACATGATTCCCCACACCTTGGCGGTCATTTTGAGCCTATTCCCGTCCAATTCCGTGACGGGCCGTTTTGATTCTAACGAAAGCACCCTTTTTAACAGGCCGCCGACCTTGCGGGCCGTTTCAGAAGGGCTTGGGCTATCCCAGCATTCCCAGTGAATAGCTGGAAAAATTCGTCTTGGCCTGGGCTTCGAAACGCTGGCTTCGGTTTGTTCGTGCGACGTTTCTAAGCGCCTCAAATAAGGGGACGAAGTTGACTGACAGTGCTATAGCATAGGCCAGCCCCAGTTTATATTAAACTCTATATAGAGAATGGTATTGAATCAAAACCCAAACTTGGAATTGAAACTTCATATTTTAACACATGATTCCCCACACCTTGGCGGTCATTTTGAGCCTATTCCCGTCCAATTCCGTGACGGGCCGTTTTGATTCTAACGAAAGCACCCTTTTTAACAGGCCGCCGACCTTGCGGGCCGTTTTTGAAGGGCTTGGGCTATCCCAGCATTCCCAGTGAATAGCTGGAAAAATTCGTCTTGGCCTGGGCTTCGAAACGCTGGCTTCGGTTTGTTCGTGCGACGTTTCTAAGCGCCTCAAATAAGGGGACGAAGTTGACTGACAGTGCTATAGCATAGGCCAGCCCCAGTTTATATTAAACTCTATATAGAGAATGGTATTGAATCAAAACCCAAACTTGGAATTGAAACTTCATATTTTAACACATGATTCCCCACACCTTGGCGGTCATTTTGAGCCTATTCCCGTCCAATTCCGTGACGGGCCGTTTTGATTCTAACGAAAGCACCCTTTTTAACAGGCCGCCGACCTTGCGGGCCGTTTTTGAAGGGCTTGGGCTATCCCAGCATTCCCAGTGAATAGCTGGAAAAATTCGTCTTGGCCTGGGCTTCGAAACGCTGGCTTCGGTTTGTTCGTGCGACGTTTCTAAGCGCCTCAAATAAGGGGACGAAGTTGACTGACAGTGCTATAGCATAGGCCAGCCCCAGTTTATATTAAACTCTATATAGAGAATGGTATTGAATCAAAACCCAAACTTGGAATTGAAACTTCATATTTTAACACATGATTCCCCACACCTTGGCGGTCATTTTGAGCCTATTCCCGTCCAATTCCGTGACGGGCCGTTTTGATTCTAACGAAAGCACCCTTTTTAACAGGCCGCCGACCTTGCGGGCCGTTTTTGAAGGGCTTGGGCTATCCCAGCATTCCCAGTGAATAGCTGGAAAAATTCGTCTTGGCCTGGGCTTCGAAACGCTGGCTTCGGTTTGTTCGTGCGACGTTTCTAAGCGCCTCAAATAAGGGGACGAAGTTGACTGACAGTGCTATAGCATAGGCCAGCCCCAGTTTATATTAAACTCTATATAGAGAATGGTATTGAATCAAAACCCAAACTTGGAATTGAAACTTCATATTTTAACACATGATTCCCCACACCTTGGCGGTCATTTTGAGCCTATTCCCGTCCAATTCCGTGACGGGCCGTTTTGATTCTAACGAAAGCACCCTTTTTAACAGGCCGCCGACCTTGCGGGCCGTTTTTGAAGGGCTTGGGCTATCCCAGCATTCCCAGTGAATAGCTGGAAAAATTCGTCTTGGCCTGGGCTTCGAAACGCTGGCTTCGGTTTGTTCGTGCGACGTTTCTAAGCGCCTCAAATAAGGGGACGAAGTTGACTGAGAGTGCTATAGCATAGGCCAGCCCCAGTTTATATTAAACTCTATATAGAGAATGGTATTGAATCAAAACCCAAACTTGGAATTGAAACTTCATATTTTAACACATGATTCCCCACACCTTGGCGGTCATTTTGAGCCTATTCCCGTCCAATTCCGTGACGGGCCGTTTTGATTCTAACGAAAGCACCCTTTTTAACAGGCCGCCGACCTTGCGGGCCGTTTTTGAAGGGCTTGGGCTATCCCAGCATTCCCAGTGAATAGCTGGAAAAATTCGTCTTGGCCTGGGCTTCGAAACGCTGGCTTCGGTTTGTTCGTGCGACGTTTCTAAGCGCCTCAAATAAGGGGACGAAGTTGACTGACAGTGCTATAGCATAGGCCAGCCCCAGTTTATATTAAACTCTATATAGAGAATGGTATTGAATCAAAACCCAAACTTGGAATTGAAACTTCATATTTTAACACATGATTCCCCACACCTTGGCGGTCATTTTGAGCCTATTCCCGTCCAATTCCGTGACGGGCCGTTTTGATTCTAACGAAAGCACCCTTTTTAACAGGCCGCCGACCTTGCGGGCCGTTTCAGAAGGGCTTGGGCTATCCCAGCATTCCCAGTGAATAGCTGGAAAAATTCGTCTTGGCCTGGGCTTCGAAACGCTGGCTTCGGTTTGTTCGTGCGACGTTTCTAAGCGCCTCAAATAAGGGGACGAAGTTGACTGAGAGTGCTATAGCATAGGCCAGCCCCAGTTTATATTAAACTCTATATAGAGAATGGTATTGAATCAAAACCCAAACTTGGAATTGAAACTTCATATTTTAACACATGATTCCCCACACCTTGGCGGTCATTTTGAGCCTATTCCCGTCCAATTCCGTGACGGGCCGTTTTGATTCTAACGAAAGCACCCTTTTTAACAGGCCGCCGACCTTGCGGGCCGTTTTTGAAGGGCTTGGGCTATCCCAGCATTCCCAGTGAATAGCTGGAAAAATTCGTCTTGGCCTGGGCTTCGAAACGCTGGCTTCGGTTTGTTCGTGCGACGTTTCTAAGCGCCTCAAATAAGGGGACGAAGTTGACTGACAGTGCTATAGCATAGGCCAGCCCCAGTTTATATTAAACTCTATATAGAGAATGGTATTGAATCAAAACCCAAACTTGGAATTGAAACTTCATATTTTAACACATGATTCCCCACACCTTGGCGGTCATTTTGAGCCTATTCCCGTCCAATTCCGTGACGGGCCGTTTTGATTCTAACGAAAGCACCCTTTTTAACAGGCCGCCGACCTTGCGGGCCGTTTTTGAAGGGCTTGGGCTATCCCAGCATTCCCAGTGAATAGCTGGAAAAATTCGTCTTGGCCTGGGCTTCGAAACGCTGGCTTCGGTTTGTTCGTGCGACGTTTCTAAGCGCCTCAAATAAGGGGACGAAGTTGACTGACAGTGCTATAGCATAGGCCAGCCCCAGTTTATATTAAACTCTATATAGAGAATGGTATTGAATCAAAACCCAAACTTGGAATTGAAACTTCATATTTTAACACATGATTCCCCACACCTTGGCGGTCATTTTGAGCCTATTCCCGTCCAATTCCGTGACGGGCCGTTTTGATTCTAACGAAAGCACCCTTTTTAACAGGCCGCCGACCTTGCGGGCCGTTTTTGAAGGGCTTGGGCTATCCCAGCATTCCCAGTGAATAGCTGGAAAAATTTGTCTTGGCCTGGGCTTCGAAACGCTGGCTTCGGTTTGTTCGTGCGACGTTTCTAAGCGCCTCAAATAAGGGGACGAAGTTGACTGACAGTGCTATAGCATAGGCCAGCCCCAGTTTATATTAAACTCTATATAGAGAATGGTATTGAATCAAAACCCAAACTTGGAATTGAAACTTCATATTTTAACACATGATTCCCCACACCTTGGCGGTCATTTTGAGCCTATTCCCGTCCAATTCTGTGACGGGCCGTTTTGATTCTAACGAAAGCACCCTTTTTAACAGGCCGCCGACCTTGCGGGCCGTTTTTGAAGGGCTTGGGCTATCCCAGCATTCCCAGTGAATAGCTGGAAAAATTCGTCTTGGCCTGGGCTTCGAAACGCTGGCTTCGGTTTGTTCGTGCGACGTTTCTAAGCGCCTCAAATAAGGGGACGAAGTTGACTGACAGTGCTATAGCATAGGCCAGCCCCAGTTTATATTAAACTCTATATAGAGAATGGTATTGAATCAAAACCCAAACTTGGAATTGAAACTTCATATTTTAACACATGATTCCCCACACCTTGGCGGTCATTTTGAGCCTATTCCCGTCCAATTCCGTGACGGGCCGTTTTGATTCTAACGAAAGCACCCTTTTTAACAGGCCGCCGACCTTGCGGGCCGTTTTTGAAGGGCTTGGGCTATCCCAGCATTCCCAGTGAATAGCTGGAAAAATTCGTCTTGGCCTGGGCTTCGAAACGCTGGCTTCGGTTTGTTCGTGCGACGTTTCTAAGCGCCTCAAATAAGGGGACGAAGTTGACTGACAGTGCTATAGCATAGGCCAGCCCCAGTTTATATTAAACTCTATATAGAGAATGGTATTGAATCAAAACCCAAACTTGGAATTGAAACTTCATATTTTAACACATGATTCCCCACACCTTGGCGGTCATTTTGAGCCTATTCCCGTCCAATTCCGTGACGGGCCGTTTTGATTCTAACGAAAGCACCCTTTTTAACAGGCCGCCGACCTTGCGGGCCGTTTTTGAAGGGCTTGGGCTATCCCAGCATTCCCAGTGAATAGCTGGAAAAATTTGTCTTGGCCTGGGCTTCGAAACGCTGGCTTCGGTTTGTTCGTGCGACGTTTCTAAGCGCCTCAAATAAGGGGACGAAGTTGACTGACAGTGCTATAGCATAGGCCAGCCCCAGTTTATATTAAACTCTATATAGAGAATGGTATTGAATCAAAACCCAAACTTGGAATTGAAACTTCATATTTTAACACATGATTCCCCACACCTTGGCGGTCATTTTGAGCCTATTCCCGTCCAATTCCGTGACGGGCCGTTTTGATTCTAACGAAAGCACCCTTTTTAACAGGCCGCCGACCTTGCGGGCCGTTTTTGAAGGGCTTGGGCTATCCCAGCATTCCCAGTGAATAGCTGGAAAAATTCGTCTTGGCCTGGGCTTCGAAACGCTGGCTTCGGTTTGTTCGTGCGACGTTTCTAAGCGCCTCAAATAAGGGGACGAAGTTGACTGACAGTGCTATAGCATAGGCCAGCCCCAGTTTATATTAAACTCTATATAGAGAATGGTATTGAATCAAAACCCAAACTTGGAATTGAAACTTCATATTTTAACACATGATTCCCCACACCTTGGCGGTCATTTTGAGCCTATTCCCGTCCAATTCCGTGACGGGCCGTTTTGATTCTAACGAAAGCACCCTTTTTAACAGGCCGCCGACCTTGCGGGCCGTTTTTGAAGGGCTTGGGCTATCCCAGCATTCCCAGTGAATAGCTGGAAAAATTCGTCTTGGCCTGGGCTTCGAAACGCTGGCTTCGGTTTGTTCGTGCGACGTTTCTAAGCGCCTCAAATAAGGGGACGAAGTTGACTGACAGTGCTATAGCATAGGCCAGCCCCAGTTTATATTAAACTCTATATAGAGAATGGTATTAAATCAAAACCCAAACTTGGAATTGAAACTTCATATTTTAACACATGATTCCCCACACCTTGGCGGTCATTTTGAGCCTATTCCCGTCCAATTCCGTGACGGGCCGTTTTGATTCTAACGAAAGCACCCTTTTTAACAGGCCGCCGACCTTGCGGGCCGTTTTTGAAGGGCTTGGGCTATCCCAGCATTCCCAGTGAATAGCTGGAAAAATTCGTCTTGGCCTGGGCTTCGAAACGCTGGCTTCGGTTTGTTCGTGCGACGTTTCTAAGCGCCTCAAATAAGGGGACGAAGTTGACTGACAGTGCTATAGCATAGGCCAGCCCCAGTTTATATTAAACTCTATATAGAGAATGGTATTGAATCAAAACCCAAACTTGGAATTGAAACTTCATATTTTAACACATGATTCCCCACACCTTGGCGGTCATTTTGAGCCTATTCCCGTCCAATTCCGTGACGGGCCGTTTTGATTCTAACGAAAGCACCCTTTTTAACAGGCCGCCGACCTTGCGGGCCGTTTTTGAAGGGCTTGGGCTATCCCAGCATTCCCAGTGAATAGCTGGAAAAATTCGTCTTGGCCTGGGCTTCGAAACGCTGGCTTCGGTTTGTTCGTGCGACGTTTCTAAGCGCCTCAAATAAGGGGACGAAGTTGACTGACAGTGCTATAGCATAGGCCAGCCCCAGTTTATATTAAACTCTATATAGAGAATGGTATTGAATCAAAACCCAAACTTGGAATTGAAACTTCATATTTTAACACATGATTCCCCACACCTTGGCGGTCATTTTGAGCCTATTCCCGTCCAATTCCGTGACGGGCCGTTTTGATTCTAACGAAAGCACCCTTTTTAACAGGCCGCCGACCTTGCGGGCCGTTTTTGAAGGGCTTGGGCTATCCCAGCATTCCCAGTGAATAGCTGGAAAAATTCGTCTTGGCCTGGGCTTCGAAACGCTGGCTTCGGTTTGTTCGTGCGACGTTTCTAAGCGCCTCAAATAAGGGGACGAAGTTGACTGACAGTGCTATAGCATAGGCCAGCCCCAGTTTATATTAAACTCTATATAGAGAATGGTATTGAATCAAAACCCAAACTTGGAATTGAAACTTCATATTTTAACACATGATTCCCCACACCTTGGCGGTCATTTTGAGCCTATTCCCGTCCAATTCCGTGACGGGCCGTTTTGATTCTAACGAAAGCACCCTTTTTAACAGGCCGCCGACCTTGCGGGCCGTTTTTGAAGGGCTTGGGCTATCCCAGCATTCCCAGTGAATAGCTGGAAAAATTCGTCTTGGCCTGGGCTTCGAAACGCTGGCTTCGGTTTGTTCGTGCGACGTTTCTAAGCGCCTCAAATAAGGGGACGAAGTTGACTGACAGTGCTATAGCATAGGCCAGCCCCAGTTTATATTAAACTCTATATAGAGAATGGTATTGAATCAAAACCCAAACTTGGAATTGAAACTTCATATTTTAACACATGATTCCCCACACCTTGGCGGTCATTTTGAGCCTATTCCCGTCCAATTCCGTGACGGGCCGTTTTGATTCTAACGAAAGCACCCTTTTTAACAGGCCGCCGACCTTGCGGGCCGTTTTTGAAGGGCTTGGGCTATCCCAGCATTCCCAGTGAATAGCTGGAAAAATTCGTCTTGGCCTGGGCTTCGAAACGCTGGCTTCGGTTTGTTCGTGCGACGTTTCTAAGCGCCTCAAATAAGGGGACGAAGTTGACTGACAGTGCTATAGCATAGGCCAGCCCCAGTTTATATTAAACTCTATATAGAGAATGGTATTGAATCAAAACCCAAACTTGGAATTGAAACTTCATATTTTAACACATGATTCCCCACACCTTGGCGGTCATTTTGAGCCTATT
This sequence comes from Lepidonotus clava, assembly GCA_936440205.1. Lineage (NCBI taxonomy): Eukaryota > Metazoa > Annelida > Polychaeta > Phyllodocida > Polynoidae > Lepidonotus > Lepidonotus clava. Next base: position 14,636,441 of record OW387143.1, on the reverse strand, counting down.
CCCGTCCAATTCCGTGACGGGCCGTTTTGATTCTAACGAAAGCACCCTTTTTAACAGGCCGCCGACCTTGCGGGCCGTTTTTGAAGGGCTTGGGCTATCCCAGCATTCCCAGTGAATAGCTGGAAAAATTCGTCTTGGCCTGGGCTTCGAAACGCTGGCTTCGGTTTGTTCGTGCGACGTTTCTAAGCGCCTCAAATAAGGGGACGAAGTTGACTGACAGTGCTATAGCATAGGCCAGCCCCAGTTTATATTAAACTCTATATAGAGAATGGTATTGAATCAAAACCCAAACTTGGAATTGAAACTTCATATTTTAACACATGATTCCCCACACCTTGGCGGTCATTTTGAGCCTATTCCCGTCCAATTCCGTGACGGGCCGTTTTGATTCTAACGAAAGCACCCTTTTTAACAGGCCGCCGACCTTGCGGGCCGTTTTTGAAGGGCTTGGGCTATCCCAGCATTCCCAGTGAATAGCTGGAAAAATTCGTCTTGGCCTGGGCTTCGAAACGCTGGCTTCGGTTTGTTCGTGCGACGTTTCTAAGCGCCTCAAATAAGGGGACGAAGTTGACTGACAGTGCTATAGCATAGGCCAGCCCCAGTTTATATTAAACTCTATATAGAGAATGGTATTGAATCAAAACCCAAACTTGGAATTGAAACTTCATATTTTAACACATGATTCCCCACACCTTGGCGGTCATTTTGAGCCTATTCCCGTCCAATTCCGTGACGGGCCGTTTTGATTCTAACGAAAGCACCCTTTTTAACAGGCCGCCGACCTTGCGGGCCGTTTTTGAAGGGCTTGGGCTATCCCAGCATTCCCAGTGAATAGCTGGAAAAATTCGTCTTGGCCTGGGCTTCGAAACGCTGGCTTCGGTTTGTTCGTGCGACGTTTCTAAGCGCCTCAAATAAGGGGACGAAGTTGACTGACAGTGCTATAGCATAGGCCAGCCCCAGTTTATATTAAACTCTATATAGAGAATGGTATTGAATCAAAACCCAAACTTGGAATTGAAACTTCATATTTTAACACATGATTCCCCACACCTTGGCGGTCATTTTGAGCCTATTCCCGTCCAATTCCGTGACGGGCCGTTTTGATTCTAACGAAAGCACCCTTTTTAACAGGCCGCCGACCTTGCGGGCCGTTTTTGAAGGGCTTGGGCTATCCCAGCATTCCCAGTGAATAGCTGGAAAAATTCGTCTTGGCCTGGGCTTCGAAACGCTGGCTTCGGTTTGTTCGTGCGACGTTTCTAAGCGCCTCAAATAAGGGGACGAAGTTGACTGACAGTGCTATAGCATAGGCCAGCCCCAGTTTATATTAAACTCTATATAGAGAATGGTATTGAATCAAAACCCAAACTTGGAATTGAAACTTCATATTTTAACACATGATTCCCCACACCTTGGCGGTCATTTTGAGCCTATTCCCGTCCAATTCCGTGACGGGCCGTTTTGATTCTAACGAAAGCACCCTTTTTAACAGGCCGCCGACCTTGCGGGCCGTTTTTGAAGGGCTTGGGCTATCCCAGCATTCCCAGTGAATAGCTGGAAAAATTCGTCTTGGCCTGGGCTTCGAAACGCTGGCTTCGGTTTGTTCGTGCGACGTTTCTAAGCGCCTCAAATAAGGGGACGAAGTTGACTGACAGTGCTATAGCATAGGCCAGCCCCAGTTTATATTAAACTCTATATAGAGAATGGTATTGAATCAAAACCCAAACTTGGAATTGAAACTTCATATTTTAACACATGATTCCCCACACCTTGGCGGTCATTTTGAGCCTATTCCCGTCCAATTCCGTGACGGGCCGTTTTGATTCTAACGAAAGCACCCTTTTTAACAGGCCGCCGACCTTGCGGGCCGTTTTTGAAGGGCTTGGGCTATCCCAGCATTCCCAGTGAATAGCTGGAAAAATTCGTCTTGGCCTGGGCTTCGAAACGCTGGCTTCGGTTTGTTCGTGCGACGTTTCTAAGCGCCTCAAATAAGGGGACGAAGTTGACTGACAGTGCTATAGCATAGGCCAGCCCCAGTTTATATTAAACTCTATATAGAGAATGGTATTGAATCAAAACCCAAACTTGGAATTGAAACTTCATATTTTAACACATGATTCCCCACACCTTGGCGGTCATTTTGAGCCTATTCCCGTCCAATTCCGTGACGGGCCGTTTTGATTCTAACGAAAGCACCCTTTTTAACAGGCCGCCGACCTTGCGGGCCGTTTTTGAAGGGCTTGGGCTATCCCAGCATTCCCAGTGAATAGCTGGAAAAATTCGTCTTGGCCTGGGCTTCGAAACGCTGGCTTCGGTTTGTTCGTGCGACGTTTCTAAGCGCCTCAAATAAGGGGACGAAGTTGACTGACAGTGCTATAGCATAGGCCAGCCCCAGTTTATATTAAACTCTATATAGAGAATGGTATTGAATCAAAACCCAAACTTGGAATTGAAACTTCATATTTTAACACATGATTCCCCACACCTTGGCGGTCATTTTGAGCCTATTCCCGTCCAATTCAATGACGGGCCGTTTTGATTCTAACGAAAGCACCCTTTTTAACAGGCCGCCGACCTTGCGGGCCGTTTTTGAAGGGCTTGGGCTATCCCAGCATTCCCAGTGAATAGCTGGAAAAATTCGTCTTGGCCTGGGCTTCGAAACGCTGGCTTCGGTTTGTTCGTGCGACGTTTCTAAGCGCCTCAAATAAGGGGACGAAGTTGACTGACAGTGCTATAGCATAGGCCAGCCCCAGTTTATATTAAACTCTATATAGAGAATGGTATTGAATCAAAACCCAAACTTGGAATTGAAACTTCATATTTTAACACATGATTCCCCACACCTTGGCGGTCATTTTGAGCCTATTCCCGTCCAATTCCGTGACGGGCCGTTTTGATTCTAACGAAAGCACCCTTTTTAACAGGCCGCCGACCTTGCGGGCCGTTTTTGAAGGGCTTGGGCTATCCCAGCATTCCCAGTGAATAGCTGGAAAAATTCGTCTTGGCCTGGGCTTCGAAACGCTGGCTTCGGTTTGTTCGTGCGACGTTTCTAAGCGCCTCAAATAAGGGGACGAAGTTGACTGACAGTGCTATAGCATAGGCCAGCCCCAGTTTATATTAAACTCTATATAGAGAATGGTATTGAATCAAAACCCAAACTTGGAATTGAAACTTCATATTTTAACACATGATTCCCCACACCTTGGCGGTCATTTTGAGCCTATTCCCGTCCAATTCCGTGACGGGCCGTTTTGATTCTAACGAAAGCACCCTTTTTAACAGGCCGCCGACCTTGCGGGCCGTTTTTGAAGGGCTTGGGCTATCCCAGCATTCCCAGTGAATAGCTGGAAAAATTCGTCTTGGCCTGGGCTTCGAAACGCTGGCTTCGGTTTGTTCGTGCGACGTTTCTAAGCGCCTCAAATAAGGGGACGAAGTTGACTGACAGTGCTATAGCATAGGCCAGCCCCAGTTTATATTAAACTCTATATAGAGAATGGTATTGAATCAAAACCCAAACTTGGAATTGAAACTTCATATTTTAACACATGATTCCCCACACCTTGGCGGTCATTTTGAGCCTATTCCCGTCCAATTCCGTGACGGGCCGTTTTGATTCTAACGAAAGCACCCTTTTTAACAGGCCGCCGACCTTGCGGGCCGTTTTTGAAGGGCTTGGGCTATCCCAGCATTCCCAGTGAATAGCTGGAAAAATTCGTCTTGGCCTGGGCTTCGAAACGCTGGCTTCGGTTTGTTCGTGCGACGTTTCTAAGCGCCTCAAATAAGGGGACGAAGTTGACTGACAGTGCTATAGCATAGGCCAGCCCCAGTTTATATTAAACTCTATATAGAGAATGGTATTGAATCAAAACCCAAACTTGGAATTGAAACTTCATATTTTAACACATGATTCCCCACACCTTGGCGGTCATTTTGAGCCTATTCCCGTCCAATTCCGTGACGGGCCGTTTTGATTCTAACGAAAGCACCCTTTTTAACAGGCCGCCGACCTTGCGGGCCGTTTTTGAAGGGCTTGGGCTATCCCAGCATTCCCAGTGAATAGCTGGAAAAATTCGTCTTGGCCTGGGCTTCGAAACGCTGGCTTCGGTTTGTTCGTGCGACGTTTCTAAGCGCCTCAAATAAGGGGACGAAGTTGACTGACAGTGCTATAGCATAGGCCAGCCCCAGTTTATATTAAACTCTATATAGAGAATGGTATTGAATCAAAACCCAAACTTGGAATTGAAACTTCATATTTTAACACATGATTCCCCACACCTTGGCGGTCATTTTGAGCCTATTCCCGTCCAATTCCGTGACGGGCCGTTTTGATTCTAACGAAAGCACCCTTTTTAACAGGCCGCCGACCTTGCGGGCCGTTTTTGAAGGGCTTGGGCTATCCCAGCATTCCCAGTGAATAGCTGGAAAAATTCGTCTTGGCCTGGGCTTCGAAACGCTGGCTTCGGTTTGTTCGTGCGACGTTTCTAAGCGCCTCAAATAAGGGGACGAAGTTGACTGACAGTGCTATAGCATAGGCCAGCCCCAGTTTATATTAAACTCTATATAGAGAATGGTATTGAATCAAAACCCAAACTTGGAATTGAAACTTCATATTTTAACACATGATTCCCCACACCTTGGCGGTCATTTTGAGCCTATTCCCGTCCAATTCCGTGACGGGCCGTTTTGATTCTAACGAAAGCACCCTTTTTAACAGGCCGCCGACCTTGCGGGCCGTTTTTGAAGGGCTTGGGCTATCCCAGCATTCCCAGTGAATAGCTGGAAAAATTCGTCTTGGCCTGGGCTTCGAAACGCTGGCTTCGGTTTGTTCGTGCGACGTTTCTAAGCGCCTCAAATAAGGGGACGAAGTTGACTGACAGTGCTATAGCATAGGCCAGCCCCAGTTTATATTAAACTCTATATAGAGAATGGTATTGAATCAAAACCCAAACTTGGAATTGAAACTTCATATTTTAACACATGATTCCCCACACCTTGGCGGTCATTTTGAGCCTATTCCCGTCCAATTCCGTGACGGGCCGTTTTGATTCTAACGAAAGCACCCTTTTTAACAGGCCGCCGACCTTGCGGGCCGTTTTTGAAGGGCTTGGGCTATCCCAGCATTCCCAGTGAATAGCTGGAAAAATTCGTCTTGGCCTGGGCTTCGAAACGCTGGCTTCGGTTTGTTCGTGCGACGTTTCTAAGCGCCTCAAATAAGGGGACGAAGTTGACTGACAGTGCTATAGCATAGGCCAGCCCCAGTTTATATTAAACTCTATATAGAGAATGGTATTGAATCAAAACCCAAACTTGGAATTGAAACTTCATATTTTAACACATGATTCCCCACACCTTGGCGGTCATTTTGAGCCTATTCCCGTCCAATTCCGTGACGGGCCGTTTTGATTCTAACGAAAGCACCCTTTTTAACAGGCCGCCGACCTTGCGGGCCGTTTTTGAAGGGCTTGGGCTATCCCAGCATTCCCAGTGAATAGCTGGAAAAATTCGTCTTGGCCTGGGCTTCGAAACGCTGGCTTCGGTTTGTTCGTGCGACGTTTCTAAGCGCCTCAAATAAGGGGACGAAGTTGACTGACAGTGCTATAGCATAGGCCAGCCCCAGTTTATATTAAACTCTATATAGAGAATGGTATTGAATCAAAACCCAAACTTGGAATTGAAACTTCATATTTTAACACATGATTCCCCACACCTTGGCGGTCATTTTGAGCCTATTCCCGTCCAATTCCGTGACGGGCCGTTTTGATTCTAACGAAAGCACCCTTTTTAACAGGCCGCCGACCTTGCGGGCCGTTTTTGAAGGGCTTGGGCTATCCCAGCATTCCCAGTGAATAGCTGGAAAAATTCGTCTTGGCCTGGGCTTCGAAACGCTGGCTTCGGTTTGTTCGTGCGACGTTTCTAAGCGCCTCAAATAAGGGGACGAAGTTGACTGACAGTGCTATAGCATAGGCCAGCCCCAGTTTATATTAAACTCTATATAGAGAATGGTATTGAATCAAAACCCAAACTTGGAATTGAAACTTCATATTTTAACACATGATTCCCCACACCTTGGCGGTCATTTTGAGCCTATTCCCGTCCAATTCCGTGACGGGCCGTTTTGATTCTAACGAAAGCACCCTTTTTAACAGGCCGCCGACCTTGCGGGCCGTTTTTGAAGGGCTTGGGCTATCCCAGCATTCCCAGTGAATAGCTGGAAAAATTCGTCTTGGCCTGGGCTTCGAAACGCTGGCTTCGGTTTGTTCGTGCGACGTTTCTAAGCGCCTCAAATAAGGGGACGAAGTTGACTGACAGTGCTATAGCATAGGCCAGCCCCAGTTTATATTAAACTCTATATAGAGAATGGTATTGAATCAAAACCCAAACTTGGAATTGAAACTTCATATTTTAACACATGATTCCCCACACCTTGGCGGTCATTTTGAGCCTATTCCCGTCCAATTCCGTGACGGGCCGTTTTGATTCTAACGAAAGCACCCTTTTTAACAGGCCGCCGACCTTGCGGGCCGTTTTTGAAGGGCTTGGGCTATCCCAGCATTCCCAGTGAATAGCTGGAAAAATTCGTCTTGGCCTGGGCTTCGAAACGCTGGCTTCGGTTTGTTCGTGCGACGTTTCTAAGCGCCTCAAATAAGGGGACGAAGTTGACTGACAGTGCTATAGCATAGGCCAGCCCCAGTTTATATTAAACTCTATATAGAGAATGGTATTGAATCAAAACCCAAACTTGGAATTGAAACTTCATATTTTAACACATGATTCCCCACACCTTGGCGGTCATTTTGAGCCTATTCCCGTCCAATTCCGTGACGGGCCGTTTTGATTCTAACGAAAGCACCCTTTTTAACAGGCCGCCGACCTTGCGGGCCGTTTTTGAAGGGCTTGGGCTATCCCAGCATTCCCAGTGAATAGCTGGAAAAATTCGTCTTGGCCTGGGCTTCGAAACGCTGGCTTCGGTTTGTTCGTGCGACGTTTCTAAGCGCCTCAAATAAGGGGACGAAGTTGACTGACAGTGCTATAGCATAGGCCAGCCCCAGTTTATATTAAACTCTATATAGAGAATGGTATTGAATCAAAACCCAAACTTGGAATTGAAACTTCATATTTTAACACATGATTCCCCACACCTTGGCGGTCATTTTGAGCCTATTCCCGTCCAATTCCGTGACGGGCCGTTTTGATTCTAACGAAAGCACCCTTTTTAACAGGCCGCCGACCTTGCGGGCCGTTTTTGAAGGGCTTGGGCTATCCCAGCATTCCCAGTGAATAGCTGGAAAAATTCGTCTTGGCCTGGGCTTCGAAACGCTGGCTTCGGTTTGTTCGTGCGACGTTTCTAAGCGCCTCAAATAAGGGGACGAAGTTGACTGACAGTGCTATAGCATAGGCCAGCCCCAGTTTATATTAAACTCTATATAGAGAATGGTATTGAATCAAAACCCAAACTTGGAATTGAAACTTCATATTTTAACACATGATTCCCCACACCTTGGCGGTCATTTTGAGCCTATTCCCGTCCAATTCCGTGACGGGCCGTTTTGATTCTAACGAAAGCACCCTTTTTAACAGGCCGCCGACCTTGCGGGCCGTTTTTGAAGGGCTTGGGCTATCCCAGCATTCCCAGTGAATAGCTGGAAAAATTCGTCTTGGCCTGGGCTTCGAAACGCTGGCTTCGGTTTGTTCGTGCGACGTTTCTAAGCGCCTCAAATAAGGGGACGAAGTTGACTGACAGTGCTATAGCATAGGCCAGCCCCAGTTTATATTAAACTCTATATAGAGAATGGTATTGAATCAAAACCCAAACTTGGAATTGAAACTTCATATTTTAACACATGATTCCCCACACCTTGGCGGTCATTTTGAGCCTATTCCCGTCCAATTCCGTGACGGGCCGTTTTGATTCTAACGAAAGCACCCTTTTTAACAGGCCGCCGACCTTGCGGGCCGTTTTTGAAGGGCTTGGGCTATCCCAGCATTCCCAGTGAATAGCTGGAAAAATTCGTCTTGGCCTGGGCTTCGAAACGCTGGCTTCGGTTTGTTCGTGCGACGTTTCTAAGCGCCTCAAATAAGGGGACGAAGTTGACTGACAGTGCTATAGCATAGGCCAGCCCCAGTTTATATTAAACTCTATATAGAGAATGGTATTGAATCAAAACCCAAACTTGGAATTGAAACTTCATATTTTAACACATGATTCCCCACACCTTGGCGGTCATTTTGAGCCTATTCCCGTCCAATTCCGTGACGGGCCGTTTTGATTCTAACGAAAGCACCCTTTTTAACAGGCCGCCGACCTTGCGGGCCGTTTTTGAAGGGCTTGGGCTATCCCAGCATTCCCAGTGAATAGCTGGAAAAATTCGTCTTGGCCTGGGCTTCGAAACGCTGGCTTCGGTTTGTTCGTGCGACGTTTCTAAGCGCCTCAAATAAGGGGACGAAGTTGACTGACAGTGCTATAGCATAGGCCAGCCCCAGTTTATATTAAACTCTATATAGAGAATGGTATTGAATCAAAACCCAAACTTGGAATTGAAACTTCATATTTTAACACATGATTCCCCACACCTTGGCGGTCATTTTGAGCCTATTCCCGTCCAATTCCGTGACGGGCCGTTTTGATTCTAACGAAAGCACCCTTTTTAACAGGCCGCCGACCTTGCGGGCCGTTTTTGAAGGGCTTGGGCTATCCCAGCATTCCCAGTGAATAGCTGGAAAAATTCGTCTTGGCCTGGGCTTCGAAACGCTGGCTTCGGTTTGTTCGTGCGACGTTTCTAAGCGCCTCAAATAAGGGGACGAAGTTGACTGACAGGACTGACAGTGCTATAGCATAGGCCAGCCCCAGTTTATATTAAACTCTATATAGAGAATGGTATTGAATCAAAACCCAAACTTGGAATTGAAACTTCATATTTTAACACATGATTCCCCACACCTTGGCGGTCATTTTGAGCCTATTCCCGTCCAATTCCGTGACGGGCCGTTTTGATTCTAACGAAAGCACCCTTTTTAACAGGCCGCCGACCTTGCGGGCCGTTTTTGAAGGGCTTGGGCTATCCCAGCATTCCCAGTGAATAGCTGGAAAAATTCGTCTTGGCCTGGGCTTCGAAACGCTGGCTTCGGTTTGTTCGTGCGACGTTTCTAAGCGCCTCAAATAAGGGGACGAAGTTGACTGACAGTGCTATAGCATAGGCCAGCCCCAGTTTATATTAAACTCTATATAGAGAATGGTATTGAATCAAAACCCAAACTTGGAATTGAAACTTCATATTTTAACACATGATTCCCCCACCTTGGCGGTCATTTTGAGCCTATTCCCGTCCAATTCCGTGACGGGCCGTTTTGATTCTAACGAAAGCACCCTTTTTAACAGGCCGCCGACCTTGCGGGCCGTTTTTGAAGGGCTTGGGCTATCCCAGCATTCCCAGTGAATAGCTGGAAAAATTCGTCTTGGCCTGGGCTTCGAAACGCTGGCTTCGGTTTGTTCGTGCGACGTTTCTAAGCGCCTCAAATAAGGGGACGAAGTTGACTGACAGTGCTATAGCATAGGCCAGCCCCAGTTTATATTAAACTCTATATAGAGAATGGTATTGAATCAAAACCCAAACTTGGAATTGAAACTTCATATTTTAACACATGATTCCCCACACCTTGGCGGTCATTTTGAGCCTATTCCCGTCCAATTCCGTGACGGGCCGTTTTGATTCTAACGAAAGCACCCTTTTTAACAGGCCGCCGACCTTGCGGGCCGTTTTTGAAGGGCTTGGGCTATCCCAGCATTCCCAGTGAATAGCTGGAAAAATTCGTCTTGGCCTGGGCTTCGAAACGCTGGCTTCGGTTTGTTCGTGCGACGTTTCTAAGCGCCTCAAATAAGGGGACGAAGTTGACTGACAGTGCTATAGCATAGGCCAGCCCCAGTTTATATTAAACTCTATATAGAGAATGGTATTGAATCAAAACCCAAACTTGGAATTGAAACTTCATATTTTAACACATGATTCCCCACACCTTGGCGGTCATTTTGAGCCTATTCCCGTCCAATTCCGTGACGGGCCGTTTTGATTCTAACGAAAGCACCCTTTTTAACAGGCCGCCGACCTTGCGGGCCGTTTTTGAAGGGCTTGGGCTAGTCCCAGCATTCCCAGTGAATAGCTGGAAAAATTCGTCTTGGCCTGGGCTTCGAAACGCTGGCTTCGGTTTGTTCGTGCGACGTTTCTAAGCGCCTCAAATAAGGGGACGAAGTTGACTGACAGTGCTATAGCATAGGCCAGCCCCAGTTTATATTAAACTCTATATAGAGAATGGTATTGAATCAAAACCCAAACTTGGAATTGAAACTTCATATTTTAACACATGATTCCCCACACCTTGGCGGTCATTTTGAGCCTATTCCCGTCCAATTCCGTGACGGGCCGTTTTGATTCTAACGAAAGCACCCTTTTTAACAGGCCGCCGACCTTGCGGGCCGTTTTTGAAGGGCTTGGGCTATCCCAGCATTCCCAGTGAATAGCTGGAAAAATTCGTCTTGGCCTGGGCTTCGAAACGCTGGCTTCGGTTTGTTCGTGCGACGTTTCTAAGCGCCTCAAATAAGGGGACGAAGTTGACTGACAGTGCTATAGCATAGGCCAGCCCCAGTTTATATTAAACTCTATATAGAGAATGGTATTGAATCAAAACCCAAACTTGGAATTGAAACTTCATATTTTAACACATGATTCCCCACACCTTGGCGGTCATTTTGAGCCTATTCCCGTCCAATTCCGTGACGGGCCGTTTTGATTCTAACGAAAGCACCCTTTTTAACAGGCCGCCGACCTTGCGGGCCGTTTTTGAAGGGCTTGGGCTATCCCAGCATTCCCAGTGAATAGCTGGAAAAATTCGTCTTGGCCTGGGCTTCGAAACGCTGGCTTCGGTTTGTTCGTGCGACGTTTCTAAGCGCCTCAAATAAGGGGACGAAGTTGACTGACAGTGCTATAGCATAGGCCAGCCCCAGTTTATATTAAACTCTATATAGAGAATGGTATTGAATCAAAACCCAAACTTGGAATTGAAACTTCATATTTTAACACATGATTCCCCACACCTTGGCGGTCATTTTGAGCCTATTCCCGTCCAATTCCGTGACGGGCCGTTTTGATTCTAACGAAAGCACCCTTTTTAACAGGCCGCCGACCTTGCGGGCCGTTTTTGAAGGGCTTGGGCTATCCCAGCATTCCCAGTGAATAGCTGGAAAAATTCGTCTTGGCCTGGGCTTCGAAACGCTGGCTTCGGTTTGTTCGTGCGACGTTTCTAAGCGCCTCAAATAAGGGGACGAAGTTGACTGACAGTGCTATAGCATAGGCCAGCCCCAGTTTATATTAAACTCTATATAGAGAATGGTATTGAATCAAAACCCAAACTTGGAATTGAAACTTCATATTTTAACACATGATTCCCCACACCTTGGCGGTCATTTTGAGCCTATTCCCGTCCAATTCCGTGACGGGCCGTTTTGATTCTAACGAAAGCACCCTTTTTAACAGGCCGCCGACCTTGCGGGCCGTTTTTGAAGGGCTTGGGCTATCCCAGCATTCCCAGTGAATAGCTGGAAAAATTCGTCTTGGCCTGGGCTTCGAAACGCTGGCTTCGGTTTGTTCGTGCGACGTTTCTAAGCGCCTCAAATAAGGGGACGAAGTTGACTGACAGTGCTATAGCATAGGCCAGCCCCAGTTTATATTAAACTCTATATAGAGAATGGTATTGAATCAAAACCCAAACTTGGAATTGAAACTTCATATTTTAACACATGATTCCCCACACCTTGGCGGTCATTTTGAGCCTATTCCCGTCCAATTCCGTGACGGGCCGTTTTGATTCTAACGAAAGCACCCTTTTTAACAGGCCGCCGACCTTGCGGGCCGTTTTTGAAGGGCTTGGGCTATCCCAGCATTCCCAGTGAATAGCTGGAAAAATTCGTCTTGGCCTGGGCTTCGAAACGCTGGCTTCGGTTTGTTCGTGCGACGTTTCTAAGCGCCTCAAATAAGGGGACGAAGTTGACTGACAGTGCTATAGCATAGGCCAGCCCCAGTTTATATTAAACTCTATATAGAGAATGGTATTGAATCAAAACCCAAACTTGGAATTGAAACTTCATATTTTAACACATGATTCCCCACACCTTGGCGGTCATTTTGAGCCTATTCCCGTCCAATTCCGTGACGGGCCGTTTTGATTCTAACGAAAGCACCCTTTTTAACAGGCCGCCGACCTTGCGGGCCGTTTTTTGAAGGGCTTGGGCTATCCCAGCATTCCCAGTGAATAGCTGGAAAAATTCGTCTTGGCCTGGGCTTCGAAACGCTGGCTTCGGTTTGTTCGTGCGACGTTTCTAAGCGCCTCAAATAAGGGGACGAAGTTGACTGACAGTGCTATAGCATAGGCCAGCCCCAGTTTATATTAAACTCTATATAGAGAATGGTATTGAATCAAAACCCAAACTTGGAATTGAAACTTCATATTTTAACACATGATTCCCCACACCTTGGCGGTCATTTTGAGCCTATTCCCGTCCAATTCCGTGACGGGCCGTTTTGATTCTAACGAAAGCACCCTTTTTAACAGGCCGCCGACCTTGCGGGCCGTTTTTGATGGGGCTTGGGCTATCCCAGCATTCCCAGTGAATAGCTGGAAAAATTCGTCTTGGCCTGGGCTTCGAAACGCTGGCTTCGGTTTGTTCGTGCGACGTTTCTAAGCGCCTCAAATAAGGGGACGAAGTTGACTGACAGTGCTATAGCATAGGCCAGCCCCAGTTTATATTAAACTCTATATAGAGAATGGTATTGAATCAAAACCCAAACTTGGAATTGAAACTTCATATTTTAACACATGATTCCCCACACCTTGGCGGTCATTTTGAGCCTATTCCCGTCCAATTCCGTGACGGGCCGTTTTGATTCTAACGAAAGCACCCTTTTTAACAGGCCGCCGACCTTGCGGGCCGTTTTTGAAGGGCTTGGGCTATCCCAGCATTCCCAGTGAATAGCTGGAAAAATTCGTCTTGGCCTGGGCTTCGAAACGCTGGCTTCGGTTTGTTCGTGCGACGTTTCTAAGCGCCTCAAATAAGGGGACGAAGTTGACTGACAGTGCTATAGCATAGGCCAGCCCCAGTTTATATTAAACTCTATATAGAGAATGGTATTGAATCAAAACCCAAACTTGGAATTGAAACTTCATATTTTAACACATGATTCCCCACACCTTGGCGGTCATTTTGAGCCTATTCCCGTCCAATTCCGTGACGGGCCGTTTTGATTCTAACGAAAGCACCCTTTTTAACAGGCCGCCGACCTTGCGGGCCGTTTTTGAAGGGCTTGGGCTATCCCAGCATTCCCAGTGAATAGCTGGAAAAATTCGTCTTGGCCTGGGCTTCGAAACGCTGGCTTCGGTTTGTTCGTGCGACGTTTCTAAGCGCCTCAAATAAGGGGACGAAGTTGACTGACAGTGCTATAGCATAGGCCAGCCCCAGTTTATATTAAACTCTATATAGAGAATGGTATTGATCAAAACCCAACTTGGAATTGAAACTTCATATTTTAACACATGATTCCCCACACCTTGGCGGTCATTTTGAGCCTATTCCCGTCCAATTCCGTGACGGGCCGTTTTGATTCTAACGAAAGCACCCTTTTTAACAGGCCGCCGACCTTGCGGGCCGTTTTTGAAGGGCTTGGGCTATCCCAGCATTCCCAGTGAATAGCTGGAAAAATTCGTCTTGGCCTGGGCTTCGAAACGCTGGCTTCGGTTTTGTTCGTGCGACGTTTCTAAGCGCCTCAAATAAGGGGACGAAGTTGACTGACAGTGCTATAGCATAGGCCAGCCCCAGTTTATATTAAACTCTATATAGAGAATGGTATTGAATCAAAACCCAAACTTGGAATTGAAACTTCATATTTTAACACATGATTCCCCACACCTTGGCGGTCATTTTGAGCCTATTCCCGTCCAATTCCGTGACGGGCCGTTTTGATTCTAACGAAAGCACCCTTTTTAACAGGCCGCCGACCTTGCGGGCCGTTTTTGAAGGGCTTGGGCTATCCCAGCATTCCCAGTGAATAGCTGGAAAAATTCGTCTTGGCCTGGGCTTCGAAACGCTGGCTTCGGTTTGTTCGTGCGACGTTTCTAAGCGCCTCAAATAAGGGGACGAAGTTGACTGACCAGTGCCTATAGCATAGGCCAGCCCCCAGTTTATATTAAACTCTATATAGAGAATGGTATTGAATCAAAACCCAAACTTGGAATTGAAACTTCATATTTTAACACATGATTCCCCACACCTTGGCGGTCATTTTGAGCCTATTCCCGTCCAATTCCGTGACGGGCCGTTTTGATTCTAACGAAAGCACCCTTTTTAACAGGCCGCCGACCTTGCGGGCCGTTTTTGAAGGGCTTGGGCTATCCAGCATTCCCAGTGAATAGCTGGAAAAATTCGTCTTGGCCTGGGCTTCGAAACGCTGGCTTCGGTTTGTTCGTGCGACGTTTCTAAGCGCCTCAAATAAGGGGACGAAGTTGACTGACAGTGCTATAGCATAGGCCAGCCCCAGTTTATATTAAACTCTATATAGAGAATGGTATTGAATCAAAACCCAAACTTGGATTGAAACTTCATATTTTAACACATGATTCCCACACCTTGGCGGTCATTTTGAGCCTATTCCCGTCCAATTCCGTGACGGGCCGTTTTGATTCTAACGAAAGCACCCTTTTTAAACAGGCCGCCGACCTTGCGGGCCGTTTTTGAAGGGCTTGGGCTATCCCAGCATTCCCAGTGAATAGCTGGAAAAATTCGTCTTGGCCTGGGCTTCGAAACGCTGGCTTCGGTTTGTTCGTGCGACGTTTCTAAGCGCCTCAAATAAGGGGACGAAGTTGACTGACAGTGCTATAGCATAGGCCAGCCCCAGTTTATATTAAACTCTATATAGAGAATGGTATTGAATCAAAACCCAAACTTGGAATTGAAACTTCATATTTTAACACATGATTCCCCACACCTTGGCGGTCATTTTGAGCCTATTCCCGTCCAATTCCGTGACGGGCCGTTTTGATTCTAACGAAAGCACCCTTTTTAACAGGCCGCCGACCTTGCGGGCCGTTTTGAAGGGCTTGGGCTATCCCAGCATTCCCAGTGAATAGCTGGAAAAATTCGTCTTGGCCTGGCTTCGAAACGCTGGCTTCGGTTTGTTCGTGCGACGTTTCTAAGCGCCTCAAATGAGGGACGAAGTTGACTGACAGTGCTATAGCATAGGCCAGCCCCAGTTTATATTAAACTCTATATAGAGAATGGTATTGAATCAAAACCCAAACTTGGAATTGAAACTTCATATTTTAACACATGATTCCCCACACCTTGGCGGTCATTTTGAGCCTATTCCCGTCCAATTCCGTGACGGGCCGTTTTGATTCTAACGAAAGCACCCTTTTTAACAGGCCGCCGACCTTGCGGGCCGTTTTTGAAGGGCTTGGGCTATCCCAGCATTCCCAGTGAATAGCTGGAAAAATTCGTCTTGGCCTGGGCTTCGAAACGCTGGCTTCGGTTTGTTCGTGCGACGTTTCTAAGCGCCTCAAATAAGGGGACGAAGTTGACTTGCTATAGCATAGGCCAGCCCCAGTTTATATTAAACTCTATATAGAGAATGGTATTGAATCAAAACCCAAACTTGGAATTGAAACTTCATATTTTAACACATGATTCCCCACACCTTGGCGGTCATTTTGAGCCTATTCCCGTCCAATTCCGTGACGGGCCGTTTTGATTCTAACGAAAGCACCCTTTTTAACAGGCCGCCGACCTTGCGGGCCGTTTTTGAAGGGCTTGGGCTATCCCAGCATTCCCAGTGAATAGCTGGAAAAATTCGTCTTGGCCTGGGCTTCGAAACGCTGGCTTCGGTTTGTTCGTGCGACGTTTCTAAGCGCCTCAAATAAGGGGACGAAGTTGACTGACAGTGCTATAGCATAGGCCAGCCCCAGTTTATATTAAACTCTATATAGAGAATGGTATTGAATCAAAACCCAAACTTGGAATTGAAACTTCATATTTTAACACATGATTCCCCACACCTTGGCGGTCATTTTGAGCCTATTCCCGTCCAATTCCGTGACGGGCCGTTTTGATTCTAACGAAAGCACCCTTTTTAACAGGCCGCCGACCTTGCGGGCCGTTTTTGAAGGGCTTGGGCTATCCCAGCATTCCCAGTGAATAGCTGGAAAAATTCGTCTTGGCCTGGGCTTCGAAACGCTGGCTTCGGTTTGTTCGTGCGACGTTTCTAAGCGCCTCAAATAAGGGGACGAAGTTGACTGACAGTGCTATAGCATAGGCCAGCCCCAGTTTATATTAAACTCTATATAGAGAATGGTATTGAATCAAAACCCAAACTTGGAATTGAAACTTCATATTTTAACACATGATTCCCCACACCTTGGCGGTCATTTTGAGCCTATTCCCGTCCAATTCCGTGACGGGCCGTTTTGATTCTAACGAAAGCACCCTTTTTAACAGGCCGCCGACCTTGCGGGCCGTTTTTGAAGGGCTTGGGCTATCCCAGCATTCCCAGTGAATAGCTGGAAAAATTCGTCTTGGCCTGGGCTTCGAAACGCTGGCTTCGGTTTGTTCGTGCGACGTTTCTAAGCGCCTCAAATAAGGGGACGAAGTTGACTGACAGTGCTATAGCATAGGCCAGCCCCAGTTTATATTAAACTCTATATAGAGAATGGTATTGAATCAAAACCCAAACTTGGAATTGAAACTTCATATTTTAACACATGATTCCCCACACCTTGGCGGTCATTTTGAGCCTATTCCCGTCCAATTCCGTGACGGGCCGTTTTGATTCTAACGAAAGCACCCTTTTTAACAGGCCGCCGACCTTGCGGGCCGTTTTTGAAGGGCTTGGGCTATCCCAGCATTCCCAGTGAATAGCTGGAAAAATTCGTCTTGGCCTGGGCTTCGAAACGCTGGCTTCGGTTTGTTCGTGCGACGTTTCTAAGCGCCTCAAATAAGGGGACGAAGTTGACTGACAGTGCTATAGCATAGGCCAGCCCCAGTTTATATTAAACTCTATATAGAGAATGGTATTGAATCAAAACCCAAACTTGGAATTGAAACTTCATATTTTAACACATGATTCCCCACACCTTGGCGGTCATTTTGAGCCTATTCCCGTCCAATTCCGTGACGGGCCGTTTTGATTCTAACGAAAGCACCCTTTTTAACAGGCCGCCGACCTTGCGGGCCGTTTTTGAAGGGCTTGGGCTATCCCAGCATTCCCAGTGAATAGCTGGAAAAATTCGTCTTGGCCTGGGCTTCGAAACGCTGGCTTCGGTTTGTTCGTGCGACGTTTCTAAGCGCCTCAAATAAGGGGACGAAGTTGACTGACAGTGCTATAGCATAGGCCAGCCCCAGTTTATATTAAACTCTATATAGAGAATGGTATTGAATCAAAACCCAAACTTGGAATTGAAACTTCATATTTTAACACATGATTCCCCACACCTTGGCGGTCATTTTGAGCCTATTCCCGTCCAATTCCGTGACGGGCCGTTTTGATTCTAACGAAAGCACCCTTTTTAACAGGCCGCCGACCTTGCGGGCCGTTTTTGAAGGGCTTGGGCTATCCCAGCATTCCCAGTGAATAGCTGGAAAAATTCGTCTTGGCCTGGGCTTCGAAACGCTGGCTTCGGTTTGTTCGTGCGACGTTTCTAAGCGCCTCAAATAAGGGGACGAAGTTGACTGACAGTGCTATAGCATAGGCCAGCCCCAGTTTATATTAAACTCTATATAGAGAATGGTATTGAATCAAAACCCAAACTTGGAATTGAAACTTCATATTTTAACACATGATTCCCCACACCTTGGCGGTCATTTTGAGCCTATTCCCGTCCAATTCCGTGACGGGCCGTTTTGATTCTAACGAAAGCACCCTTTTTAACAGGCCGCCGACCTTGCGGGCCGTTTTTGAAGGGCTTGGGCTATCCCAGCATTCCCAGTGAATAGCTGGAAAAATTCGTCTTGGCCTGGGCTTCGAAACGCTGGCTTCGGTTTGTTCGTGCGACGTTTCTAAGCGCCTCAAATAAGGGGACGAAGTTGACTGACAGTGCTATAGCATAGGCCAGCCCCAGTTTATATTAAACTCTATATAGAGAATGGTATTGAATCAAAACCCAAACTTGGAATTGAAACTTCATATTTTAACACATGATTCCCCACACCTTGGCGGTCATTTTGAGCCTATTCCCGTCCAATTCCGTGACGGGCCGTTTTGATTCTAACGAAAGCACCCTTTTTAACAGGCCGCCGACCTTGCGGGCCGTTTTTGAAGGGCTTGGGCTATCCCAGCATTCCCAGTGAATAGCTGGAAAAATTCGTCTTGGCCTGGGCTTCGAAACGCTGGCTTCGGTTTGTTCGTGCGACGTTTCTAAGCGCCTCAAATAAGGGGACGAAGTTGACTGACAGTGCTATAGCATAGGCCAGCCCCAGTTTATATTAAACTCTATATAGAGAATGGTATTGAATCAAAACCCAAACTTGGAATTGAAACTTCATATTTTAACACATGATTCCCCACACCTTGGCGGTCATTTTGAGCCTATTCCCGTCCAATTCCGTGACGGGCCGTTTTGATTCTAACGAAAGCACCCTTTTTAACAGGCCGCCGACCTTGCGGGCCGTTTTTGAAGGGCTTGGGCTATCCCAGCATTCCCAGTGAATAGCTGGAAAAATTCGTCTTGGCCTGGGCTTCGAAACGCTGGCTTCGGTTTGTTCGTGCGACGTTTCTAAGCGCCTCAAATAAGGGGACGAAGTTGACTGACAGTGCTATAGCATAGGCCAGCCCCAGTTTATATTAAACTCTATATAGAGAATGGTATTGAATCAAAACCCAAACTTGGAATTGAAACTTCATATTTTAACACATGATTCCACACACCTTGGCGGTCATTTTGAGCCTATTCCCGTCCAATTCCGTGACGGGCCGTTTTGATTCTAACGAAAGCACCCTTTTTAACAGGCCGCCGACCTTGCGGGCCGTTTTTGAAGGGCTTGGGCTATCCCAGCATTCCCAGTGAATAGCTGGAAAAATTCGTCTTGGCCTGGGCTTCGAAACGCTGGCTTCGGTTTGTTCGTGCGACGTTTCTAAGCGCCTCAAATAAGGGGACGAAGTTGACTGACAGTGCTATAGCATAGGCCAGCCCCAGTTTATATTAAACTCTATATAGAGAATGGTATTGAATCAAAACCCAAACTTGGAATTGAAACTTCATATTTTAACACATGATTCCCCACACCTTGGCGGTCATTTTGAGCCTATTCCCGTCCAATTCCGTGACGGGCCGTTTTGATTCTAACGAAAGCACCCTTTTTAACAGGCCGCCGACCTTGCGGGCCGTTTTTGAAGGGCTTGGGCTATCCCAGCATTCCCAGTGAATAGCTGGAAAAATTCGTCTTGGCCTGGGCTTCGAAACGCTGGCTTCGGTTTGTTCGTGCGACGTTTCTAAGCGCCTCAAATAAGGGGACGAAGTTGACTGACAGTGCTATAGCATAGGCCAGCCCCAGTTTATATTAAACTCTATATAGAGAATGGTATTGAATCAAAACCCAAACTTGGAATTGAAACTTCATATTTTAACACATGATTCCCCACACCTTGGCGGTCATTTTGAGCCTATTCCCGTCCAATTCCGTGACGGGCCGTTTTGATTCTAACGAAAGCACCCTTTTTAACAGGCCGCCGACCTTGCGGGCCGTTTTTGAAGGGCTTGGGCTATCCCAGCATTCCCAGTGAATAGCTGGAAAAATTCGTCTTGGCCTGGGCTTCGAAACGCTGGCTTCGGTTTGTTCGTGCGACGTTTCTAAGCGCCTCAAATAAGGGGACGAAGTTGACTGACAGTGCTATAGCATAGGCCAGCCCCAGTTTATATTAAACTCTATATAGAGAATGGTATTGAATCAAAACCCAAACTTGGAATTGAAACTTCATATTTTAACACATGATTCCCCACACCTTGGCGGTCATTTTGAGCCTATTCCCGTCCAATTCCGTGACGGGCCGTTTTGATTCTAACGAAAGCACCCTTTTTAACAGGCCGCCGACCTTGCGGGCCGTTTTTGAAGGGCTTGGGCTATCCCAGCATTCCCAGTGAATAGCTGGAAAAATTCGTCTTGGCCTGGGCTTCGAAACGCTGGCTTCGGTTTGTTCGTGCGACGTTTCTAAGCGCCTCAAATAAGGGGACGAAGTTGACTGACAGTGCTATAGCATAGGCCAGCCCCAGTTTATATTAAACTCTATATAGAGAATGGTATTGAATCAAAACCCAAACTTGGAATTGAAACTTCATATTTTAACACATGATTCCCCACACCTTGGCGGTCATTTTGAGCCTATTCCCGTCCAATTCCGTGACGGGCCGTTTTGATTCTAACGAAAGCACCCTTTTTAACAGGCCGCCGACCTTGCGGGCCGTTTTTGAAGGGCTTGGGCTATCCCAGCATTCCCAGTGAATAGCTGGAAAAATTCGTCTTGGCCTGGGCTTCGAAACGCTGGCTTCGGTTTGTTCGTGCGACGTTTCTAAGCGCCTCAAATAAGGGGACGAAGTTGACTGACAGTGCTATAGCATAGGCCAGCCCCAGTTTATATTAAACTCTATATAGAGAATGGTATTGAATCAAAACCCAAACTTGGAATTGAAACTTCATATTTTTAACACATGATTCCCCACACCTTGGCGGTCATTTTGAGCCTATTCCCGTCCAATTCCGTGACGGGCCGTTTTGATTCTAACGAAAGCACCCTTTTTAACAGGCCGCCGACCTTGCGGGCCGTTTTTGAAGGGCTTGGGCTATCCCAGCATTCCCAGTGAATAGCTGGAAAAATTCGTCTTGGCCTGGGCTTCGAAACGCTGGCTTCGGTTTGTTCGTGCGACGTTTCTAAGCGCCTCAAATAAGGGGACGAAGTTGACTGACAGTGCTATAGCATAGGCCAGCCCCAGTTTATATTAAACTCTATATAGAGAATGGTATTGAATCAAAACCCAAACTTGGAATTGAAACTTCATATTTTAACACATGATTCCCCACACCTTGGCGGTCATTTTGAGCCTATTCCCGTCCAATTCCGTGACGGGCCGTTTTGATTCTAACGAAAGCACCCTTTTTAACAGGCCGCCGACCTTGCGGGCCGTTTTTGAAGGGCTTGGGCTATCCCAGCATTCCCAGTGAATAGCTGGAAAAATTCGTCTTGGCCTGGGCTTCGAAACGCTGGCTTCGGTTTGTTCGTGCGACGTTTCTAAGCGCCTCAAATAAGGGGACGAAGTTGACTGACAGTGCTATAGCATAGGCCAGCCCCAGTTTATATTAAACTCTATATAGAGAATGGTATTGAATCAAAACCCAAACTTGGAATTGAAACTTCATATTTTAACACATGATTCCCCACACCTTGGCGGTCATTTTGAGCCTATTCCCGTCCAATTCCGTGACGGGCCGTTTTGATTCTAACGAAAGCACCCTTTTTAACAGGCCGCCGACCTTGCGGGCCGTTTTTGAAGGGCTTGGGCTATCCCAGCATTCCCAGTGAATAGCTGGAAAAATTCGTCTTGGCCTGGGCTTCGAAACGCTGGCTTCGGTTTGTTCGTGCGACGTTTCTAAGCGCCTCAAATAAGGGGACGAAGTTGACTGACAGTGCTATAGCATAGGCCAGCCCCAGTTTATATTAAACTCTATATAGAGAATGGTATTGAATCAAAACCCAAACTTGGAATTGAAACTTCATATTTTAACACATGATTCCCCACACCTTGGCGGTCATTTTGAGCCTATTCCCGTCCAATTCCGTGACGGGCCGTTTTGATTCTAACGAAAGCACCCTTTTTAACAGGCCGCCGACCTTGCGGGCCGTTTTTGAAGGGCTTGGGCTATCCCAGCATTCCCAGTGAATAGCTGGAAAAATTCGTCTTGGCCTGGGCTTCGAAACGCTGGCTTCGGTTTGTTCGTGCGACGTTTCTAAGCGCCTCAAATAAGGGGACGAAGTTGACTGACAGTGCTATAGCATAGGCCAGCCCCAGTTTATATTAAACTCTATATAGAGAATGGTATTGAATCAAAACCCAAACTTGGAATTGAAACTTCATATTTTAACACATGATTCCCCACACCTTGGCGGTCATTTTGAGCCTATTCCCGTCCAATTCCGTGACGGGCCGTTTTGATTCTAACGAAAGCACCCTTTTTAACAGGCCGCCGACCTTGCGGGCCGTTTTTGAAGGGCTTGGGCTATCCCAGCATTCCCAGTGAATAGCTGGAAAAATTCGTCTTGGCCTGGGCTTCGAAACGCTGGCTTCGGTTTGTTCGTGCGACGTTTCTAAGCGCCTCAAATAAGGGGACGAAGTTGACTGACAGTGCTATAGCATAGGCCAGCCCCAGTTTATATTAAACTCTATATAGAGAATGGTATTGAATCAAAACCCAAACTTGGAATTGAAACTTCATATTTTAACACATGATTCCCCACACCTTGGCGGTCATTTTGAGCCTATTCCCGTCCAATTCCGTGACGGGCCGTTTTGATTCTAACGAAAGCACCCTTTTTAACAGGCCGCCGACCTTGCGGGCCGTTTTTGAAGGGCTTGGGCTATCCCAGCATTCCCAGTGAATAGCTGGAAAAATTCGTCTTGGCCTGGGCTTCGAAACGCTGGCTTCGGTTTGTTCGTGCGACGTTTCTAAGCGCCTCAAATAAGGGGACGAAGTTGACTGACAGTGCTATAGCATAGGCCAGCCCCAGTTTATATTAAACTCTATATAGAGAATGGTATTGAATCAAAACCCAAACTTGGAATTGAAACTTCATATTTTAACACATGATTCCCCACACCTTGGCGGTCATTTTGAGCCTATTCCCGTCCAATTCCGTGACGGGCCGTTTTGATTCTAACGAAAGCACCCTTTTTAACAGGCCGCCGACCTTGCGGGCCGTTTTTGAAGGGCTTGGGCTATCCCAGCATTCCCAGTGAATAGCTGGAAAAATTCGTCTTGGCCTGGGCTTCGAAACGCTGGCTTCGGTTTGTTCGTGCGACGTTTCTAAGCGCCTCAAATAAGGGGACGAAGTTGACTGACAGTGCTATAGCATAGGCCAGCCCCAGTTTATATTAAACTCTATATAGAGAATGGTATTGAATCAAAACCCAAACTTGGAATTGAAACTTCATATTTTAACACATGATTCCCCACACCTTGGCGGTCATTTTGAGCCTATTCCCGTCCAATTCCGTGACGGGCCGTTTTGATTCTAACGAAAGCACCCTTTTTAACAGGCCGCCGACCTTGCGGGCCGTTTTTGAAGGGCTTGGGCTATCCCAGCATTCCCAGTGAATAGCTGGAAAAATTCGTCTTGGCCTGGGCTTCGAAACGCTGGCTTCGGTTTGTTCGTGCGACGTTTCTAAGCGCCTCAAATAAGGGGACGAAGTTGACTGACAGTGCTATAGCATAGGCCAGCCCCAGTTTATATTAAACTCTATATAGAGAATGGTATTGAATCAAAACCCAAACTTGGAATTGAAACTTCATATTTTAACACATGATTCCCCACACCTTGGCGGTCATTTTGAGCCTATTCCCGTCCAATTCCGTGACGGGCCGTTTTGATTCTAACGAAAGCACCCTTTTTAACAGGCCGCCGACCTTGCGGGCCGTTTTTGAAGGGCTTGGGCTATCCCAGCATTCCCAGTGAATAGCTGGAAAAATTCGTCTTGGCCTGGGCTTCGAAACGCTGGCTTCGGTTTGTTCGTGCGACGTTTCTAAGCGCCTCAAATAAGGGGACGAAGTTGACTGACAGTGCTATAGCATAGGCCAGCCCCAGTTTATATTAAACTCTATATAGAGAATGGTATTGAATCAAAACCCAAACTTGGAATTGAAACTTCATATTTTAACACATGATTCCCCACACCTTGGCGGTCATTTTGAGCCTATTCCCGTCCAATTCCGTGACGGGCCGTTTTGATTCTAACGAAAGCACCCTTTTTAACAGGCCGCCGACCTTGCGGGCCGTTTTTGAAGGGCTTGGGCTATCCCAGCATTCCCAGTGAATAGCTGGAAAAATTCGTCTTGGCCTGGGCTTCGAAACGCTGGCTTCGGTTTGTTCGTGCGACGTTTCTAAGCGCCTCAAATAAGGGGACGAAGTTGACTGACAGTGCTATAGCATAGGCCAGCCCCAGTTTATATTAAACTCTATATAGAGAATGGTATTGAATCAAAACCCAAACTTGGAATTGAAACTTCATATTTTAACACATGATTCCCCACACCTTGGCGGTCATTTTGAGCCTATTCCCGTCCAATTCCGTGACGGGCCGTTTTGATTCTAACGAAAGCACCCTTTTTAACAGGCCGCCGACCTTGCGGGCCGTTTTTGAAGGGCTTGGGCTATCCCAGCATTCCCAGTGAATAGCTGGAAAAATTCGTCTTGGCCTGGGCTTCGAAACGCTGGCTTCGGTTTGTTCGTGCGACGTTTCTAAGCGCCTCAAATAAGGGGACGAAGTTGACTGACAGTGCTATAGCATAGGCCAGCCCCAGTTTATATTAAACTCTATATAGAGAATGGTATTGAATCAAAACCCAAACTTGGAATTGAAACTTCATATTTTAACACATGATTCCCCACACCTTGGCGGTCATTTTGAGCCTATTCCCGTCCAATTCCGTGACGGGCCGTTTTGATTCTAACGAAAGCACCCTTTTTAACAGGCCGCCGACCTTGTGCGGGCCGTTTTTGAAGGGCTTGGGCTATCCCAGCATTCCCAGTGAATAGCTGGAAAAATTCGTCTTGGCCTGGGCTTCGAAACGCTGGCTTCGGTTTGTTCGTGCGACGTTTCTAAGCGCCTCAAATAAGGGGACGAAGTTGACTGACAGTGCTATAGCATAGGCCAGCCCCAGTTTATATTAAACTCTATATAGAGAATGGTATTGAATCAAAACCCAAACTTGGAATTGAAACTTCATATTTTAACACATGATTCCCCACACCTTGGCGGTCATTTTGAGCCTATTCCCGTCCAATTCCGTGACGGGCCGTTTTGATTCTAACGAAAGCACCCTTTTTAACAGGCCGCCGACCTTGCGGGCCGTTTTTGAAGGGCTTGGGCTATCCCAGCATTCCCAGTGAATAGCTGGAAAAATTCGTCTTGGCCTGGGCTTCGAAACGCTGGCTTCGGTTTGTTCGTGCGACGTTTCTAAGCGCCTCAAATAAGGGGACGAAGTTGACTGACAGTGCTATAGCATAGGCCAGCCCCAGTTTATATTAAACTCTATATAGAGAATGGTATTGAATCAAAACCCAAACTTGGAATTGAAACTTCATATTTTAACACATGATTCCCCACACCTTGGCGGTCATTTTGAGCCTATTCCCGTCCAATTCCGTGACGGGCCGTTTTGATTCTAACGAAAGCACCCTTTTTAACAGGCCGCCGACCTTGCGGGCCGTTTTTGAAGGGCTTGGGCTATCCCAGCATTCCCAGTGAATAGCTGGAAAAATTCGTCTTGGCCTGGGCTTCGAAACGCTGGCTTCGGTTTGTTCGTGCGACGTTTCTAAGCGCCTCAAATAAGGGGACGAAGTTGACTGACAGTGCTATAGCATAGGCCAGCCCCAGTTTATATTAAACTCTATATAGAGAATGGTATTGAATCAAAACCCAAACTTGGAATTGAAACTTCATATTTTAACACATGATTCCCCACACCTTGGCGGTCATTTTGAGCCTATTCCCGTCCAATTCCGTGACGGGCCGTTTTGATTCTAACGAAAGCACCCTTTTTAACAGGCCGCCGACCTTGCGGGCCGTTTTTGAAGGGCTTGGGCTATCCAGCATTCCCAGTGAATAGCTGGAAAAATTCGTCTTGGCCTGGGCTTCGAAACGCTGGCTTCGGTTTGTTCGTGCGACGTTTCTAAGCGCCTCAAATAAGGGGACGAAGTTGACTGACAGTGCTATAGCATAGGCCAGCCCCAGTTTATATTAAACTCTATATAGAGAATGGTATTGAATCAAAACCCAAACTTGGAATTGAAACTTCATATTTTAACACATGATTCCCCACACCTTGGCGGTCATTTTGAGCCTATTCCCGTCCAATTCCGTGACGGGCCGTTTTGATTCTAACGAAAGCACCCTTTTTAACAGGCCGCCGACCTTGCGGGCCGTTTTTGAAGGGCTTGGGCTATCCCAGCATTCCCAGTGAATAGCTGGAAAAATTCGTCTTGGCCTGGGCTTCGAAACGCTGGCTTCGGTTTGTTCGTGCGACGTTTCTAAGCGCCTCAAATAAGGGGACGAAGTTGACTGACAGTGCTATAGCATAGGCCAGCCCCAGTTTATATTAAACTCTATATAGAGAATGGTATTGAATCAAAACCCAAACTTGGAATTGAAACTTCATATTTTAACACATGATTCCCCACACCTTGGCGGTCATTTTGAGCCTATTCCCGTCCAATTCCGTGACGGGCCGTTTTGATTCTAACGAAAGCACCCTTTTTAACAGGCCGCCGACCTTGCGGGCCGTTTTTGAAGGGCTTGGGCTATCCCAGCATTCCCAGTGAATAG
>OW387143.1:14576905-14609625 GCA_936440205.1 Lepidonotus clava | reverse complement strand
CTGTTAAAAAGGGTGCTTTCGTTAGAATCAAAACGGCCCGTCACGGAATTGGACGGGAATAGGCTCAAAATGACCGCCAAGGTGTGGGGAATCATGTGTTAAAATATGAAGTTTCAATTCCAAGTTTGGGTTTTGATTCAATACCATTCTCTGTATAGAGTTTAATATAAACTGGGGCTGGCCTATGCTATAGCACTGCCAGTTAACTTCGTCCCCTTATTTGAGGCGCTTAGAAACGTCGCACGAACAAACCGAAGCCAGCGTTTCGAAGCCCAGGCCAAGACGAATTTTTCCAGCTATTCACTTGGAATGCTGGGATAGCCCAAGCCCTTCAAAAACGGCCTGCAAGGTCGGCGGCCTGTTAAAAAGGGTGCTTTCGTTAGAATCAAAACGGCCCGTCACGGAATTGGACGGGAATAGGCTCAAAATGACCGCCAAGGTGTGGGGAATCATGTGTTAAAATATGAAGTTTCAATTCCAAGTTTGGGTTTTGATTCAATACCATTCTCTGTATAGAGTTTAATATAAACTGGGGCTGGCCTATGCTATAGCACTGCCAGTTAACTTCGTCCCCTTATTTGAGGCGCTTAGAAACGTCGCACGAACAAACCGAAGCCAGCGTTTCGAAGCCCAGGCCAAGACGAATTTTTCCAGCTATTCACTTGGAATGCTGGGATAGCCCAAGCCCTTCAAAAACGGCCCGCAAGGTCGGCGGCCTGTTAAAAAGGGTGCTTTCGTTAGAATCAAAACGGCCCGTCACGGAATTGGACGGGAATAGGCTCAAAATGACCGCCAAGGTGTGGGGAATCATGTGTTAAAATATGAAGTTTCAATTCCAAGTTTGGGTTTTGATTCAATACCATTCTCTGTATAGAGTTTAATATAAACTGGGGCTGGCCTATGCTATAGCACTGCCAGTTAACTTCGTCCCCTTATTTGAGGCGCTTAGAAACGTCGCACGAACAAACCGAAGCCAGCGTTTCGAAGCCCAGGCCAAGACGAATTTTTCCAGCTATTCACTTGGAATGCTGGGATAGCCCAAGCCCTTCAAAAACGGCCCGCAAGGTCGGCGGCCTGTTAAAAAGGGTGCTTTCGTTAGAATCAAAACGGCCCGTCACGGAATTGGACGGGAATAGGCTCAAAATGACCGCCAAGGTGTGGGGAATCATGTGTTAAAATATGAAGTTTCAATTCCAAGTTTGGGTTTTGATTCAATACCATTCTCTGTATAGAGTTTAATATAAACTGGGGCTGGCCTATGCTATAGCACTGCCAGTTAACTTCGTCCCCTTATTTGAGGCGCTTAGAAACGTCGCACGAACAAACCGAAGCCAGCGTTTCGAAGCCCAGGCCAAGACGAATTTTTCCAGCTATTCACTTGGAATGCTGGGATAGCCCAAGCCCTTCAAAAACGGCCCGCAAGGTCGGCGGCCTGTTAAAAAGGGTGCTTTCGTTAGAATCAAAACGGCCCGTCACGGAATTGGACGGGAATAGGCTCAAAATGACCGCCAAGGTGTGGGGAATCATGTGTTAAAATATGAAGTTTCAATTCCAAGTTTGGGTTTTGATTCAATACCATTCTCTGTATAGAGTTTAATATAAACTGGGGCTGGCCTATGCTATAGCACTGCCAGTTAACTTCGTCCCCTTATTTGAGGCGCTTAGAAACGTCGCACGAACAAACCGAAGCCAGCGTTTCGAAGCCCAGGCCAAGACGAATTTTTCCAGCTATTCACTTGGAATGCTGGGATAGCCCAAGCCCTTCAAAAACGGCCCGCAAGGTCGGCGGCCTGTTAAAAAGGGTGCTTTCGTTAGAATCAAAACGGCCCGTCACGGAATTGGACGGGAATAGGCTCAAAATGACCGCCAAGGTGTGGGGAATCATGTGTTAAAATATGAAGTTTCAATTCCAAGTTTGGGTTTTGATTCAATACCATTCTCTGTATAGAGTTTAATATAAACTGGGGCTGGCCTATGCTATAGCACTGCCAGTTAACTTCGTCCCCTTATTTGAGGCGCTTAGAAACGTCGCACGAACAAACCGAAGCCAGCGTTTCGAAGCCCAGGCCAAGACGAATTTTTCCAGCTATTCACTTGGAATGCTGGGATAGCCCAAGCCCTTCAAAAACGGCCCGCAAGGTCGGCGGCCTGTTAAAAAGGGTGCTTTCGTTAGAATCAAAACGGCCCGTCACGGAATTGGACGGGAATAGGCTCAAAATGACCGCCAAGGTGTGGGGAATCATGTGTTAAAATATGAAGTTTCAATTCCAAGTTTGGGTTTTGATTCAATACCATTCTCTGTATAGAGTTTAATATAAACTGGGGCTGGCCTATGCTATAGCACTGCCAGTTAACTTCGTCCCCTTATTTGAGGCGCTTAGAAACGTCGCACGAACAAACCGAAGCCAGCGTTTCGAAGCCCAGGCCAAGACGAATTTTTCCAGCTATTCACTTGGAATGCTGGGATAGCCCAAGCCCTTCAAAAACGGCCCGCAAGGTCGGCGGCCTGTTAAAAAGGGTGCTTTCGTTAGAATCAAAACGGCCCGTCACGGAATTGGACGGGAATAGGCTCAAAATGACCGCCAAGGTGTGGGGAATCATGTGTTAAAATATGAAGTTTCAATTCCAAGTTTGGGTTTTGATTCAATACCATTCTCTGTATAGAGTTTAATATAAACTGGGGCTGGCCTATGCTATAGCACTGCCAGTTAACTTCGTCCCCTTATTTGAGGCGCTTAGAAACGTCGCACGAACAAACCGAAGCCAGCGTTTCGAAGCCCAGGCCAAGACGAATTTTTCCAGCTATTCACTTGGAATGCTGGGATAGCCCAAGCCCTTCAAAAACGGCCCGCAAGGTCGGCGGCCTGTTAAAAAGGGTGCTTTCGTTAGAATCAAAACGGCCCGTCACGGAATTGGACGGGAATAGGCTCAAAATGACCGCCAAGGTGTGGGGAATCATGTGTTAAAATATGAAGTTTCAATTCCAAGTTTGGGTTTTGATTCAATACCATTCTCTGTATAGAGTTTAATATAAACTGGGGCTGGCCTATGCTATAGCACTGCCAGTTAACTTCGTCCCCTTATTTGAGGCGCTTAGAAACGTCGCACGAACAAACCGAAGCCAGCGTTTCGAAGCCCAGGCCAAGACGAATTTTTCCAGCTATTCACTTGGAATGCTGGGATAGCCCAAGCCCTTCAAAAACGGCCCGCAAGGTCGGCGGCCTGTTAAAAAGGGTGCTTTCGTTAGAATCAAAACGGCCCGTCACGGAATTGGACGGGAATAGGCTCAAAATGACCGCCAAGGTGTGGGGAATCATGTGTTAAAATATGAAGTTTCAATTCCAAGTTTGGGTTTTGATTCAATACCATTCTCTGTATAGAGTTTAATATAAACTGGGGCTGGCCTATGCTATAGCACTGCCAGTTAACTTCGTCCCCTTATTTGAGGCGCTTAGAAACGTCGCACGAACAAACCGAAGCCAGCGTTTCGAAGCCCAGGCCAAGACGAATTTTTCCAGCTATTCACTTGGAATGCTGGGATAGCCCAAGCCCTTCAAAAACGGCCCGCAAGGTCGGCGGCCTGTTAAAAAGGGTGCTTTCGTTAGAATCAAAACGGCCCGTCACGGAATTGGACGGGAATAGGCTCAAAATGACCGCCAAGGTGTGGGGAATCATGTGTTAAAATATGAAGTTTCAATTCCAAGTTTGGGTTTTGATTCAATACCATTCTCTGTATAGAGTTTAATATAAACTGGGGCTGGCCTATGCTATAGCACTGCCAGTTAACTTCGTCCCCTTATTTGAGGCGCTTAGAAACGTCGCACGAACAAACCGAAGCCAGCGTTTCGAAGCCCAGGCCAAGACGAATTTTTCCAGCTATTCACTTGGAATGCTGGGATAGCCCAAGCCCTTCAAAAACGGCCCGCAAGGTCGGCGGCCTGTTAAAAAGGGTGCTTTCGTTAGAATCAAAACGGCCCGTCACGGAATTGGACGGGAATAGGCTCAAAATGACCGCCAAGGTGTGGGGAATCATGTGTTAAAATATGAAGTTTCAATTCCAAGTTTGGGTTTTGATTCAATACCATTCTCTGTATAGAGTTTAATATAAACTGGGGCTGGCCTATGCTATAGCACTGCCAGTTAACTTCGTCCCCTTATTTGAGGCGCTTAGAAACGTCGCACGAACAAACCGAAGCCAGCGTTTCGAAGCCCAGGCCAAGACGAATTTTTCCAGCTATTCACTTGGAATGCTGGGATAGCCCAAGCCCTTCAAAAACGGCCCGCAAGGTCGGCGGCCTGTTAAAAAGGGTGCTTTCGTTAGAATCAAAACGGCCCGTCACGGAATTGGACGGGAATAGGCTCAAAATGACCGCCAAGGTGTGGGGAATCATGTGTTAAAATATGAAGTTTCAATTCCAAGTTTGGGTTTTGATTCAATACCATTCTCTGTATAGAGTTTAATATAAACTGGGGCTGGCCTATGCTATAGCACTGCCAGTTAACTTCGTCCCCTTATTTGAGGCGCTTAGAAACGTCGCACGAACAAACCGAAGCCAGCGTTTCGAAGCCCAGGCCAAGACGAATTTTTCCAGCTATTCACTTGGAATGCTGGGATAGCCCAAGCCCTTCAAAAACGGCCCGCAAGGTCGGCGGCCTGTTAAAAAGGGTGCTTTCGTTAGAATCAAAACGGCCCGTCACGGAATTGGACGGGAATAGGCTCAAAATGACCGCCAAGGTGTGGGGAATCATGTGTTAAAATATGAAGTTTCAATTCCAAGTTTGGGTTTTGATTCAATACCATTCTCTGTATAGAGTTTAATATAAACTGGGGCTGGCCTATGCTATAGCACTGCCAGTTAACTTCGTCCCCTTATTTGAGGCGCTTAGAAACGTCGCACGAACAAACCGAAGCCAGCGTTTCGAAGCCCAGGCCAAGACGAATTTTTCCAGCTATTCACTTGGAATGCTGGGATAGCCCAAGCCCTTCAAAAACGGCCCGCAAGGTCGGCGGCCTGTTAAAAAGGGTGCTTTCGTTAGAATCAAAACGGCCCGTCACGGAATTGGACGGGAATAGGCTCAAAATGACCGCCAAGGTGTGGGGAATCATGTGTTAAAATATGAAGTTTCAATTCCAAGTTTGGGTTTTGATTCAATACCATTCTCTGTATAGAGTTTAATATAAACTGGGGCTGGCCTATGCTATAGCACTGCCAGTTAACTTCGTCCCCTTATTTGAGGCGCTTAGAAACGTCGCACGAACAAACCGAAGCCAGCGTTTCGAAGCCCAGGCCAAGACGAATTTTTCCAGCTATTCACTTGGAATGCTGGGATAGCCCAAGCCCTTCAAAAACGGCCCGCAAGGTCGGCGGCCTGTTAAAAAGGGTGCTTTCGTTAGAATCAAAACGGCCCGTCACGGAATTGGACGGGAATAGGCTCAAAATGACCGCCAAGGTGTGGGGAATCATGTGTTAAAATATGAAGTTTCAATTCCAAGTTTGGGTTTTGATTCAATACCATTCTCTGTATAGAGTTTAATATAAACTGGGGCTGGCCTATGCTATAGCACTGCCAGTTAACTTCGTCCCCTTATTTGAGGCGCTTAGAAACGTCGCACGAACAAACCGAAGCCAGCGTTTCGAAGCCCAGGCCAAGACGAATTTTTCCAGCTATTCACTTGGAATGCTGGGATAGCCCAAGCCCTTCAAAAACGGCCCGCAAGGTCGGCGGCCTGTTAAAAAGGGTGCTTTCGTTAGAATCAAAACGGCCCGTCACGGAATTGGACGGGAATAGGCTCAAAATGACCGCCAAGGTGTGGGGAATCATGTGTTAAAATATGAAGTTTCAATTCCAAGTTTGGGTTTTGATTCAATACCATTCTCTGTATAGAGTTTAATATAAACTGGGGCTGGCCTATGCTATAGCACTGCCAGTTAACTTCGTCCCCTTATTTGAGGCGCTTAGAAACGTCGCACGAACAAACCGAAGCCAGCGTTTCGAAGCCCAGGCCAAGACGAATTTTTCCAGCTATTCACTTGGAATGCTGGGATAGCCCAAGCCCTTCAAAAACGGCCCGCAAGGTCGGCGGCCTGTTAAAAAGGGTGCTTTCGTTAGAATCAAAACGGCCCGTCACGGAATTGGACGGGAATAGGCTCAAAATGACCGCCAAGGTGTGGGGAATCATGTGTTAAAATATGAAGTTTCAATTCCAAGTTTGGGTTTTGATTCAATACCATTCTCTGTATAGAGTTTAATATAAACTGGGGCTGGCCTATGCTATAGCACTGCCAGTTAACTTCGTCCCCTTATTTGAGGCGCTTAGAAACGTCGCACGAACAAACCGAAGCCAGCGTTTCGAAGCCCAGGCCAAGACGAATTTTTCCAGCTATTCACTTGGAATGCTGGGATAGCCCAAGCCCTTCAAAAACGGCCCGCAAGGTCGGCGGCCTGTTAAAAAGGGTGCTTTCGTTAGAATCAAAACGGCCCGTCACGGAATTGGACGGGAATAGGCTCAAAATGACCGCCAAGGTGTGGGGAATCATGTGTTAAAATATGAAGTTTCAATTCCAAGTTTGGGTTTTGATTCAATACCATTCTCTGTATAGAGTTTAATATAAACTGGGGCTGGCCTATGCTATAGCACTGCCAGTTAACTTCGTCCCCTTATTTGAGGCGCTTAGAAACGTCGCACGAACAAACCGAAGCCAGCGTTTCGAAGCCCAGGCCAAGACGAATTTTTCCAGCTATTCACTTGGAATGCTGGGATAGCCCAAGCCCTTCAAAAACGGCCCGCAAGGTCGGCGGCCTGTTAAAAAGGGTGCTTTCGTTAGAATCAAAACGGCCCGTCACGGAATTGGACGGGAATAGGCTCAAAATGACCGCCAAGGTGTGGGGAATCATGTGTTAAAATATGAAGTTTCAATTCCAAGTTTGGGTTTTGATTCAATACCATTCTCTGTATAGAGTTTAATATAAACTGGGGCTGGCCTATGCTATAGCACTGCCAGTTAACTTCGTCCCCTTATTTGAGGCGCTTAGAAACGTCGCACGAACAAACCGAAGCCAGCGTTTCGAAGCCCAGGCCAAGACGAATTTTTCCAGCTATTCACTTGGAATGCTGGGATAGCCCAAGCCCTTCAAAAACGGCCCGCAAGGTCGGCGGCCTGTTAAAAAGGGTGCTTTCGTTAGAATCAAAACGGCCCGTCACGGAATTGGACGGGAATAGGCTCAAAATGACCGCCAAGGTGTGGGGAATCATGTGTTAAAATATGAAGTTTCAATTCCAAGTTTGGGTTTTGATTCAATACCATTCTCTGTATAGAGTTTAATATAAACTGGGGCTGGCCTATGCTATAGCACTGCCAGTTAACTTCGTCCCCTTATTTGAGGCGCTTAGAAACGTCGCACGAACAAACCGAAGCCAGCGTTTCGAAGCCCAGGCCAAGACGAATTTTTCCAGCTATTCACTTGGAATGCTGGGATAGCCCAAGCCCTTCAAAAACGGCCCGCAAGGTCGGCGGCCTGTTAAAAAGGGTGCTTTCGTTAGAATCAAAACGGCCCGTCACGGAATTGGACGGGAATAGGCTCAAAATGACCGCCAAGGTGTGGGGAATAATGTGTTAAAATATGAAGTTTCAATTCCAAGTTTGGGTTTTGATTCAATACCATTCTCTGTATAGAGTTTAATATAAACTGGGGCTGGCCTATGCTATAGCACTGCCAGTTAACTTCGTCCCCTTATTTGAGGCGCTTAGAAACGTCGCACGAACAAACCGAAGCCAGCGTTTCGAAGCCCAGGCCAAGACGAATTTTTCCAGCTATTCACTTGGAATGCTGGGATAGCCCAAGCCCTTCAAAAACGGCCCGCAAGGTCGGCGGCCTGTTAAAAAGGGTGCTTTCGTTAGAATCAAAACGGCCCGTCACGGAATTGGACGGGAATAGGCTCAAAATGACCGCCAAGGTGTGGGGAATCATGTGTTAAAATATGAAGTTTCAATTCCAAGTTTGGGTTTTGATTCAATACCATTCTCTGTATAGAGTTTAATATAAACTGGGGCTGGCCTATGCTATAGCACTGCCAGTTAACTTCGTCCCCTTATTTGAGGCGCTTAGAAACGTCGCACGAACAAACCGAAGCCAGCGTTTCGAAGCCCAGGCCAAGACGAATTTTTCCAGCTATTCACTTGGAATGCTGGGATAGCCCAAGCCCTTCAAAAACGGCCCGCAAGGTCGGCGGCCTGTTAAAAAGGGTGCTTTCGTTAGAATCAAAACGGCCCGTCACGGAATTGGACGGGAATAGGCTCAAAATGACCGCCAAGGTGTGGGGAATCATGTGTTAAAATATGAAGTTTCAATTCCAAGTTTGGGTTTTGATTCAATACCATTCTCTGTATAGAGTTTAATATAAACTGGGGCTGGCCTATGCTATAGCACTGCCAGTTAACTTCGTCCCCTTATTTGAGGCGCTTAGAAACGTCGCACGAACAAACCGAAGCCAGCGTTTCGAAGCCCAGGCCAAGACGAATTTTTCCAGCTATTCACTTGGAATGCTGGGATAGCCCAAGCCCTTCAAAAACGGCCCGCAAGGTCGGCGGCCTGTTAAAAAGGGTGCTTTCGTTAGAATCAAAACGGCCCGTCACGGAATTGGACGGGAATAGGCTCAAAATGACCGCCAAGGTGTGGGGAATCATGTGTTAAAATATGAAGTTTCAATTCCAAGTTTGGGTTTTGATTCAATACCATTCTCTGTATAGAGTTTAATATAAACTGGGGCTGGCCTATGCTATAGCACTGCCAGTTAACTTCGTCCCCTTATTTGAGGCGCTTAGAAACGTCGCACGAACAAACCGAAGCCAGCGTTTCGAAGCCCAGGCCAAGACGAATTTTTCCAGCTATTCACTTGGAATGCTGGGATAGCCCAAGCCCTTCAAAAACGGCCCGCAAGGTCGGCGGCCTGTTAAAAAGGGTGCTTTCGTTAGAATCAAAACGGCCCGTCACGGAATTGGACGGGAATAGGCTCAAAATGACCGCCAAGGTGTGGGGAATCATGTGTTAAAATATGAAGTTTCAATTCCAAGTTTGGGTTTTGATTCAATACCATTCTCTGTATAGAGTTTAATATAAACTGGGGCTGGCCTATGCTATAGCACTGCCAGTTAACTTCGTCCCCTTATTTGAGGCGCTTAGAAACGTCGCACGAACAAACCGAAGCCAGCGTTTCGAAGCCCAGGCCAAGACGAATTTTTCCAGCTATTCACTTGGAATGCTGGGATAGCCCAAGCCCTTCAAAAACGGCCCGCAAGGTCGGCGGCCTGTTAAAAAGGGTGCTTTCGTTAGAATCAAAACGGCCCGTCACGGAATTGGACGGGAATAGGCTCAAAATGACCGCCAAGGTGTGGGGAATCATGTGTTAAAATATGAAGTTTCAATTCCAAGTTTGGGTTTTGATTCAATACCATTCTCTGTATAGAGTTTAATATAAACTGGGGCTGGCCTATGCTATAGCACTGCCAGTTAACTTCGTCCCCTTATTTGAGGCGCTTAGAAACGTCGCACGAACAAACCGAAGCCAGCGTTTCGAAGCCCAGGCCAAGACGAATTTTTCCAGCTATTCACTTGGAATGCTGGGATAGCCCAAGCCCTTCAAAAACGGCCCGCAAGGTCGGCGGCCTGTTAAAAAGGGTGCTTTCGTTAGAATCAAAACGGCCCGTCACGGAATTGGACGGGAATAGGCTCAAAATGACCGCCAAGGTGTGGGGAATCATGTGTTAAAATATGAAGTTTCAATTCCAAGTTTGGGTTTTGATTCAATACCATTCTCTGTATAGAGTTTAATATAAACTGGGGCTGGCCTATGCTATAGCACTGCCAGTTAACTTCGTCCCCTTATTTGAGGCGCTTAGAAACGTCGCACGAACAAACCGAAGCCAGCGTTTCGAAGCCCAGGCCAAGACGAATTTTTCCAGCTATTCACTTGGAATGCTGGGATTAGCCCAAGCCCTTCAAAAACGGCCCGCAAGGTCGGCGGCCTGTTAAAAAGGGTGCTTTCGTTAGAATCAAAACGGCCCGTCACGGAATTGGACGGGAATAGGCTCAAAATGACCGCCAAGGTGTGGGGAATCATGTGTTAAAATATGAAGTTTCAATTCCAAGTTTGGGTTTTGATTCAATACCATTCTCTATATAGAGTTTAATATAAACTGGGGCTGGCCTATGCTATAGCACTGCCAGTTAACTTCGTCCCCTTATTTGAGGCGCTTAGAAACGTCGCACGAACAAACCGAAGCCAGCGTTTCGAAGCCCAGGCCAAGACGAATTTTTCCAGCTATTCACTGGGAATGCTGGGATAGCCCAAGCCCTTCAAAAACGGCCCGCAAGGTCGGCGGCCTGTTAAAAAGGGTGCTTTCGTTAGAATCAAAACGGCCCGTCACGGAATTGGACGGGAATAGGCTCAAAATGACCGCCAAGGTGTGGGGAATCATGTGTTAAAATATGGAGTTTCAATTCAAAGTTTGGGTTTTGATTCAATACCATTCTCTATATAGAGTTTAATATAAACTGGGGCTGGCCTATGCTATAGCACTGCCAGTTAACTTCGTCCCCTTATTTGAGGCGCTTAGAAACGTCGCACGAACAAACCGAAGCCAGCGTTTCGAAGCCCAGGCCAAGACGAATTTTTCCAGCTATTCACTGGGAATGCTGGGATAGCCCAAGCCCTTCAAAAACGGCCCGCAAGGTCGGCGGCCTGTTAAAAAGGGTGCTTTCGTTAGAATCAAAACGGCCCGTCACGGAATTGGACGGGAATAGGCTCAAAATGACCGCCAAGGTGTGGGGAATCATGTGTTAAAATATGGAGTTTCAATTCCAAGTTTGGGTTTTGATTCAATACCATTCTCTATATAGAGTTTAATATAAACTGGGGCTGGCCTATGCTATAGCACTGCCAGTTAACTTCGTCCCCTTATTTGAGGCGCTTAGAAACGTCGCACGAACAAACCGAAGCCAGCGTTTCGAAGCCCAGGCCAAGACGAATTTTTCCAGCTATTCACTGGGAATGCTGGGATAGCCCAAGCCCTTCAAAAACGGCCCGCAAGGTCGGCGGCCTGTTAAAAAGGGTGCTTTCGTTAGAATCAAAACGGCCCGTCACGGAATTGGACGGGAATAGGCTCAAAATGACCGCCAAGGTGTGGGGAATCATGTGTTAAAATATGGAGTTTCAATTCCAAGTTTGGGTTTTGATTCAATACCATTCTCTATATAGAGTTTAATATAAACTGGGGCTGGCCTATGCTATAGCACTGCCAGTTAACTTCGTCCCCTTATTTGAGGCGCTTAGAAACGTCGCACGAACAAACCGAAGCCAGCGTTTCGAAGCCCAGGCCAAGACGAATTTTTCCAGCTATTCACTGGGAATGCTGGGATAGCCCAAGCCCTTCAAAAACGGCCCGCAAGGTCGGCGGCCTGTTAAAAAGGGTGCTTTCGTTAGAATCAAAACGGCCCGTCACGGAATTGGACGGGAATAGGCTCAAAATGACCGCCAAGGTGTGGGGAATCATGTGTTAAAATATGGAGTTTCAATTCCAAGTTTGGGTTTTGATTCAATACCATTCTCTATATAGAGTTTAATATAAACTGGGGCTGGCCTATGCTATAGCACTGCCAGTTAACTTCGTCCCCTTATTTGAGGCGCTTAGAAACGTCGCACGAACAAACCGAAGCCAGCGTTTCGAAGCCCAGGCCAAGACGAATTTTTCCAGCTATTCACTGGGAATGCTGGGATAGCCCAAGCCCTTCAAAAACGGCCCGCAAGGTCGGCGGCCTGTTAAAAAGGGTGCTTTCGTTAGAATCAAAACGGCCCGTCACGGAATTGGACGGGAATAGGCTCAAAATGACCGCCAAGGTGTGGGGAATCATGTGTTAAAATATGGAGTTTCAATTCCAAGTTTGGGTTTTGATTCAATACCATTCTCTATATAGAGTTTAATATAAACTGGGGCTGGCCTATGCTATAGCACTGCCAGTTAACTTCGTCCCCTTATTTGAGGCGCTTAGAAACGTCGCACGAACAAACCGAAGCCAGCGTTTCGAAGCCCAGGCCAAGACGAATTTTTCCAGCTATTCACTGGGAATGCTGGGATAGCCCAAGCCCTTCAAAAACGGCCCGCAAGGTCGGCGGCCTGTTAAAAAGGGTGCTTTCGTTAGAATCAAAACGGCCCGTCACGGAATTGGACGGGAATAGGCTCAAAATGACCGCCAAGGTGTGGGGAATCATGTGTTAAAATATGGAGTTTCAATTCCAAGTTTGGGTTTTGATTCAATACCATTCTCTATATAGAGTTTAATATAAACTGGGGCTGGCCTATGCTATAGCACTGCCAGTTAACTTCGTCCCCTTATTTGAGGCGCTTAGAAACGTCGCACGAACAAACCGAAGCCAGCGTTTCGAAGCCCAGGCCAAGACGAATTTTTCCAGCTATTCACTGGGAATGCTGGGATAGCCCAAGCCCTTCAAAAACGGCCCGCAAGGTCGGCGGCCTGTTAAAAAGGGTGCTTTCGTTAGAATCAAAACGGCCCGTCACGGAATTGGACGGGAATAGGCTCAAAATGACCGCCAAGGTGTGGGGAATCATGTGTTAAAATATGGAGTTTCAATTCCAAGTTTGGGTTTTGATTCAATACCATTCTCTATATAGAGTTTAATATAAACTGGGGCTGGCCTATGCTATAGCACTGCCAGTTAACTTCGTCCCCTTATTTGAGGCGCTTAGAAACGTCGCACGAACAAACCGAAGCCAGCGTTTCGAAGCCCAGGCCAAGACGAATTTTTCCAGCTATTCACTGGGAATGCTGGGATAGCCCAAGCCCTTCAAAAACGGCCCGCAAGGTCGGCGGCCTGTTAAAAAGGGTGCTTTCGTTAGAATCAAAACGGCCCGTCACGGAATTGGACGGGAATAGGCTCAAAATGACCGCCAAGGTGTGGGGAATCATGTGTTAAAATATGGAGTTTCAATTCCAAGTTTGGGTTTTGATTCAATACCATTCTCTATATAGAGTTTAATATAAACTGGGGCTGGCCTATGCTATAGCACTGCCAGTTAACTTCGTCCCCTTATTTGAGGCGCTTAGAAACGTCGCACGAACAAACCGAAGCCAGCGTTTCGAAGCCCAGGCCAAGACGAATTTTTCCAGCTATTCACTGGGAATGCTGGGATAGCCCAAGCCCTTCAAAAACGGCCCGCAAGGTCGGCGGCCTGTTAAAAAGGGTGCTTTCGTTAGAATCAAAACGGCCCGTCACGGAATTGGACGGGAATAGGCTCAAAATGACCGCCAAGGTGTGGGGAATCATGTGTTAAAATATGGAGTTTCAATTCCAAGTTTGGGTTTTGATTCAATACCATTCTCTATATAGAGTTTAATATAAACTGGGGCTGGCCTATGCTATAGCACTGCCAGTTAACTTCGTCCCCTTATTTGAGGCGCTTAGAAACGTCGCACGAACAAACCGAAGCCAGCGTTTCGAAGCCCAGGCCAAGACGAATTTTTCCAGCTATTCACTGGGAATGCTGGGATAGCCCAAGCCCTTCAAAAACGGCCCGCAAGGTCGGCGGCCTGTTAAAAAGGGTGCTTTCGTTAGAATCAAAACGGCCCGTCACGGAATTGGACGGGAATAGGCTCAAAATGACCGCCAAGGTGTGGGGAATCATGTGTTAAAATATGGAGTTTCAATTCCAAGTTTGGGTTTTGATTCAATACCATTCTCTATATAGAGTTTAATATAAACTGGGGCTGGCCTATGCTATAGCACTGCCAGTTAACTTCGTCCCCTTATTTGAGGCGCTTAGAAACGTCGCACGAACAAACCGAAGCCAGCGTTTCGAAGCCCAGGCCAAGACGAATTTTTCCAGCTATTCACTGGGAATGCTGGGATAGCCCAAGCCCTTCAAAAACGGCCCGCAAGGTCGGCGGCCTGTTAAAAAGGGTGCTTTCGTTAGAATCAAAACGGCCCGTCACGGAATTGGACGGGAATAGGCTCAAAATGACCGCCAAGGTGTGGGGAATCATGTGTTAAAATATGGAGTTTCAATTCCAAGTTTGGGTTTTGATTCAATACCATTCTCTATATAGAGTTTAATATAAACTGGGGCTGGCCTATGCTATAGCACTGCCAGTTAACTTCGTCCCCTTATTTGAGGCGCTTAGAAACGTCGCACGAACAAACCGAAGCCAGCGTTTCGAAGCCCAGGCCAAGACGAATTTTTCCAGCTATTCACTGGGAATGCTGGGATAGCCCAAGCCCTTCAAAAACGGCCCGCAAGGTCGGCGGCCTGTTAAAAAGGGTGCTTTCGTTAGAATCAAAACGGCCCGTCACGGAATTGGACGGGAATAGGCTCAAAATGACCGCCAAGGTGTGGGGAATCATGTGTTAAAATATGGAGTTTCAATTCCAAGTTTGGGTTTTGATTCAATACCATTCTCTATATAGAGTTTAATATAAACTGGGGCTGGCCTATGCTATAGCACTGCCAGTTAACTTCGTCCCCTTATTTGAGGCGCTTAGAAACGTCGCACGAACAAACCGAAGCCAGCGTTTCGAAGCCCAGGCCAAGACGAATTTTTCCAGCTATTCACTGGGAATGCTGGGATAGCCCAAGCCCTTCAAAAACGGCCCGCAAGGTCGGCGGCCTGTTAAAAAGGGTGCTTTCGTTAGAATCAAAACGGCCCGTCACGGAATTGGACGGGAATAGGCTCAAAATGACCGCCAAGGTGTGGGGAATCATGTGTTAAAATATGGAGTTTCAATTCCAAGTTTGGGTTTTGATTCAATACCATTCTCTATATAGAGTTTAATATAAACTGGGGCTGGCCTATGCTATAGCACTGCCAGTTAACTTCGTCCCCTTATTTGAGGCGCTTAGAAACGTCGCACGAACAAACCGAAGCCAGCGTTTCGAAGCCCAGGCCAAGACGAATTTTTCCAGCTATTCACTGGGAATGCTGGGATAGCCCAAGCCCTTCAAAAACGGCCCGCAAGGTCGGCGGCCTGTTAAAAAGGGTGCTTTCGTTAGAATCAAAACGGCCCGTCACGGAATTGGACGGGAATAGGCTCAAAATGACCGCCAAGGTGTGGGGAATCATGTGTTAAAATATGGAGTTTCAATTCCAAGTTTGGGTTTTGATTCAATACCATTCTCTATATAGAGTTTAATATAAACTGGGGCTGGCCTATGCTATAGCACTGCCAGTTAACTTCGTCCCCTTATTTGAGGCGCTTAGAAACGTCGCACGAACAAACCGAAGCCAGCGTTTCGAAGCCCAGGCCAAGACGAATTTTTCCAGCTATTCACTGGGAATGCTGGGATAGCCCAAGCCCTTCAAAAACGGCCCGCAAGGTCGGCGGCCTGTTAAAAAGGGTGCTTTCGTTAGAATCAAAACGGCCCGTCACGGAATTGGACGGGAATAGGCTCAAAATGACCGCCAAGGTGTGGGGAATCATGTGTTAAAATATGGAGTTTCAATTCCAAGTTTGGGTTTTGATTCAATACCATTCTCTATATAGAGTTTAATATAAACTGGGGCTGGCCTATGCTATAGCACTGCCAGTTAACTTCGTCCCCTTATTTGAGGCGCTTAGAAACGTCGCACGAACAAACCGAAGCCAGCGTTTCGAAGCCCAGGCCAAGACGAATTTTTCCAGCTATTCACTGGGAATGCTGGGATAGCCCAAGCCCTTCAAAAACGGCCCGCAAGGTCGGCGGCCTGTTAAAAAGGGTGCTTTCGTTAGAAT
This sequence comes from Lepidonotus clava, assembly GCA_936440205.1. Classification (NCBI taxonomy): domain Eukaryota; kingdom Metazoa; phylum Annelida; class Polychaeta; order Phyllodocida; family Polynoidae; genus Lepidonotus; species Lepidonotus clava. Next base: position 14,593,844 of record OW387143.1, on the reverse strand, counting down.
CAAAACGGCCCGTCACGGAATTGGACGGGAATAGGCTCAAAATGACCGCCAAGGTGTGGGGAATCATGTGTTAAAATATGGAGTTTCAATTCCAAGTTTGGGTTTTGATTCAATACCATTCTCTATATAGAGTTTAATATAAACTGGGGCTGGCCTATGCTATAGCACTGCCAGTTAACTTCGTCCCCTTATTTGAGGCGCTTAGAAACGTCGCACGAACAAACCGAAGCCAGCGTTTCGAAGCCCAGGCCAAGACGAATTTTTCCAGCTATTCACTGGGAATGCTGGGATAGCCCAAGCCCTTCAAAAACGGCCCGCAAGGTCGGCGGCCTGTTAAAAAGGGTGCTTTCGTTAGAATCAAAACGGCCCGTCACGGAATTGGACGGGAATAGGCTCAAAATGACCGCCAAGGTGTGGGGAATCATGTGTTAAAATATGGAGTTTCAATTCCAAGTTTGGGTTTTGATTCAATACCATTCTCTATATAGAGTTTAATATAAACTGGGGCTGGCCTATGCTATAGCACTGCCAGTTAACTTCGTCCCCTTATTTGAGGCGCTTAGAAACGTCGCACGAACAAACCGAAGCCAGCGTTTCGAAGCCCAGGCCAAGACGAATTTTTCCAGCTATTCACTGGGAATGCTGGGATAGCCCAAGCCCTTCAAAAACGGCCCGCAAGGTCGGCGGCCTGTTAAAAAGGGTGCTTTCGTTAGAATCAAAACGGCCCGTCACGGAATTGGACGGGAATAGGCTCAAAATGACCGCCAAGGTGTGGGGAATCATGTGTTAAAATATGGAGTTTCAATTCCAAGTTTGGGTTTTGATTCAATACCATTCTCTATATAGAGTTTAATATAAACTGGGGCTGGCCTATGCTATAGCACTGCCAGTTAACTTCGTCCCCTTATTTGAGGCGCTTAGAAACGTCGCACGAACAAACCGAAGCCAGCGTTTCGAAGCCCAGGCCAAGACGAATTTTTCCAGCTATTCACTGGGAATGCTGGGATAGCCCAAGCCCTTCAAAAACGGCCCGCAAGGTCGGCGGCCTGTTAAAAAGGGTGCTTTCGTTAGAATCAAAACGGCCCGTCACGGAATTGGACGGGAATAGGCTCAAAATGACCGCCAAGGTGTGGGGAATCATGTGTTAAAATATGGAGTTTCAATTCCAAGTTTGGGTTTTGATTCAATACCATTCTCTATATAGAGTTTAATATAAACTGGGGCTGGCCTATGCTATAGCACTGCCAGTTAACTTCGTCCCCTTATTTGAGGCGCTTAGAAACGTCGCACGAACAAACCGAAGCCAGCGTTTCGAAGCCCAGGCCAAGACGAATTTTTCCAGCTATTCACTGGGAATGCTGGGATAGCCCAAGCCCTTCAAAAACGGCCCGCAAGGTCGGCGGCCTGTTAAAAAGGGTGCTTTCGTTAGAATCAAAACGGCCCGTCACGGAATTGGACGGGAATAGGCTCAAAATGACCGCCAAGGTGTGGGGAATCATGTGTTAAAATATGGAGTTTCAATTCCAAGTTTGGGTTTTGATTCAATACCATTCTCTATATAGAGTTTAATATAAACTGGGGCTGGCCTATGCTATAGCACTGCCAGTTAACTTCGTCCCCTTATTTGAGGCGCTTAGAAACGTCGCACGAACAAACCGAAGCCAGCGTTTCGAAGCCCAGGCCAAGACGAATTTTTCCAGCTATTCACTGGGAATGCTGGGATAGCCCAAGCCCTTCAAAAACGGCCCGCAAGGTCGGCGGCCTGTTAAAAAGGGTGCTTTCGTTAGAATCAAAACGGCCCGTCACGGAATTGGACGGGAATAGGCTCAAAATGACCGCCAAGGTGTGGGGAATCATGTGTTAAAATATGGAGTTTCAATTCCAAGTTTGGGTTTTGATTCAATACCATTCTCTATATAGAGTTTAATATAAACTGGGGCTGGCCTATGCTATAGCACTGCCAGTTAACTTCGTCCCCTTATTTGAGGCGCTTAGAAACGTCGCACGAACAAACCGAAGCCAGCGTTTCGAAGCCCAGGCCAAGACGAATTTTTCCAGCTATTCACTGGGAATGCTGGGATAGCCCAAGCCCTTCAAAAACGGCCCGCAAGGTCGGCGGCCTGTTAAAAAGGGTGCTTTCGTTAGAATCAAAACGGCCCGTCACGGAATTGGACGGGAATAGGCTCAAAATGACCGCCAAGGTGTGGGGAATCATGTGTTAAAATATGGAGTTTCAATTCCAAGTTTGGGTTTTGATTCAATACCATTCTCTATATAGAGTTTAATATAAACTGGGGCTGGCCTATGCTATAGCACTGCCAGTTAACTTCGTCCCCTTATTTGAGGCGCTTAGAAACGTCGCACGAACAAACCGAAGCCAGCGTTTCGAAGCCCAGGCCAAGACGAATTTTTCCAGCTATTCACTGGGAATGCTGGGATAGCCCAAGCCCTTCAAAAACGGCCCGCAAGGTCGGCGGCCTGTTAAAAAGGGTGCTTTCGTTAGAATCAAAACGGCCCGTCACGGAATTGGACGGGAATAGGCTCAAAATGACCGCCAAGGTGTGGGGAATCATGTGTTAAAATATGGAGTTTCAATTCCAAGTTTGGGTTTTGATTCAATACCATTCTCTATATAGAGTTTAATATAAACTGGGGCTGGCCTATGCTATAGCACTGCCAGTTAACTTCGTCCCCTTATTTGAGGCGCTTAGAAACGTCGCACGAACAAACCGAAGCCAGCGTTTCGAAGCCCAGGCCAAGACGAATTTTTCCAGCTATTCACTGGGAATGCTGGGATAGCCCAAGCCCTTCAAAAACGGCCCGCAAGGTCGGCGGCCTGTTAAAAAGGGTGCTTTCGTTAGAATCAAAACGGCCCGTCACGGAATTGGACGGGAATAGGCTCAAAATGACCGCCAAGGTGTGGGGAATCATGTGTTAAAATATGGAGTTTCAATTCCAAGTTTGGGTTTTGATTCAATACCATTCTCTATATAGAGTTTAATATAAACTGGGGCTGGCCTATGCTATAGCACTGCCAGTTAACTTCGTCCCCTTATTTGAGGCGCTTAGAAACGTCGCGACGAACAAACCGAAGCCAGCGTTTCGAAGCCCAGGCCAAGACGAATTTTTCCAGCTATTCACTGGGAATGCTGGGATAGCCCAAGCCCTTCAAAAACGGCCCGCAAGGTCGGCGGCCTGTTAAAAAGGGTGCTTTCGTTAGAATCAAAACGGCCCGTCACGGAATTGGACGGGAATAGGCTCAAAATGACCGCCAAGGTGTGGGGAATCATGTGTTAAAATATGGAGTTTCAATTCCAAGTTTGGGTTTTGATTCAATACCATTCTCTATATAGAGTTTAATATAAACTGGGGCTGGCCTATGCTATAGCACTGCCAGTTAACTTCGTCCCCTTATTTGAGGCGCTTAGAAACGTCGCACGAACAAACCGAAGCCAGCGTTTCGAAGCCCAGGCCAAGACGAATTTTTCCAGCTATTCACTGGGAATGCTGGGATAGCCCAAGCCCTTCAAAAACGGCCCGCAAGGTCGGCGGCCTGTTAAAAAGGGTGCTTTCGTTAGAATCAAAACGGCCCGTCACGGAATTGGACGGGAATAGGCTCAAAATGACCGCCAAGGTGTGGGGAATCATGTGTTAAAATATGGAGTTTCAATTCCAAGTTTGGGTTTTGATTCAATACCATTCTCTATATAGAGTTTAATATAAACTGGGGCTGGCCTATGCTATAGCACTGCCAGTTAACTTCGTCCCCTTATTTGAGGCGCTTAGAAACGTCGCACGAACAAACCGAAGCCAGCGTTTCGAAGCCCAGGCCAAGACGAATTTTTCCAGCTATTCACTGGGAATGCTGGGATAGCCCAAGCCCTTCAAAAACGGCCCGCAAGGTCGGCGGCCTGTTAAAAAGGGTGCTTTCGTTAGAATCAAAACGGCCCGTCACGGAATTGGACGGGAATAGGCTCAAAATGACCGCCAAGGTGTGGGGAATCATGTGTTAAAATATGGAGTTTCAATTCCAAGTTTGGGTTTTGATTCAATACCATTCTCTATATAGAGTTTAATATAAACTGGGGCTGGCCTATGCTATAGCACTGCCAGTTAACTTCGTCCCCTTATTTGAGGCGCTTAGAAACGTCGCACGAACAAACCGAAGCCAGCGTTTCGAAGCCCAGGCCAAGACGAATTTTTCCAGCTATTCACTGGGAATGCTGGGATAGCCCAAGCCCTTCAAAAACGGCCCGCAAGGTCGGCGGCCTGTTAAAAAGGGTGCTTTCGTTAGAATCAAAACGGCCCGTCACGGAATTGGACGGGAATAGGCTCAAAATGACCGCCAAGGTGTGGGGAATCATGTGTTAAAATATGGAGTTTCAATTCCAAGTTTGGGTTTTGATTCAATACCATTCTCTATATAGAGTTTAATATAAACTGGGGCTGGCCTATGCTATAGCACTGCCAGTTAACTTCGTCCCCTTATTTGAGGCGCTTAGAAACGTCGCACGAACAAACCGAAGCCAGCGTTTCGAAGCCCAGGCCAAGACGAATTTTTCCAGCTATTCACTGGGAATGCTGGGATAGCCCAAGCCCTTCAAAAACGGCCCGCAAGGTCGGCGGCCTGTTAAAAAGGGTGCTTTCGTTAGAATCAAAACGGCCCGTCACGGAATTGGACGGGAATAGGCTCAAAATGACCGCCAAGGTGTGGGGAATCATGTGTTAAAATATGGAGTTTCAATTCCAAGTTTGGGTTTTGATTCAATACCATTCTCTATATAGAGTTTAATATAAACTGGGGCTGGCCTATGCTATAGCACTGCCAGTTAACTTCGTCCCCTTATTTGAGGCGCTTAGAAACGTCGCACGAACAAACCGAAGCCAGCGTTTCGAAGCCCAGGCCAAGACGAATTTTTCCAGCTATTCACTGGGAATGCTGGGATAGCCCAAGCCCTTCAAAAACGGCCCGCAAGGTCGGCGGCCTGTTAAAAAGGGTGCTTTCGTTAGAATCAAAACGGCCCGTCACGGAATTGGACGGGAATAGGCTCAAAATGACCGCCAAGGTGTGGGGAATCATGTGTTAAAATATGGAGTTTCAATTCCAAGTTTGGGTTTTGATTCAATACCATTCTCTATATAGAGTTTAATATAAACTGGGGCTGGCCTATGCTATAGCACTGCCAGTTAACTTCGTCCCCTTATTTGAGGCGCTTAGAAACGTCGCACGAACAAACCGAAGCCAGCGTTTCGAAGCCCAGGCCAAGACGAATTTTTCCAGCTATTCACTGGGAATGCTGGGATAGCCCAAGCCCTTCAAAAACGGCCCGCAAGGTCGGCGGCCTGTTAAAAAGGGTGCTTTCGTTAGAATCAAAACGGCCCGTCACGGAATTGGACGGGAATAGGCTCAAAATGACCGCCAAGGTGTGGGGAATCATGTGTTAAAATATGGAGTTTCAATTCCAAGTTTGGGTTTTGATTCAATACCATTCTCTATATAGAGTTTAATATAAACTGGGGCTGGCCTATGCTATAGCACTGCCAGTTAACTTCGTCCCCTTATTTGAGGCGCTTAGAAACGTCGCACGAACAAACCGAAGCCAGCGTTTCGAAGCCCAGGCCAAGACGAATTTTTCCAGCTATTCACTGGGAATGCTGGGATAGCCCAAGCCCTTCAAAAACGGCCCGCAAGGTCGGCGGCCTGTTAAAAAGGGTGCTTTCGTTAGAATCAAAACGGCCCGTCACGGAATTGGACGGGAATAGGCTCAAAATGACCGCCAAGGTGTGGGGAATCATGTGTTAAAATATGGAGTTTCAATTCCAAGTTTGGGTTTTGATTCAATACCATTCTCTATATAGAGTTTAATATAAACTGGGGCTGGCCTATGCTATAGCACTGCCAGTTAACTTCGTCCCCTTATTTGAGGCGCTTAGAAACGTCGCACGAACAAACCGAAGCCAGCGTTTCGAAGCCCAGGCCAAGACGAATTTTTCCAGCTATTCACTGGGAATGCTGGGATAGCCCAAGCCCTTCAAAAACGGCCCGCAAGGTCGGCGGCCTGTTAAAAAGGGTGCTTTCGTTAGAATCAAAACGGCCCGTCACGGAATTGGACGGGAATAGGCTCAAAATGACCGCCAAGGTGTGGGGAATCATGTGTTAAAATATGGAGTTTCAATTCCAAGTTTGGGTTTTGATTCAATACCATTCTCTATATAGAGTTTAATATAAACTGGGGCTGGCCTATGCTATAGCACTGCCAGTTAACTTCGTCCCCTTATTTGAGGCGCTTAGAAACGTCGCACGAACAAACCGAAGCCAGCGTTTCGAAGCCCAGGCCAAGACGAATTTTTCCAGCTATTCACTGGGAATGCTGGGATAGCCCAAGCCCTTCAAAAACGGCCCGCAAGGTCGGCGGCCTGTTAAAAAGGGTGCTTTCGTTAGAATCAAAACGGCCCGTCACGGAATTGGACGGGAATAGGCTCAAAATGACCGCCAAGGTGTGGGGAATCATGTGTTAAAATATGGAGTTTCAATTCCAAGTTTGGGTTTTGATTCAATACCATTCTCTATATAGAGTTTAATATAAACTGGGGCTGGCCTATGCTATAGCACTGCCAGTTAACTTCGTCCCCTTATTTGAGGCGCTTAGAAACGTCGCACGAACAAACCGAAGCCAGCGTTTCGAAGCCCAGGCCAAGACGAATTTTTCCAGCTATTCACTGGGAATGCTGGGATAGCCCAAGCCCTTCAAAAACGGCCCGCAAGGTCGGCGGCCTGTTAAAAAGGGTGCTTTCGTTAGAATCAAAACGGCCCGTCACGGAATTGGACGGGAATAGGCTCAAAATGACCGCCAAGGTGTGGGGAATCATGTGTTAAAATATGGAGTTTCAATTCCAAGTTTGGGTTTTGATTCAATACCATTCTCTATATAGAGTTTAATATAAACTGGGGCTGGCCTATGCTATAGCACTGCCAGTTAACTTCGTCCCCTTATTTGAGGCGCTTAGAAACGTCGCACGAACAAACCGAAGCCAGCGTTTCGAAGCCCAGGCCAAGACGAATTTTTCCAGCTATTCACTGGGAATGCTGGGATAGCCCAAGCCCTTCAAAAACGGCCCGCAAGGTCGGCGGCCTGTTAAAAAGGGTGCTTTCGTTAGAATCAAAACGGCCCGTCACGGAATTGGACGGGAATAGGCTCAAAATGACCGCCAAGGTGTGGGGAATCATGTGTTAAAATATGGAGTTTCAATTCCAAGTTTGGGTTTTGATTCAATACCATTCTCTATATAGAGTTTAATATAAACTGGGGCTGGCCTATGCTATAGCACTGCCAGTTAACTTCGTCCCCTTATTTGAGGCGCTTAGAAACGTCGCACGAACAAACCGAAGCCAGCGTTTCGAAGCCCAGGCCAAGACGAATTTTTCCAGCTATTCACTGGGAATGCTGGGATAGCCCAAGCCCTTCAAAAACGGCCCGCAAGGTCGGCGGCCTGTTAAAAAGGGTGCTTTCGTTAGAATCAAAACGGCCCGTCACGGAATTGGACGGGAATAGGCTCAAAATGACCGCCAAGGTGTGGGGAATCATGTGTTAAAATATGGAGTTTCAATTCCAAGTTTGGGTTTTGATTCAATACCATTCTCTATATAGAGTTTAATATAAACTGGGGCTGGCCTATGCTATAGCACTGCCAGTTAACTTCGTCCCCTTATTTGAGGCGCTTAGAAACGTCGCACGAACAAACCGAAGCCAGCGTTTCGAAGCCCAGGCCAAGACGAATTTTTCCAGCTATTCACTGGGAATGCTGGGATAGCCCAAGCCCTTCAAAAACGGCCCGCAAGGTCGGCGGCCTGTTAAAAAGGGTGCTTTCGTTAGAATCAAAACGGCCCGTCACGGAATTGGACGGGAATAGGCTCAAAATGACCGCCAAGGTGTGGGGAATCATGTGTTAAAATATGGAGTTTCAATTCCAAGTTTGGGTTTTGATTCAATACCATTCTCTATATAGAGTTTAATATAAACTGGGGCTGGCCTATGCTATAGCACTGCCAGTTAACTTCGTCCCCTTATTTGAGGCGCTTAGAAACGTCGCACGAACAAACCGAAGCCAGCGTTTCGAAGCCCAGGCCAAGACGAATTTTTCCAGCTATTCACTGGGAATGCTGGGATAGCCCAAGCCCTTCAAAAACGGCCCGCAAGGTCGGCGGCCTGTTAAAAAGGGTGCTTTCGTTAGAATCAAAACGGCCCGTCACGGAATTGGACGGGAATAGGCTCAAAATGACCGCCAAGGTGTGGGGAATCATGTGTTAAAATATGGAGTTTCAATTCCAAGTTTGGGTTTTGATTCAATACCATTCTCTATATAGAGTTTAATATAAACTGGGGCTGGCCTATGCTATAGCACTGCCAGTTAACTTCGTCCCCTTATTTGAGGCGCTTAGAAACGTCGCACGAACAAACCGAAGCCAGCGTTTCGAAGCCCAGGCCAAGACGAATTTTTCCAGCTATTCACTGGGAATGCTGGGATAGCCCAAGCCCTTCAAAAACGGCCCGCAAGGTCGGCGGCCTGTTAAAAAGGGTGCTTTCGTTAGAATCAAAACGGCCCGTCACGGAATTGGACGGGAATAGGCTCAAAATGACCGCCAAGGTGTGGGGAATCATGTGTTAAAATATGGAGTTTCAATTCCAAGTTTGGGTTTTGATTCAATACCATTCTCTATATAGAGTTTAATATAAACTGGGGCTGGCCTATGCTATAGCACTGCCAGTTAACTTCGTCCCCTTATTTGAGGCGCTTAGAAACGTCGCACGAACAAACCGAAGCCAGCGTTTCGAAGCCCAGGCCAAGACGAATTTTTCCAGCTATTCACTGGGAATGCTGGGATAGCCCAAGCCCTTCAAAAACGGCCCGCAAGGTCGGCGGCCTGTTAAAAAGGGTGCTTTCGTTAGAATCAAAACGGCCCGTCACGGAATTGGACGGGAATAGGCTCAAAATGACCGCCAAGGTGTGGGGAATCATGTGTTAAAATATGGAGTTTCAATTCCAAGTTTGGGTTTTGATTCAATACCATTCTCTATATAGAGTTTAATATAAACTGGGGCTGGCCTATGCTATAGCACTGCCAGTTAACTTCGTCCCCTTATTTGAGGCGCTTAGAAACGTCGCACGAACAAACCGAAGCCAGCGTTTCGAAGCCCAGGCCAAGACGAATTTTTCCAGCTATTCACTGGGAATGCTGGGATAGCCCAAGCCCTTCAAAAACGGCCCGCAAGGTCGGCGGCCTGTTAAAAAGGGTGCTTTCGTTAGAATCAAAACGGCCCGTCACGGAATTGGACGGGAATAGGCTCAAAATGACCGCCAAGGTGTGGGGAATCATGTGTTAAAATATGGAGTTTCAATTCCAAGTTTGGGTTTTGATTCAATACCATTCTCTATATAGAGTTTAATATAAACTGGGGCTGGCCTATGCTATAGCACTGCCAGTTAACTTCGTCCCCTTATTTGAGGCGCTTAGAAACGTCGCACGAACAAACCGAAGCCAGCGTTTCGAAGCCCAGGCCAAGACGAATTTTTCCAGCTATTCACTGGGAATGCTGGGATAGCCCAAGCCCTTCAAAAACGGCCCGCAAGGTCGGCGGCCTGTTAAAAAGGGTGCTTTCGTTAGAATCAAAACGGCCCGTCACGGAATTGGACGGGAATAGGCTCAAAATGACCGCCAAGGTGTGGGGAATCATGTGTTAAAATATGGAGTTTCAATTCCAAGTTTGGGTTTTGATTCAATACCATTCTCTATATAGAGTTTAATATAAACTGGGGCTGGCCTATGCTATAGCACTGCCAGTTAACTTCGTCCCCTTATTTGAGGCGCTTAGAAACGTCGCACGAACAAACCGAAGCCAGCGTTTCGAAGCCCAGGCCAAGACGAATTTTTCCAGCTATTCACTGGGAATGCTGGGATAGCCCAAGCCCTTCAAAAACGGCCCGCAAGGTCGGCGGCCTGTTAAAAAGGGTGCTTTCGTTAGAATCAAAACGGCCCGTCACGGAATTGGACGGGAATAGGCTCAAAATGACCGCCAAGGTGTGGGGAATCATGTGTTAAAATATGGAGTTTCAATTCCAAGTTTGGGTTTTGATTCAATACCATTCTCTATATAGAGTTTAATATAAACTGGGGCTGGCCTATGCTATAGCACTGCCAGTTAACTTCGTCCCCTTATTTGAGGCGCTTAGAAACGTCGCACGAACAAACCGAAGCCAGCGTTTCGAAGCCCAGGCCAAGACGAATTTTTCCAGCTATTCACTGGGAATGCTGGGATAGCCCAAGCCCTTCAAAAACGGCCCGCAAGGTCGGCGGCCTGTTAAAAAGGGTGCTTTCGTTAGAATCAAAACGGCCCGTCACGGAATTGGACGGGAATAGGCTCAAAATGACCGCCAAGGTGTGGGGAATCATGTGTTAAAATATGGAGTTTCAATTCCAAGTTTGGGTTTTGATTCAATACCATTCTCTATATAGAGTTTAATATAAACTGGGGCTGGCCTATGCTATAGCACTGCCAGTTAACTTCGTCCCCTTATTTGAGGCGCTTAGAAACGTCGCACGAACAAACCGAAGCCAGCGTTTCGAAGCCCAGGCCAAGACGAATTTTTCCAGCTATTCACTGGGAATGCTGGGATAGCCCAAGCCCTTCAAAAACGGCCCGCAAGGTCGGCGGCCTGTTAAAAAGGGTGCTTTCGTTAGAATCAAAACGGCCCGTCACGGAATTGGACGGGAATAGGCTCAAAATGACCGCCAAGGTGTGGGGAATCATGTGTTAAAATATGGAGTTTCAATTCCAAGTTTGGGTTTTGATTCAATACCATTCTCTATATAGAGTTTAATATAAACTGGGGCTGGCCTATGCTATAGCACTGCCAGTTAACTTCGTCCCCTTATTTGAGGCGCTTAGAAACGTCGCACGAACAAACCGAAGCCAGCGTTTCGAAGCCCAGGCCAAGACGAATTTTTCCAGCTATTCACTGGGAATGCTGGGATAGCCCAAGCCCTTCAAAAACGGCCCGCAAGGTCGGCGGCCTGTTAAAAAGGGTGCTTTCGTTAGAATCAAAACGGCCCGTCACGGAATTGGACGGGAATAGGCTCAAAATGACCGCCAAGGTGTGGGGAATCATGTGTTAAAATATGGAGTTTCAATTCCAAGTTTGGGTTTTGATTCAATACCATTCTCTATATAGAGTTTAATATAAACTGGGGCTGGCCTATGCTATAGCACTGCCAGTTAACTTCGTCCCCTTATTTGAGGCGCTTAGAAACGTCGCACGAACAAACCGAAGCCAGCGTTTCGAAGCCCAGGCCAAGACGAATTTTTCCAGCTATTCACTGGGAATGCTGGGATAGCCCAAGCCCTTCAAAAACGGCCCGCAAGGTCGGCGGCCTGTTAAAAAGGGTGCTTTCGTTAGAATCAAAACGGCCCGTCACGGAATTGGACGGGAATAGGCTCAAAATGACCGCCAAGGTGTGGGGAATCATGTGTTAAAATATGGAGTTTCAATTCCAAGTTTGGGTTTTGATTCAATACCATTCTCTATATAGAGTTTAATATAAACTGGGGCTGGCCTATGCTATAGCACTGCCAGTTAACTTCGTCCCCTTATTTGAGGCGCTTAGAAACGTCGCACGAACAAACCGAAGCCAGCGTTTCGAAGCCCAGGCCAAGACGAATTTTTCCAGCTATTCACTGGGAATGCTGGGATAGCCCAAGCCCTTCAAAAACGGCCCGCAAGGTCGGCGGCCTGTTAAAAAGGGTGCTTTCGTTAGAATCAAAACGGCCCGTCACGGAATTGGACGGGAATAGGCTCAAAATGACCGCCAAGGTGTGGGGAATCATGTGTTAAAATATGGAGTTTCAATTCCAAGTTTGGGTTTTGATTCAATACCATTCTCTATATAGAGTTTAATATAAACTGGGGCTGGCCTATGCTATAGCACTGCCAGTTAACTTCGTCCCCTTATTTGAGGCGCTTAGAAACGTCGCACGAACAAACCGAAGCCAGCGTTTCGAAGCCCAGGCCAAGACGAATTTTTCCAGCTATTCACTGGGAATGCTGGGATAGCCCAAGCCCTTCAAAAACGGCCCGCAAGGTCGGCGGCCTGTTAAAAAGGGTGCTTTCGTTAGAATCAAAACGGCCCGTCACGGAATTGGACGGGAATAGGCTCAAAATGACCGCCAAGGTGTGGGGAATCATGTGTTAAAATATGGAGTTTCAATTCCAAGTTTGGGTTTTGATTCAATACCATTCTCTATATAGAGTTTAATATAAACTGGGGCTGGCCTATGCTATAGCACTGCCAGTTAACTTCGTCCCCTTATTTGAGGCGCTTAGAAACGTCGCACGAACAAACCGAAGCCAGCGTTTCGAAGCCCAGGCCAAGACGAATTTTTCCAGCTATTCACTGGGAATGCTGGGATAGCCCAAGCCCTTCAAAAACGGCCCGCAAGGTCGGCGGCCTGTTAAAAAGGGTGCTTTCGTTAGAATCAAAACGGCCCGTCACGGAATTGGACGGGAATAGGCTCAAAATGACCGCCAAGGTGTGGGGAATCATGTGTTAAAATATGGAGTTTCAATTCCAAGTTTGGGTTTTGATTCAATACCATTCTCTATATAGAGTTTAATATAAACTGGGGCTGGCCTATGCTATAGCACTGCCAGTTAACTTCGTCCCCTTATTTGAGGCGCTTAGAAACGTCGCACGAACAAACCGAAGCCAGCGTTTCGAAGCCCAGGCCAAGACGAATTTTTCCAGCTATTCACTGGGAATGCTGGGATAGCCCAAGCCCTTCAAAAACGGCCCGCAAGGTCGGCGGCCTGTTAAAAAGGGTGCTTTCGTTAGAATCAAAACGGCCCGTCACGGAATTGGACGGGAATAGGCTCAAAATGACCGCCAAGGTGTGGGGAATCATGTGTTAAAATATGGAGTTTCAATTCCAAGTTTGGGTTTTGATTCAATACCATTCTCTATATAGAGTTTAATATAAACTGGGGCTGGCCTATGCTATAGCACTGCCAGTTAACTTCGTCCCCTTATTTGAGGCGCTTAGAAACGTCGCACGAACAAACCGAAGCCAGCGTTTCGAAGCCCAGGCCAAGACGAATTTTTCCAGCTATTCACTGGGAATGCTGGGATAGCCCAAGCCCTTCAAAAACGGCCCGCAAGGTCGGCGGCCTGTTAAAAAGGGTGCTTTCGTTAGAATCAAAACGGCCCGTCACGGAATTGGACGGGAATAGGCTCAAAATGACCGCCAAGGTGTGGGGAATCATGTGTTAAAATATGGAGTTTCAATTCCAAGTTTGGGTTTTGATTCAATACCATTCTCTATATAGAGTTTAATATAAACTGGGGCTGGCCTATGCTATAGCACTGCCAGTTAACTTCGTCCCCTTATTTGAGGCGCTTAGAAACGTCGCACGAACAAACCGAAGCCAGCGTTTCGAAGCCCAGGCCAAGACGAATTTTTCCAGCTATTCACTGGGAATGCTGGGATAGCCCAAGCCCTTCAAAAACGGCCCGCAAGGTCGGCGGCCTGTTAAAAAGGGTGCTTTCGTTAGAATCAAAACGGCCCGTCACGGAATTGGACGGGAATAGGCTCAAAATGACCGCCAAGGTGTGGGGAATCATGTGTAAAATATGGAGTTTCAATTCCAAGTTTGGGTTTTGATTCAATACCATTCTCTATATAGAGTTTAATATAAACTGGGGCTGGCCTATGCTATAGCACTGCCAGTTAACTTCGTCCCCTTATTTGAGGCGCTTAGAAACGTCGCACGAACAAACCGAAGCCAGCGTTTCGAAGCCCAGGCCAAGACGAATTTTTCCAGCTATTCACTGGGAATGCTGGGATAGCCCAAGCCCTTCAAAAACGGCCCGCAAGGTCGGCGGCCTGTTAAAAAGGGTGCTTTCGTTAGAATCAAAACGGCCCGTCACGGAATTGGACGGGAATAGGCTCAAAATGACCGCCAAGGTGTGGGGAATCATGTGTTAAAATATGGAGTTTCAATTCCAAGTTTGGGTTTTGATTCAATACCATTCTCTATATAGAGTTTAATATAAACTGGGGCTGGCCTATGCTATAGCACTGCCAGTTAACTTCGTCCCCTTATTTGAGGCGCTTAGAAACGTCGCACGAACAAACCGAAGCCAGCGTTTCGAAGCCCAGGCCAAGACGAATTTTTCCAGCTATTCACTGGGAATGCTGGGATAGCCCAAGCCCTTCAAAAACGGCCCGCAAGGTCGGCGGCCTGTTAAAAAGGGTGCTTTCGTTAGAATCAAAACGGCCCGTCACGGAATTGGACGGGGAATAGGCTCAAAATGACCGCCAAGGTGTGGGGAATCATGTGTTAAAATATGGAGTTTCAATTCCAAGTTTGGGTTTTGATTCAATACCATTCTCTATATAGAGTTTAATATAAACTGGGGCTGGCCTATGCTATAGCACTGCCAGTTAACTTCGTCCCCTTATTTGAGGCGCTTAGAAACGTCGCACGAACAAACCGAAGCCAGCGTTTCGAAGCCCAGGCCAAGACGAATTTTTCCAGCTATTCACTGGGAATGCTGGGATAGCCCAAGCCCTTCAAAAACGGCCCGCAAGGTCGGCGGCCTGTTAAAAAGGGTGCTTTCGTTAGAATCAAAACGGCCCGTCACGGAATTGGACGGGAATAGGCTCAAAATGACCGCCAAGGTGTGGGGAATCATGTGTTAAAATATGGAGTTTCAATTCCAAGTTTGGGTTTTGATTCAATACCATTCTCTATATAGAGTTTAATATAAACTGGGGCTGGCCTATGCTATAGCACTGCCAGTTAACTTCGTCCCCTTATTTGAGGCGCTTAGAAACGTCGCACGAACAAACCGAAGCCAGCGTTTCGAAGCCCAGGCCAAGACGAATTTTTCCAGCTATTCACTGGGAATGCTGGGATAGCCCAAGCCCTTCAAAAACGGCCCGCAAGGTCGGCGGCCTGTTAAAAAGGGTGCTTTCGTTAGAATCAAAACGGCCCGTCACGGAATTGGACGGGAATAGGCTCAAAATGACCGCCAAGGTGTGGGGAATCATGTGTTAAAATATGGAGTTTCAATTCCAAGTTTGGGTTTTGATTCAATACCATTCTCTATATAGAGTTTAATATAAACTGGGGCTGGCCTATGCTATAGCACTGCCAGTTAACTTCGTCCCCTTATTTGAGGCGCTTAGAAACGTCGCACGAACAAACCGAAGCCAGCGTTTCGAAGCCCAGGCCAAGACGAATTTTTCCAGCTATTCACTGGGAATGCTGGGATAGCCCAAGCCCTTCAAAAACGGCCCGCAAGGTCGGCGGCCTGTTAAAAAGGGTGCTTTCGTTAGAATCAAAACGGCCCGTCACGGAATTGGACGGGAATAGGCTCAAAATGACCGCCAAGGTGTGGGGAATCATGTGTTAAAATATGGAGTTTCAATTCCAAGTTTGGGTTTTGATTCAATACCATTCTCTATATAGAGTTTAATATAAACTGGGGCTGGCCTATGCTATAGCACTGCCAGTTAACTTCGTCCCCTTATTTGAGGCGCTTAGAAACGTCGCACGAACAAACCGAAGCCAGCGTTTCGAAGCCCAGGCCAAGACGAATTTTTCCAGCTATTCACTGGGAATGCTGGGATAGCCCAAGCCCTTCAAAAACGGCCCGCAAGGTCGGCGGCCTGTTAAAAAGGGTGCTTTCGTTAGAATCAAAACGGCCCCGTCACGGAATTGGACGGGAATAGGCTCAAAATGACCGCCAAGGTGTGGGGAATCATGTGTTAAAATATGGAGTTTCAATTCCAAGTTTGGGTTTTGATTCAATACCATTCTCTATATAGAGTTTAATATAAACTGGGGCTGGCCTATGCTATAGCACTGCCAGTTAACTTCGTCCCCTTATTTGAGGCGCTTAGAAACGTCGCACGAACAAACCGAAGCCAGCGTTTCGAAGCCCAGGCCAAGACGAATTTTTCCAGCTATTCACTGGGAATGCTGGGATAGCCCAAGCCCTTCAAAAACGGCCCGCAAGGTCGGCGGCCTGTTAAAAAGGGTGCTTTCGTTAGAATCAAAACGGCCCGTCACGGAATTGGACGGGAATAGGCTCAAAATGACCGCCAAGGTGTGGGGAATCATGTGTTAAAATATGGAGTTTCAATTCCAAGTTTGGGTTTTGATTCAATACCATTCTCTATATAGAGTTTAATATAAACTGGGGCTGGCCTATGCTATAGCACTGCCAGTTAACTTCGTCCCCTTATTTGAGGCGCTTAGAAACGTCGCACGAACAAACCGAAGCCAGCGTTTCGAAGCCCAGGCCAAGACGAATTTTTCCAGCTATTCACTGGGAATGCTGGGATAGCCCAAGCCCTTCAAAAACGGCCCGCAAGGTCGGCGGCCTGTTAAAAAGGGTGCTTTCGTTAGAATCAAAACGGCCCGTCACGGAATTGGACGGGAATAGGCTCAAAATGACCGCCAAGGTGTGGGGAATCATGTGTTAAAATATGGAGTTTCAATTCCAAGTTTGGGTTTTGATTCAATACCATTCTCTATATAGAGTTTAATATAAACTGGGGCTGGCCTATGCTATAGCACTGCCAGTTAACTTCGTCCCCTTATTTGAGGCGCTTAGAAACGTCGCACGAACAAACCGAAGCCAGCGTTTCGAAGCCCAGGCCAAGACGAATTTTTCCAGCTATTCACTGGGAATGCTGGGATAGCCCAAGCCCTTCAAAAACGGCCCGCAAGGTCGGCGGCCTGTTAAAAAGGGTGCTTTCGTTAGAATCAAAACGGCCCGTCACGGAATTGGACGGGAATAGGCTCAAAATGACCGCCAAGGTGTGGGGAATCATGTGTTAAAATATGGAGTTTCAATTCCAAGTTTGGGTTTTGATTC
>OW387143.1:14543907-14576705 GCA_936440205.1 Lepidonotus clava | reverse complement strand
CAACTTCGTCCCCTTATTTGAGGCGCTTAGAAACGTCGCACGAACAAACCGAAGCCAGCGTTTCGAAGCCCAGGCCAAGACGAATTTTTCCAGCTATTCACTGGGAATGCTGGGATAGCCCAAGCCCTTCAAAAACGGCCCGCAAGGTCGGCGGCCTGTTAAAAAGGGTGCTTTCGTTAGAATCAAAACGGCCCGTCACGGAATTGGACGGGAATAGGCTCAAAATGACCGCCAAGGTGTGGGGAATCATGTGTTAAAATATGAAGTTTCAATTCCAAGTTTGGGTTTTGATTCAATACCATTCTCTATATAGAGTTTAATATAAACTGGGGCTGGCCTATGCTATAGCACTGTCAGTCAACTTCGTCCCCTTATTTGAGGCGCTTAGAAACGTCGCACGAACAAACCGAAGCCAGCGTTTCGAAGCCCAGGCCAAGACGAATTTTTCCAGCTATTCACTGGGAATGCTGGGATAGCCCAAGCCCTTCAAAAACGGCCCGCAAGGTCGGCGGCCTGTTAAAAAGGGTGCTTTCGTTAGAATCAAAACGGCCCGTCACGGAATTGGACGGGAATAGGCTCAAAATGACCGCCAAGGTGTGGGGAATCATGTGTTAAAATATGAAGTTTCAATTCCAAGTTTGGGTTTTGATTCAATACCATTCTCTATATAGAGTTTAATATAAACTGGGGCTGGCCTATGCTATAGCACTGTCAGTCAACTTCGTCCCCTTATTTGAGGCGCTTAGAAACGTCGCACGAACAAACCGAAGCCAGCGTTTCGAAGCCCAGGCCAAGACGAATTTTTCCAGCTATTCACTGGGAATGCTGGGATAGCCCAAGCCCTTCAAAAACGGCCCGCAAGGTCGGCGGCCTGTTAAAAAGGGTGCTTTCGTTAGAATCAAAACGGCCCGTCACGGAATTGGACGGGAATAGGCTCAAAATGACCGCCAAGGTGTGGGGAATCATGTGTTAAAATATGAAGTTTCAATTCCAAGTTTGGGTTTTGATTCAATACCATTCTCTATATAGAGTTTAATGTAAACTGGGGCTGGCCTATGCTATAGCACTGTCAGTCAACTTCGTCCCCTTATTTGAGGCGCTTAGAAACGTCGCACGAACAAACCGAAGCCAGCGTTTCGAAGCCCAGGCCAAGACGAATTTTTCCAGCTATTCACTGGGAATGCTGGGATAGCCCAAGCCCTTCAAAAACGGCCCGCAAGGTCGGCGGCCTGTTAAAAAGGGTGCTTTCGTTAGAATCAAAACGGCCCGTCACGGAATTGGACGGGAATAGGCTCAAAATGACCGCCAAGGTGTGGGGAATCATGTGTTAAAATATGAAGTTTCAATTCCAAGTTTGGGTTTTGATTCAATACCATTCTCTATATAGAGTTTAATATAAACTGGGGCTGGCCTATGCTATAGCACTGTCAGTCAACTTCGTCCCCTTATTTGAGGCGCTTAGAAACGTCGCACGAACAAACCGAAGCCAGCGTTTCGAAGCCCAGGCCAAGACGAATTTTTCCAGCTATTCACTGGGAATGCTGGGATAGCCCAAGCCCTTCAAAAACGGCCCGCAAGGTCGGCGGCCTGTTAAAAAGGGTGCTTTCGTTAGAATCAAAACGGCCCGTCACGGAATTGGACGGGAATAGGCTCAAAATGACCGCCAAGGTGTGGGGAATCATGTGTTAAAATATGAAGTTTCAATTCCAAGTTTGGGTTTTGATTCAATACCATTCTCTATATAGAGTTTAATATAAACTGGGGCTGGCCTATGCTATAGCACTGTCAGTCAACTTCGTCCCCTTATTTGAGGCGCTTAGAAACGTCGCACGAACAAACCGAAGCCAGCGTTTCGAAGCCCAGGCCAAGACGAATTTTTCCAGCTATTCACTGGGAATGCTGGGATAGCCCAAGCCCTTCAAAAACGGCCCGCAAGGTCGGCGGCCTGTTAAAAAGGGTGCTTTCGTTAGAATCAAAACGGCCCGTCACGGAATTGGACGGGAATAGGCTCAAAATGACCGCCAAGGTGTGGGGAATCATGTGTTAAAATATGAAGTTTCAATTCCAAGTTTGGGTTTTGATTCAATACCATTCTCTATATAGAGTTTAATATAAACTGGGGCTGGCCTATGCTATAGCACTGACAGTCAACTTCGTCCCCTTATTTGAGGCGCTTAGAAACGTCGCACGAACAAACCGAAGCCAGCGTTTCGAAGCCCAGGCCAAGACGAATTTTTCCAGCTATTCACTGGGAATGCTGGGATAGCCCAAGCCCTTCAAAAACGGCCCGCAAGGTCGGCGGCCTGTTAAAAAGGGTGCTTTCGTTAGAATCAAAACGGCCCGTCACGGAATTGGACGGGAATAGGCTCAAAATGACCGCCAAGGTGTGGGGAATCATGTGTTAAAATATGAAGTTTCAATTCCAAGTTTGGGTTTTGATTCAATACCATTCTCTATATAGAGTTTAATATAAACTGGGGCTGGCCTATGCTATAGCACTGTCAGTCAACTTCGTCCCCTTATTTGAGGCGCTTAGAAACGTCGCACGAACAAACCGAAGCCAGCGTTTCGAAGCCCAGGCCAAGACGAATTTTTCCAGCTATTCACTGGGAATGCTGGGATAGCCCAAGCCCTTCAAAAACGGCCCGCAAGGTCGGCGGCCTGTTAAAAAGGGTGCTTTCGTTAGAATCAAAACGGCCCGTCACGGAATTGGACGGGAATAGGCTCAAAATGACCGCCAAGGTGTGGGGAATCATGTGTTAAAATATGAAGTTTCAATTCCAAGTTTGGGTTTTGATTCAATACCATTCTCTATATAGAGTTTAATATAAACTGGGGCTGGCCTATGCTATAGCACTGTCAGTCAACTTCGTCCCCTTATTTGAGGCGCTTAGAAACGTCGCACGAACAAACCGAAGCCAGCGTTTCGAAGCCCAGGCCAAGACGAATTTTTCCAGCTATTCACTGGGAATGCTGGGATAGCCCAAGCCCTTCAAAAACGGCCCGCAAGGTCGGCGGCCTGTTAAAAAGGGTGCTTTCGTTAGAATCAAAACGGCCCGTCACGGAATTGGACGGGAATAGGCTCAAAATGACCGCCAAGGTGTGGGGAATCATGTGTTAAAATATGAAGTTTCAATTCCAAGTTTGGGTTTTGATTCAATACCATTCTCTATATAGAGTTTAATATAAACTGGGGCTGGCCTATGCTATAGCACTGTCAGTCAACTTCGTCCCCTTATTTGAGGCGCTTAGAAACGTCGCACGAACAAACCGAAGCCAGCGTTTCGAAGCCCAGGCCAAGACGAATTTTTCCAGCTATTCACTGGGAATGCTGGGATAGCCCAAGCCCTTCAAACACGGCCCGCAAGGTCGGCGGCCTGTTAAAATGGGTGCTTTCGTTAGAATCAAAACGGCCCGTCACGGAATTGGACGGGAATAGGCTCAAAATGACCGCCAAGGTGTGGGGAATCATGTGTTAAAATATGAAGTTTCAATTCCAAGTTTGGGTTTTGATTCAATACCATTCTCTATATAGAGTTTAATATAAACTGGGGCTGGCCTATGCTATAGCACTGTCAGTCAACTTCGTCCCCTTATTTGAGGCGCTTAGAAACGTCGCACGAACAAACCGAAGCCAGCGTTTCGAAGCCCAGGCCAAGACGAATTTTTCCAGCTATTCACTGGGAATGCTGGGATAGCCCACGCCCTTCAAAAACGGCCCGCAAGGTCGGCGGCCTGTTAAAAAGGGTGCTTTCGTTAGAATCAAAACGGCCCGTCACGGAATTGGACGGGAATAGGCTCAAAATGACCGCCAAGGTGTGGGGAATCATGTGTTAAAATATGAAGTTTCAATTCCAAGTTTGGGTTTTGATTCAATACCATTCTCTATATAGAGTTTAATATAAACTGGGGCTGGCCTATGCTATAGCACTGTCAGTCAACTTCGTCCCCTTATTTGAGGCGCTTAGAAACGTCGCACGAACAAACCGAAGCCAGCGTTTCGAAGCCCAGGCCAAGACGAATTTTTCCAGCTATTCACTGGGAATGCTGGGATAGCCCAAGCCCTTCAAAAACGGCCCGCAAGGTCGGCGGCCTGTTAAAAAGGGTGCTTTCGTTAGAATCAAAACGGCCCGTCACGGAATTGGACGGGAATAGGCTCAAAATGACCGCCAAGGTGTGGGGAATCATGTGTTAAAATATGAAGTTTCAATTCCAAGTTTGGGTTTTGATTCAATACCATTCTCTATATAGAGTTTAATATAAACTGGGGCTGGCCTATGCTATAGCACTGTCAGTCAACTTCGTCCCCTTATTTGAGGCGCTTAGAAACGTCGCACGAACAAACCGAAGCCAGCGTTTCGAAGCCCAGGCCAAGACGAATTTTTCCAGCTATTCACTGGGAATGCTGGGATAGCCCAAGCCCTTCAAAAACGGCCCGCAAGGTCGGCGGCCTGTTAAAAAGGGTGCTTTCGTTAGAATCAAAACGGCCCGTCACGGAATTGGACGGGAATAGGCTCAAAATGACCGCCAAGGTGTGGGGAATCATGTGTTAAAATATGAAGTTTCAATTCCAAGTTTGGGTTTTGATTCAATACCATTCTCTATATAGAGTTTAATATAAACTGGGGGCTGGCCTATGCTATAGCACTGTCAGTCAACTTCGTCCCCTTATTTGAGGCGCTTAGAAACGTCGCACGAACAAACCGAAGCCAGCGTTTCGAAGCCCAGGCCAAGACGAATTTTTCCAGCTATTCACTGGGAATGCTGGGATAGCCCAAGCCCTTCAAAAACGGCCCGCAAGGTCGGCGGCCTGTTAAAAAGGGTGCTTTCGTTAGAATCAAAACGGCCCGTCACGGAATTGGACGGGAATAGGCTCAAAATGACCGCCAAGGTGTGGGGAATCATGTGTTAAAATATGAAGTTTCAATTCCAAGTTTGGGTTTTGATTCAATACCATTCTCTATATAGAGTTTAATATAAACTGGGGCTGGCCTATGCTATAGCACTGTCAGTCAACTTCGTCCCCTTATTTGAGGCGCTTAGAAACGTCGCACGAACAAACCGAAGCCAGCGTTTCGAAGCCCAGGCCAAGACGAATTTTTCCAGCTATTCACTGGGAATGCTGGGATAGCCCAAGCCCTTCAAAAACGGCCCGCAAGGTCGGCGGCCTGTTAAAAAGGGTGCTTTCGTTAGAATCAAAACGGCCCGTCACGGAATTGGACGGGAATAGGCTCAAAATGACCGCCAAGGTGTGGGGAATCATGTGTTAAAATATGAAGTTTCAATTCCAAGTTTGGGTTTTGATTCAATACCATTCTCTATATAGAGTTTAATATAAACTGGGGCTGGCCTATGCTATAGCACTGTCAGTCAACTTCGTCCCCTTATTTGAGGCGCTTAGAAACGTCGCACGAACAAACCGAAGCCAGCGTTTCGAAGCCCAGGCCAAGACGAATTTTTCCAGCTATTCACTGGGAATGCTGGGATAGCCCAAGCCCTTCAAAAACGGCCCGCAAGGTCGGCGGCCTGTTAAAAAGGGTGCTTTCGTTAGAATCAAAACGGCCCGTCACGGAATTGGACGGGAATAGGCTCAAAATGACCGCCAAGGTGTGGGGAATCATGTGTTAAAATATGAAGTTTCAATTCCAAGTTTGGGTTTTGATTCAATACCATTCTCTATATAGAGTTTAATATAAACTGGGGCTGGCCTATGCTATAGCACTGTCAGTCAACTTCGTCCCCTTATTTGAGGCGCTTAGAAACGTCGCACGAACAAACCGAAGCCAGCGTTTCGAAGCCCAGGCCAAGACGAATTTTTCCAGCTATTCACTGGGAATGCTGGGATAGCCCAAGCCCTTCAAAAACGGCCCGCAAGGTCGGCGGCCTGTTAAAAAGGGTGCTTTCGTTAGAATCAAAACGGCCCGTCACGGAATTGGACGGGAATAGGCTCAAAATGACCGCCAAGGTGTGGGGAATCATGTGTTAAAATATGAAGTTTCAATTCCAAGTTTGGGTTTTGATTCAATACCATTCTCTATATAGAGTTTAATATAAACTGGGGCTGGCCTATGCTATAGCACTGTCAGTCAACTTCGTCCCCTTATTTGAGGCGCTTAGAAACGTCGCACGAACAAACCGAAGCCAGCGTTTCGAAGCCCAGGCCAAGACGAATTTTTCCAGCTATTCACTGGGAATGCTGGGATAGCCCAAGCCCTTCAAAAACGGCCCGCAAGGTCGGCGGCCTGTTAAAAAGGGTGCTTTCGTTAGAATCAAAACGGCCCGTCACGGAATTGGACGGGAATAGGCTCAAAATGACCGCCAAGGTGTGGGGAATCATGTGTTAAAATATGAAGTTTCAATTCCAAGTTTGGGTTTTGATTCAATACCATTCTCTATATAGAGTTTAATATAAACTGGGGCTGGCCTATGCTATAGCACTGTCAGTCAACTTCGTCCCCTTATTTGAGGCGCTTAGAAACGTCGCACGAACAAACCGAAGCCAGCGTTTCGAAGCCCAGGCCAAGACGAATTTTTCCAGCTATTCACTGGGAATGCTGGGATAGCCCAAGCCCTTCAAAAACGGCCCGCAAGGTCGGCGGCCTGTTAAAAAGGGTGCTTTCGTTAGAATCAAAACGGCCCGTCACGGAATTGGACGGGAATAGGCTCAAAATGACCGCCAAGGTGTGGGGAATCATGTGTTAAAATATGAAGTTTCAATTCCAAGTTTGGGTTTTGATTCAATACCATTCTCTATATAGAGTTTAATATAAACTGGGGCTGGCCTATGCTATAGCACTGTCAGTCAACTTCGTCCCCTTATTTGAGGCGCTTAGAAACGTCGCACGAACAAACCGAAGCCAGCGTTTCGAAGCCCAGGCCAAGACGAATTTTTCCAGCTATTCACTGGGAATGCTGGGATAGCCCAAGCCCTTCAAAAACGGCCCGCAAGGTCGGCGGCCTGTTAAAAAGGGTGCTTTCGTTAGAATCAAAACGGCCCGTCACGGAATTGGACGGGAATAGGCTCAAAATGACCGCCAAGGTGTGGGGAATCATGTGTTAAAATATGAAGTTTCAATTCCAAGTTTGGGTTTTGATTCAATACCATTCTCTATATAGAGTTTAATATAAACTGGGGCTGGCCTATGCTATAGCACTGTCAGTCAACTTCGTCCCCTTATTTGAGGCGCTTAGAAACGTCGCACGAACAAACCGAAGCCAGCGTTTCGAAGCCCAGGCCAAGACGAATTTTTCCAGCTATTCACTGGGAATGCTGGGATAGCCCAAGCCCTTCAAAAACGGCCCGCAAGGTCGGCGGCCTGTTAAAAAGGGTGCTTTCGTTAGAATCAAAACGGCCCGTCACGGAATTGGACGGGAATAGGCTCAAAATGACCGCCAAGGTGTGGGGAATCATGTGTTAAAATATGAAGTTTCAATTCCAAGTTTGGGTTTTGATTCAATACCATTCTCTATATAGAGTTTAATATAAACTGGGGCTGGCCTATGCTATAGCACTGTCAGTCAACTTCGTCCCCTTATTTGAGGCGCTTAGAAACGTCGCACGAACAAACCGAAGCCAGCGTTTCGAAGCCCAGGCCAAGACGAATTTTTCCAGCTATTCACTGGGAATGCTGGGATAGCCCAAGCCCTTCAAAAACGGCCCGCAAGGTCGGCGGCCTGTTAAAAAGGGTGCTTTCGTTAGAATCAAAACGGCCCGTCACGGAATTGGACGGGAATAGGCTCAAAATGACCGCCAAGGTGTGGGGAATCATGTGTTAAAATATGAAGTTTCAATTCCAAGTTTGGGTTTTGATTCAATACCATTCTCTATATAGAGTTTAATATAAACTGGGGCTGGCCTATGCTATAGCACTGTCAGTCAACTTCGTCCCCTTATTTGAGGCGCTTAGAAACGTCGCACGAACAAACCGAAGCCAGCGTTTCGAAGCCCAGGCCAAGACGAATTTTTCCAGCTATTCACTGGGAATGCTGGGATAGCCCAAGCCCTTCAAAAACGGCCCGCAAGGTCGGCGGCCTGTTAAAAAGGGTGCTTTCGTTAGAATCAAAACGGCCCGTCACGGAATTGGACGGGAATAGGCTCAAAATGACCGCCAAGGTGTGGGGAATCATGTGTTAAAATATGAAGTTTCAATTCCAAGTTTGGGTTTTGATTCAATACCATTCTCTATATAGAGTTTAATATAAACTGGGGCTGGCCTATGCTATAGCACTGTCAGTCAACTTCGTCCCCTTATTTGAGGCGCTTAGAAACGTCGCACGAACAAACCGAAGCCAGCGTTTCGAAGCCCAGGCCAAGACGAATTTTTCCAGCTATTCACTGGGAATGCTGGGATAGCCCAAGCCCTTCAAAAACGGCCCGCAAGGTCGGCGGCCTGTTAAAAAGGGTGCTTTCGTTAGAATCAAAACGGCCCGTCACGGAATTGGACGGGAATAGGCTCAAAATGACCGCCAAGGTGTGGGGAATCATGTGTTAAAATATGAAGTTTCAATTCCAAGTTTGGGTTTTGATTCAATACCATTCTCTATATAGAGTTTAATATAAACTGGGGCTGGCCTATGCTATAGCACTGTCAGTCAACTTCGTCCCCTTATTTGAGGCGCTTAGAAACGTCGCACGAACAAACCGAAGCCAGCGTTTCGAAGCCCAGGCCAAGACGAATTTTTCCAGCTATTCACTGGGAATGCTGGGATAGCCCAAGCCCTTCAAAAACGGCCCGCAAGGTCGGCGGCCTGTTAAAAAGGGTGCTTTCGTTAGAATCAAAACGGCCCGTCACGGAATTGGACGGGAATAGGCTCAAAATGACCGCCAAGGTGTGGGGAATCATGTGTTAAAATATGAAGTTTCAATTCCAAGTTTGGGTTTTGATTCAATACCATTCTCTATATAGAGTTTAATATAAACTGGGGCTGGCCTATGCTATAGCACTGTCAGTCAACTTCGTCCCCTTATTTGAGGCGCTTAGAAACGTCGCACGAACAAACCGAAGCCAGCGTTTCGAAGCCCAGGCCAAGACGAATTTTTCCAGCTATTCACTGGGAATGCTGGGATAGCCCAAGCCCTTCAAAAACGGCCCGCAAGGTCGGCGGCCTGTTAAAAAGGGTGCTTTCGTTAGAATCAAAACGGCCCGTCACGGAATTGGACGGGAATAGGCTCAAAATGACCGCCAAGGTGTGGGGAATCATGTGTTAAAATATGAAGTTTCAATTCCAAGTTTGGGTTTTGATTCAATACCATTCTCTATATAGAGTTTAATATAAACTGGGGCTGGCCTATGCTATAGCACTGTCAGTCAACTTCGTCCCCTTATTTGAGGCGCTTAGAAACGTCGCACGAACAAACCGAAGCCAGCGTTTCGAAGCCCAGGCCAAGACGAATTTTTCCAGCTATTCACTGGGAATGCTGGGATAGCCCAAGCCCTTCAAAAACGGCCCGCAAGGTCGGCGGCCTGTTAAAAAGGGTGCTTTCGTTAGAATCAAAACGGCCCGTCACGGAATTGGACGGGAATAGGCTCAAAATGACCGCCAAGGTGTGGGGAATCATGTGTTAAAATATGAAGTTTCAATTCCAAGTTTGGGTTTTGATTCAATACCATTCTCTATATAGAGTTTAATATAAACTGGGGCTGGCCTATGCTATAGCACTGTCAGTCAACTTCGTCCCCTTATTTGAGGCGCTTAGAAACGTCGCACGAACAAACCGAAGCCAGCGTTTCGAAGCCCAGGCCAAGACGAATTTTTCCAGCTATTCACTGGGAATGCTGGGATAGCCCAAGCCCTTCAAAAACGGCCCGCAAGGTCGGCGGCCTGTTAAAAAGGGTGCTTTCGTTAGAATCAAAACGGCCCGTCACGGAATTGGACGGGAATAGGCTCAAAATGACCGCCAAGGTGTGGGGAATCATGTGTTAAAATATGAAGTTTCAATTCCAAGTTTGGGTTTTGATTCAATACCATTCTCTATATAGAGTTTAATATAAACTGGGGCTGGCCTATGCTATAGCACTGTCAGTCAACTTCGTCCCCTTATTTGAGGCGCTTAGAAACGTCGCACGAACAAACCGAAGCCAGCGTTTCGAAGCCCAGGCCAAGACGAATTTTTCCAGCTATTCACTGGGAATGCTGGGATAGCCCAAGCCCTTCAAAAACGGCCCGCAAGGTCGGCGGCCTGTTAAAAAGGGTGCTTTCGTTAGAATCAAAACGGCCCGTCACGGAATTGGACGGGAATAGGATCAAAATGACCGCCAAGGTGTGGGGAATCATGTGTTAAAATATGAAGTTTCAATTCCAAGTTTGGGTTTTGATTCAATACCATTCTCTATATAGAGTTTAATATAAACTGGGGCTGGCCTATGCTATAGCACTGTCAGTCAACTTCGTCCCCTTATTTGAGGCGCTTAGAAACGTCGCACGAACAAACCGAAGCCAGCGTTTCGAAGCCCAGGCCAAGACGAATTTTTCCAGCTATTCACTGGGAATGCTGGGATAGCCCAAGCCCTTCAAAAACGGCCCGCAAGGTCGGCGGCCTGTTAAAAAGGGTGCTTTCGTTAGAATCAAAACGGCCCGTCACGGAATTGGACGGGAATAGGCTCAAAATGACCGCCAAGGTGTGGGGAATCATGTGTTAAAATATGAAGTTTCAATTCCAAGTTTGGGTTTTGATTCAATACCATTCTCTATATAGAGTTTAATATAAACTGGGGCTGGCCTATGCTATAGCACTGTCAGTCAACTTCGTCCCCTTATTTGAGGCGCTTAGAAACGTCGCACGAACAAACCGAAGCCAGCGTTTCGAAGCCCAGGCCAAGACGAATTTTTCCAGCTATTCACTGGGAATGCTGGGATAGCCCAAGCCCTTCAAAAACGGCCCGCAAGGTCGGCGGCCTGTTAAAAAGGGTGCTTTCGTTAGAATCAAAACGGCCCGTCACGGAATTGGACGGGAATAGGCTCAAAATGACCGCCAAGGTGTGGGGAATCATGTGTTAAAATATGAAGTTTCAATTCCAAGTTTGGGTTTTGATTCAATACCATTCTCTATATAGAGTTTAATATAAACTGGGGCTGGCCTATGCTATAGCACTGTCAGTCAACTTCGTCCCCTTATTTGAGGCGCTTAGAAACGTCGCACGAACAAACCGAAGCCAGCGTTTCGAAGCCCAGGCCAAGACGAATTTTTCCAGCTATTCACTGGGAATGCTGGGATAGCCCAAGCCCTTCAAAAACGGCCCGCAAGGTCGGCGGCCTGTTAAAAAGGGTGCTTTCGTTAGAATCAAAACGGCCCGTCACGGAATTGGACGGGAATAGGCTCAAAATGACCGCCAAGGTGTGGGGAATCATGTGTTAAAATATGAAGTTTCAATTCCAAGTTTGGGTTTTGATTCAATACCATTCTCTATATAGAGTTTAATATAAACTGGGGCTGGCCTATGCTATAGCACTGTCAGTTAACTTCGTCCCCTTATTTGAGGCGCTTAGAAACGTCGCACGAACAAACCGAAGCCAGCGTTTCGAAGCCCAGGCCAAGGCGAATTTTTCCAGCTATTCACTTGGAATGCTGGGATAGCCCAAGCCCTTCAAAAACGGCCCGCAAGGTCGGCGGCCTGTTAAAAAGGGTGCTTTCGTTAGAATCAAAACGGCCCGTCACGGAATTGGACGGGAATAGGCTCAAAATGACCGCCAAGGTGTGGGGAATCATGTGTTAAAATATGAAGTTTCAATTCCAAGTTTGGGTTTTGATTCAATACCATTCTCTATATAGAGTTTAATATAAACTGGGGCTGGCCTATGCTATAGCACTGTCAGTCAACTTCGTCCCCTTATTTGAGGCGCTTAGAAACGTCGCACGAACAAACCGAAGCCAGCGTTTCGAAGCCCAGGCCAAGGCGAATTTTTCCAGCTATTCACTTGGAATGCTGGGATAGCCCAAGCCCTTCAAAAACGGCCCGCAAGGTCGGCGGCCTGTTAAAAAGGGTGCTTTCGTTAGAATCAAAACGGCCCGTCACGGAATTGGACGGGAATAGGCTCAAAATGACCGCCAAGGTGTGGGGAATCATGTGTTAAAATATGAAGTTTCAATTCCAAGTTTGGGTTTTGATTCAATACCATTCTCTATATAGAGTTTAATATAAACTGGGGCTGGCCTATGCTATAGCACTGTCAGTCAACTTCGTCCCCTTATTTGAGGCGCTTAGAAACGTCGCACGAACAAACCGAAGCCAGCGTTTCGAAGCCCAGGCCAAGGCGAATTTTTCCAGCTATTCACTTGGAATGCTGGGATAGCCCAAGCCCTTCAAAAACGGCCCGCAAGGTCGGCGGCCTGTTAAAAAGGGTGCTTTCGTTAGAATCAAAACGGCCCGTCACGGAATTGGACGGGAATAGGCTCAAAATGACCGCCAAGGTGTGGGG
This sequence comes from Lepidonotus clava, assembly GCA_936440205.1. Taxonomy (NCBI): domain Eukaryota; kingdom Metazoa; phylum Annelida; class Polychaeta; order Phyllodocida; family Polynoidae; genus Lepidonotus; species Lepidonotus clava. The sequence goes on along the minus strand of OW387143.1, from coordinate 14,564,288 downwards.
AATCATGTGTTAAAATATGAAGTTTCAATTCCAAGTTTGGGTTTTGATTCAATACCATTCTCTATATAGAGTTTAATATAAACTGGGGCTGGCCTATGCTATAGCACTGTCAGTCAACTTCGTCCCCTTATTTGAGGCGCTTAGAAACGTCGCACGAACAAACCGAAGCCAGCGTTTCGAAGCCCAGGCCAAGGCGAATTTTTCCAGCTATTCACTTGGAATGCTGGGATAGCCCAAGCCCTTCAAAAACGGCCCGCAAGGTCGGCGGCCTGTTAAAAAGGGTGCTTTCGTTAGAATCAAAACGGCCCGTCACGGAATTGGACGGGAATAGGCTCAAAATGACCGCCAAGGTGTGGGGAATCATGTGTTAAAATATGAAGTTTCAATTCCAAGTTTGGGTTTTGATTCAATACCATTCTCTATATAGAGTTTAATATAAACTGGGGCTGGCCTATGCTATAGCACTGTCAGTCAACTTCGTCCCCTTATTTGAGGCGCTTAGAAACGTCGCACGAACAAACCGAAGCCAGCGTTTCGAAGCCCAGGCCAAGGCGAATTTTTCCAGCTATTCACTTGGAATGCTGGGATAGCCCAAGCCCTTCAAAAACGGCCCGCAAGGTCGGCGGCCTGTTAAAAAGGGTGCTTTCGTTAGAATCAAAACGGCCCGTCACGGAATTGGACGGGAATAGGCTCAAAATGACCGCCAAGGTGTGGGGAATCATGTGTTAAAATATGAAGTTTCAATTCCAAGTTTGGGTTTTGATTCAATACCATTCTCTATATAGAGTTTAATATAAACTGGGGCTGGCCTATGCTATAGCACTGTCAGTCAACTTCGTCCCCTTATTTGAGGCGCTTAGAAACGTCGCACGAACAAACCGAAGCCAGCGTTTCGAAGCCCAGGCCAAGGCGAATTTTTCCAGCTATTCACTTGGAATGCTGGGATAGCCCAAGCCCTTCAAAAACGGCCCGCAAGGTCGGCGGCCTGTTAAAAAGGGTGCTTTCGTTAGAATCAAAACGGCCCGTCACGGAATTGGACGGGAATAGGCTCAAAATGACCGCCAAGGTGTGGGGAATCATGTGTTAAAATATGAAGTTTCAATTCCAAGTTTGGGTTTTGATTCAATACCATTCTCTATATAGAGTTTAATATAAACTGGGGCTGGCCTATGCTATAGCACTGTCAGTCAACTTCGTCCCCTTATTTGAGGCGCTTAGAAACGTCGCACGAACAAACCGAAGCCAGCGTTTCGAAGCCCAGGCCAAGGCGAATTTTTCCAGCTATTCACTTGGAATGCTGGGATAGCCCAAGCCCTTCAAAAACGGCCCGCAAGGTCGGCGGCCTGTTAAAAAGGGTGCTTTCGTTAGAATCAAAACGGCCCGTCACGGAATTGGACGGGAATAGGCTCAAAATGACCGCCAAGGTGTGGGGAATCATGTGTTAAAATATGAAGTTTCAATTCCAAGTTTGGGTTTTGATTCAATACCATTCTCTATATAGAGTTTAATATAAACTGGGGCTGGCCTATGCTATAGCACTGTCAGTCAACTTCGTCCCCTTATTTGAGGCGCTTAGAAACGTCGCACGAACAAACCGAAGCCAGCGTTTCGAAGCCCAGGCCAAGGCGAATTTTTCCAGCTATTCACTTGGAATGCTGGGATAGCCCAAGCCCTTCAAAAACGGCCCGCAAGGTCGGCGGCCTGTTAAAAAGGGTGCTTTCGTTAGAATCAAAACGGCCCGTCACGGAATTGGACGGGAATAGGCTCAAAATGACCGCCAAGGTGTGGGGAATCATGTGTTAAAATATGAAGTTTCAATTCCAAGTTTGGGTTTTGATTCAATACCATTCTCTATATAGAGTTTAATATAAACTGGGGCTGGCCTATGCTATAGCACTGTCAGTCAACTTCGTCCCCTTATTTGAGGCGCTTAGAAACGTCGCACGAACAAACCGAAGCCAGCGTTTCGAAGCCCAGGCCAAGGCGAATTTTTCCAGCTATTCACTTGGAATGCTGGGATAGCCCAAGCCCTTCAAAAACGGCCCGCAAGGTCGGCGGCCTGTTAAAAAGGGTGCTTTCGTTAGAATCAAAACGGCCCGTCACGGAATTGGACGGGAATAGGCTCAAAATGACCGCCAAGGTGTGGGGAATCATGTGTTAAAATATGAAGTTTCAATTCCAAGTTTGGGTTTTGATTCAATACCATTCTCTATATAGAGTTTAATATAAACTGGGGCTGGCCTATGCTATAGCACTGTCAGTCAACTTCGTCCCCTTATTTGAGGCGCTTAGAAACGTCGCACGAACAAACCGAAGCCAGCGTTTCGAAGCCCAGGCCAAGGCGAATTTTTCCAGCTATTCACTTGGAATGCTGGGATAGCCCAAGCCCTTCAAAAACGGCCCGCAAGGTCGGCGGCCTGTTAAAAAGGGTGCTTTCGTTAGAATCAAAACGGCCCGTCACGGAATTGGACGGGAATAGGCTCAAAATGACCGCCAAGGTGTGGGGAATCATGTGTTAAAATATGAAGTTTCAATTCCAAGTTTGGGTTTTGATTCAATACCATTCTCTATATAGAGTTTAATATAAACTGGGGCTGGCCTATGCTATAGCACTGTCAGTCAACTTCGTCCCCTTATTTGAGGCGCTTAGAAACGTCGCACGAACAAACCGAAGCCAGCGTTTCGAAGCCCAGGCCAAGGCGAATTTTTCCAGCTATTCACTTGGAATGCTGGGATAGCCCAAGCCCGTCAAAAACGGCCCGCAAGGTCGGCGGCCTGTTAAAAAGGGTGCTTTCGTTAGAATCAAAACGGCCCGTCACGGAATTGGACGGGAATAGGCTCAAAAAGACCGCCAAGGTGTGGGGACTCATGTGTTAAAATATGAAGTTTCAATTCCAAGTTTGGGTTTTGATTCAATACCATTCTCTATATAGAGTTTAATATAAACTGGGGCTGGCCTATGCTATAGCACTGTCAGTCAACTTCGTCCCCTTATTTGAGGCGCTTAGAAACGTCGCACGAACAAACCGAAGCCAGCGTTTCGAAGCCCAGGCCAAGGCGAATTTTTCCAGCTATTCACTTGGAATGCTGGGATAGCCCAAGCCCTTCAAAAACGGCCCGCAAGGTCGGCGGCCTGTTAAAAAGGGTGCTTTCGTTAGAATCAAAACGGCCCGTCACGGAATTGGACGGGAATAGGCTCAAAATGACCGCCAAGGTGTGGGGAATCATGTGTTAAAATATGAAGTTTCAATTCCAAGTTTGGGTTTTGATTCAATACCATTCTCTATATAGAGTTTAATATAAACTGGGGCTGGCCTATGCTATAGCACTGTCAGTCAACTTCGTCCCCTTATTTGAGGCGCTTAGAAACGTCGCACGAACAAACCGAAGCCAGCGTTTCGAAGCCCAGGCCAAGGCGAATTTTTCCAGCTATTCACTTGGAATGCTGGGATAGCCCAAGCCCTTCAAAAACGGCCCGCAAGGTCGGCGGCCTGTTAAAAAGGGTGCTTTCGTTAGAATCAAAACGGCCCGTCACGGAATTGGACGGGAATAGGCTCAAAATGACCGCCAAGGTGTGGGGAATCATGTGTTAAAATATGAAGTTTCAATTCCAAGTTTGGGTTTTGATTCAATACCATTCTCTATATAGAGTTTAATATAAACTGGGGCTGGCCTATGCTATAGCACTGTCAGTCAACTTCGTCCCCTTATTTGAGGCGCTTAGAAACGTCGCACGAACAAACCGAAGCCAGCGTTTCGAAGCCCAGGCCAAGGCGAATTTTTCCAGCTATTCACTTGGAATGCTGGGATAGCCCAAGCCCTTCAAAAACGGCCCGCAAGGTCGGCGGCCTGTTAAAAAGGGTGCTTTCGTTAGAATCAAAACGGCCCGTCACGGAATTGGACGGGAATAGGCTCAAAATGACCGCCAAGGTGTGGGGAATCATGTGTTAAAATATGAAGTTTCAATTCCAAGTTTGGGTTTTGATTCAATACCATTCTCTATATAGAGTTTAATATAAACTGGGGCTGGCCTATGCTATAGCACTGTCAGTCAACTTCGTCCCCTTATTTGAGGCGCTTAGAAACGTCGCACGAACAAACCGAAGCCAGCGTTTCGAAGCCCAGGCCAAGGCGAATTTTTCCAGCTATTCACTTGGAATGCTGGGATAGCCCAAGCCCTTCAAAAACGGCCCGCAAGGTCGGCGGCCTGTTAAAAAGGGTGCTTTCGTTAGAATCAAAACGGCCCGTCACGGAATTGGACGGGAATAGGCTCAAAATGACCGCCAAGGTGTGGGGAATCATGTGTTAAAATATGAAGTTTCAATTCCAAGTTTGGGTTTTGATTCAATACCATTCTCTATATAGAGTTTAATATAAACTGGGGCTGGCCTATGCTATAGCACTGTCAGTCAACTTCGTCCCCTTATTTGAGGCGCTTAGAAACGTCGCACGAACAAACCGAAGCCAGCGTTTCGAAGCCCAGGCCAAGGCGAATTTTTCCAGCTATTCACTTGGAATGCTGGGATAGCCCAAGCCCTTCAAAAACGGCCCGCAAGGTCGGCGGCCTGTTAAAAAGGGTGCTTTCGTTAGAATCAAAACGGCCCGTCACGGAATTGGACGGGAATAGGCTCAAAATGACCGCCAAGGTGTGGGGAATCATGTGTTAAAATATGAAGTTTCAATTCCAAGTTTGGGTTTTGATTCAATACCATTCTCTATATAGAGTTTAATATAAACTGGGGCTGGCCTATGCTATAGCACTGTCAGTCAACTTCGTCCCCTTATTTGAGGCGCTTAGAAACGTCGCACGAACAAACCGAAGCCAGCGTTTCGAAGCCCAGGCCAAGGCGAATTTTTCCAGCTATTCACTTGGAATGCTGGGATAGCCCAAGCCCTTCAAAAACGGCCCGCAAGGTCGGCGGCCTGTTAAAAAGGGTGCTTTCGTTAGAATCAAAACGGCCCGTCACGGAATTGGACGGGAATAGGCTCAAAATGACCGCCAAGGTGTGGGGAATCATGTGTTAAAATATGAAGTTTCAATTCCAAGTTTGGGTTTTGATTCAATACCATTCTCTATATAGAGTTTAATATAAACTGGGGCTGGCCTATGCTATAGCACTGTCAGTCAACTTCGTCCCCTTATTTGAGGCGCTTAGAAACGTCGCGACGAACAAACCGAAGCCAGCGTTTCGAAGCCCAGGCCAAGGCGAATTTTTCCAGCTATTCACTTGGAATGCTGGGATAGCCCAAGCCCTTCAAAAACGGCCCGCAAGGTCGGCGGCCTGTTAAAAAGGGTGCTTTCGTTAGAATCAAAACGGCCCGTCACGGAATTGGACGGGAATAGGCTCAAAATGACCGCCAAGGTGTGGGGAATCATGTGTTAAAATATGAAGTTTCAATTCCAAGTTTGGGTTTTGATTCAATACCATTCTCTATATAGAGTTTAATATAAACTGGGGCTGGCCTATGCTATAGCACTGTCAGTCAACTTCGTCCCCTTATTTGAGGCGCTTAGAAACGTCGCACGAACAAACCGAAGCCAGCGTTTCGAAGCCCAGGCCAAGGCGAATTTTTCCAGCTATTCACTTGGAATGCTGGGATAGCCCAAGCCCTTCAAAAACGGCCCGCAAGGTCGGCGGCCTGTTAAAAAGGGTGCTTTCGTTAGAATCAAAACGGCCCGTCACGGAATTGGACGGGAATAGGCTCAAAATGACCGCCAAGGTGTGGGGAATCATGTGTTAAAATATGAAGTTTCAATTCCAAGTTTGGGTTTTGATTCAATACCATTCTCTATATAGAGTTTAATATAAACTGGGGCTGGCCTATGCTATAGCACTGTCAGTCAACTTCGTCCCCTTATTTGAGGCGCTTAGAAACGTCGCACGAACAAACCGAAGCCAGCGTTTCGAAGCCCAGGCCAAGGCGAATTTTTCCAGCTATTCACTTGGAATGCTGGGATAGCCCAAGCCCTTCAAAAACGGCCCGCAAGGTCGGCGGCCTGTTAAAAAGGGTGCTTTCGTTAGAATCAAAACGGCCCGTCACGGAATTGGACGGGAATAGGCTCAAAATGACCGCCAAGGTGTGGGGAATCATGTGTTAAAATATGAAGTTTCAATTCCAAGTTTGGGTTTTGATTCAATACCATTCTCTATATAGAGTTTAATATAAACTGGGGCTGGCCTATGCTATAGCACTGTCAGTCAACTTCGTCCCCTTATTTGAGGCGCTTAGAAACGTCGCACGAACAAACCGAAGCCAGCGTTTCGAAGCCCAGGCCAAGGCGAATTTTTCCAGCTATTCACTTGGAATGCTGGGATAGCCCAAGCCCTTCAAAAACGGCCCGCAAGGTCGGCGGCCTGTTAAAAAGGGTGCTTTCGTTAGAATCAAAACGGCCCGTCACGGAATTGGACGGGAATAGGCTCAAAATGACCGCCAAGGTGTGGGGAATCATGTGTTAAAATATGAAGTTTCAATTCCAAGTTTGGGTTTTGATTCAATACCATTCTCTATATAGAGTTTAATATAAACTGGGGCTGGCCTATGCTATAGCACTGTCAGTCAACTTCGTCCCCTTATTTGAGGCGCTTAGAAACGTCGCACGAACAAACCGAAGCCAGCGTTTCGAAGCCCAGGCCAAGGCGAATTTTTCCAGCTATTCACTTGGAATGCTGGGATAGCCCAAGCCCTTCAAAAACGGCCCGCAAGGTCGGCGGCCTGTTAAAAAGGGTGCTTTCGTTAGAATCAAAACGGCCCGTCACGGAATTGGACGGGAATAGGCTCAAAATGACCGCCAAGGTGTGGGGAATCATGTGTTAAAATATGAAGTTTCAATTCCAAGTTTGGGTTTTGATTCAATACCATTCTCTATATAGAGTTTAATATAAACTGGGGCTGGCCTATGCTATAGCACTGTCAGTCAACTTCGTCCCCTTATTTGAGGCGCTTAGAAACGTCGCACGAACAAACCGAAGCCAGCGTTTCGAAGCCCAGGCCAAGGCGAATTTTTCCAGCTATTCACTTGGAATGCTGGGATAGCCCAAGCCCTTCAAAAACGGCCCGCAAGGTCGGCGGCCTGTTAAAAAGGGTGCTTTCGTTAGAATCAAAACGGCCCGTCACGGAATTGGACGGGAATAGGCTCAAAATGACCGCCAAGGTGTGGGGAATCATGTGTTAAAATATGAAGTTTCAATTCCAAGTTTGGGTTTTGATTCAATACCATTCTCTATATAGAGTTTAATATAAACTGGGGCTGGCCTATGCTATAGCACTGTCAGTCAACTTCGTCCCCTTATTTGAGGCGCTTAGAAACGTCGCACGAACAAACCGAAGCCAGCGTTTCGAAGCCCAGGCCAAGGCGAATTTTTCCAGCTATTCACTTGGAATGCTGGGATAGCCCAAGCCCTTCAAAAACGGCCCGCAAGGTCGGCGGCCTGTTAAAAAGGGTGCTTTCGTTAGAATCAAAACGGCCCGTCACGGAATTGGACGGGAATAGGCTCAAAATGACCGCCAAGGTGTGGGGAATCATGTGTTAAAATATGAAGTTTCAATTCCAAGTTTGGGTTTTGATTCAATACCATTCTCTATATAGAGTTTAATATAAACTGGGGCTGGCCTATGCTATAGCACTGTCAGTCAACTTCGTCCCCTTATTTGAGGCGCTTAGAAACGTCGCACGAACAAACCGAAGCCAGCGTTTCGAAGCCCAGGCCAAGGCGAATTTTTCCAGCTATTCACTTGGAATGCTGGGATAGCCCAAGCCCTTCAAAAACGGCCCGCAAGGTCGGCGGCCTGTTAAAAAGGGTGCTTTCGTTAGAATCAAAACGGCCCGTCACGGAATTGGACGGGAATAGGCTCAAAATGACCGCCAAGGTGTGGGGAATCATGTGTTAAAATATGAAGTTTCAATTCCAAGTTTGGGTTTTGATTCAATACCATTCTCTATATAGAGTTTAATATAAACTGGGGCTGGCCTATGCTATAGCACTGTCAGTCAACTTCGTCCCCTTATTTGAGGCGCTTAGAAACGTCGCACGAACAAACCGAAGCCAGCGTTTCGAAGCCCAGGCCAAGGCGAATTTTTCCAGCTATTCACTTGGAATGCTGGGATAGCCCAAGCCCTTCAAAAACGGCCCGCAAGGTCGGCGGCCTGTTAAAAAGGGTGCTTTCGTTAGAATCAAAACGGCCCGTCACGGAATTGGACGGGAATAGGCTCAAAATGACCGCCAAGGTGTGGGGAATCATGTGTTAAAATATGAAGTTTCAATTCCAAGTTTGGGTTTTGATTCAATACCATTCTCTATATAGAGTTTAATATAAACTGGGGCTGGCCTATGCTATAGCACTGTCAGTCAACTTCGTCCCCTTATTTGAGGCGCTTAGAAACGTCGCACGAACAAACCGAAGCCAGCGTTTCGAAGCCCAGGCCAAGGCGAATTTTTCCAGCTATTCACTTGGAATGCTGGGATAGCCCAAGCCCTTCAAAAACGGCCCGCAAGGTCGGCGGCCTGTTAAAAAGGGTGCTTTCGTTAGAATCAAAACGGCCCGTCACGGAATTGGACGGGAATAGGCTCAAAATGACCGCCAAGGTGTGGGGAATCATGTGTTAAAATATGAAGTTTCAATTCCAAGTTTGGGTTTTGATTCAATACCATTCTCTATATAGAGTTTAATATAAACTGGGGCTGGCCTATGCTATAGCACTGTCAGTCAACTTCGTCCCCTTATTTGAGGCGCTTAGAAACGTCGCACGAACAAACCGAAGCCAGCGTTTCGAAGCCCAGGCCAAGGCGAATTTTTCCAGCTATTCACTTGGAATGCTGGGATAGCCCAAGCCCTTCAAAAACGGCCCGCAAGGTCGGCGGCCTGTTAAAAAGGGTGCTTTCGTTAGAATCAAAACGGCCCGTCACGGAATTGGACGGGAATAGGCTCAAAATGACCGCCAAGGTGTGGGGAATCATGTGTTAAAATATGAAGTTTCAATTCCAAGTTTGGGTTTTGATTCAATACCATTCTCTATATAGAGTTTAATATAAACTGGGGCTGGCCTATGCTATAGCACTGTCAGTCAACTTCGTCCCCTTATTTGAGGCGCTTAGAAACGTCGCACGAACAAACCGAAGCCAGCGTTTCGAAGCCCAGGCCAAGGCGAATTTTTCCAGCTATTCACTTGGAATGCTGGGATAGCCCAAGCCCTTCAAAAACGGCCCGCAAGGTCGGCGGCCTGTTAAAAAGGGTGCTTTCGTTAGAATCAAAACGGCCCGTCACGGAATTGGACGGGAATAGGCTCAAAATGACCGCCAAGGTGTGGGGAATCATGTGTTAAAATATGAAGTTTCAATTCCAAGTTTGGGTTTTGATTCAATACCATTCTCTATATAGAGTTTAATATAAACTGGGGCTGGCCTATGCTATAGCACTGTCAGTCAACTTCGTCCCCTTATTTGAGGCGCTTAGAAACGTCGCACGAACAAACCGAAGCCAGCGTTTCGAAGCCCAGGCCAAGGCGAATTTTTCCAGCTATTCACTTGGAATGCTGGGATAGCCCAAGCCCTTCAAAAACGGCCCGCAAGGTCGGCGGCCTGTTAAAAAGGGTGCTTTCGTTAGAATCAAAACGGCCCGTCACGGAATTGGACGGGAATAGGCTCAAAATGACCGCCAAGGTGTGGGGAATCATGTGTTAAAATATGAAGTTTCAATTCCAAGTTTGGGTTTTGATTCAATACCATTCTCTATATAGAGTTTAATATAAACTGGGGCTGGCCTATGCTATAGCACTGTCAGTCAACTTCGTCCCCTTATTTGAGGCGCTTAGAAACGTCGCACGAACAAACCGAAGCCAGCGTTTCGAAGCCCAGGCCAAGGCGAATTTTTCCAGCTATTCACTTGGAATGCTGGGATAGCCCAAGCCCTTCAAAAACGGCCCGCAAGGTCGGCGGCCTGTTAAAAAGGGTGCTTTCGTTAGAATCAAAACGGCCCGTCACGGAATTGGACGGGAATAGGCTCAAAATGACCGCCAAGGTGTGGGGAATCATGTGTTAAAATATGAAGTTTCAATTCCAAGTTTGGGTTTTGATTCAATACCATTCTCTATATAGAGTTTAATATAAACTGGGGCTGGCCTATGCTATAGCACTGTCAGTCAACTTCGTCCCCTTATTTGAGGCGCTTAGAAACGTCGCACGAACAAACCGAAGCCAGCGTTTCGAAGCCCAGGCCAAGGCGAATTTTTCCAGCTATTCACTTGGAATGCTGGGATAGCCCAAGCCCTTCAAAAACGGCCCGCAAGGTCGGCGGCCTGTTAAAAAGGGTGCTTTCGTTAGAATCAAAACGGCCCGTCACGGAATTGGACGGGAATAGGCTCAAAATGACCGCCAAGGTGTGGGGAATCATGTGTTAAAATATGAAGTTTCAATTCCAAGTTTGGGTTTTGATTCAATACCATTCTCTATATAGAGTTTAATATAAACTGGGGCTGGCCTATGCTATAGCACTGTCAGTCAACTTCGTCCCCTTATTTGAGGCGCTTAGAAACGTCGCACGAACAAACCGAAGCCAGCGTTTCGAAGCCCAGGCCAAGGCGAATTTTTCCAGCTATTCACTTGGAATGCTGGGATAGCCCAAGCCCTTCAAAAACGGCCCGCAAGGTCGGCGGCCTGTTAAAAAGGGTGCTTTCGTTAGAATCAAAACGGCCCGTCACGGAATTGGACGGGAATAGGCTCAAAATGACCGCCAAGGTGTGGGGAATCATGTGTTAAAATATGAAGTTTCAATTCCAAGTTTGGGTTTTGATTCAATACCATTCTCTATATAGAGTTTAATATAAACTGGGGCTGGCCTATGCTATAGCACTGTCAGTCAACTTCGTCCCCTTATTTGAGGCGCTTAGAAACGTCGCACGAACAAACCGAAGCCAGCGTTTCGAAGCCCAGGCCAAGGCGAATTTTTCCAGCTATTCACTTGGAATGCTGGGATAGCCCAAGCCCTTCAAAAACGGCCCGCAAGGTCGGCGGCCTGTTAAAAAGGGTGCTTTCGTTAGAATCAAAACGGCCCGTCACGGAATTGGACGGGAATAGGCTCAAAATGACCGCCAAGGTGTGGGGAATCATGTGTTAAAATATGAAGTTTCAATTCCAAGTTTGGGTTTTGATTCAATACCATTCTCTATATAGAGTTTAATATAAACTGGGGCTGGCCTATGCTATAGCACTGTCAGTCAACTTCGTCCCCTTATTTGAGGCGCTTAGAAACGTCGCACGAACAAACCGAAGCCAGCGTTTCGAAGCCCAGGCCAAGGCGAATTTTTCCAGCTATTCACTTGGAATGCTGGGATAGCCCAAGCCCTTCAAAAACGGCCCGCAAGGTCGGCGGCCTGTTAAAAAGGGTGCTTTCGTTAGAATCAAAACGGCCCGTCACGGAATTGGACGGGAATAGGCTCAAAATGACCGCCAAGGTGTGGGGAATCATGTGTTAAAATATGAAGTTTCAATTCCAAGTTTGGGTTTTGATTCAATACCATTCTCTATATAGAGTTTAATATAAACTGGGGCTGGCCTATGCTATAGCACTGTCAGTCAACTTCGTCCCCTTATTTGAGGCGCTTAGAAACGTCGCACGAACAAACCGAAGCCAGCGTTTCGAAGCCCAGGCCTAGGCGAATTTTTCCAGCTATTCACTTGGAATGCTGGGATAGCCCAAGCCCTTCAAAAACGGCCCGCAAGGTCGGCGGCCTGTTAAAAAGGGTGCTTTCGTTAGAATCAAAACGGCCCGTCACGGAATTGGACGGGAATAGGCTCAAAATGACCGCCAAGGTGTGGGGAATCATGTGTTAAAATATGAAGTTTCAATTCCAAGTTTGGGTTTTGATTCAATACCATTCTCTATATAGAGTTTAATATAAACTGGGGCTGGCCTATGCTATAGCACTGTCAGTCAACTTCGTCCCCTTATTTGAGGCGCTTAGAAACGTCGCACGAACAAACCGAAGCCAGCGTTTCGAAGCCCAGGCCAAGGCGAATTTTTCCAGCTATTCACTTGGAATGCTGGGATAGCCCAAGCCCTTCAAAAACGGCCCGCAAGGTCGGCGGCCTGTTAAAAAGGGTGCTTTCGTTAGAATCAAAACGGCCCGTCACGGAATTGGACGGGAATAGGCTCAAAATGACCGCCAAGGTGTGGGGAATCATGTGTTAAAATATGAAGTTTCAATTCCAAGTTTGGGTTTTGATTCAATACCATTCTCTATATAGAGTTTAATATAAACTGGGGCTGGCCTATGCTATAGCACTGTCAGTCAACTTCGTCCCCTTATTTGAGGCGCTTAGAAACGTCGCACGAACAAACCGAAGCCAGCGTTTCGAAGCCCAGGCCAAGGCGAATTTTTCCAGCTATTCACTTGGAATGCTGGGATAGCCCAAGCCCTTCAAAAACGGCCCGCAAGGGGCGGCCTGTTAAAAAGGGTGCTTTCGTTAGAATCAAAACGGCCCGTCACGGAATTGGACGGGAATAGGCTCAAAATGACCGCCAAGGTGTGGGGAATCATGTGTTAAAATATGAAGTTTCAATTCCAAGTTTGGGTTTTGATTCAATACCATTCTCTATATAGAGTTTAATATAAACTGGGGCTGGCCTATGCTATAGCACTGTCAGTCAACTTCGTCCCCTTATTTGAGGCGCTTAGAAACGTCGCACGAACAAACCGAAGCCAGCGTTTCGAAGCCCAGGCCAAGGCGAATTTTTCCAGCTATTCACTTGGAATGCTGGGATAGCCCAAGCCCTTCAAAAACGGCCCGCAAGGTCGGCGGCCTGTTAAAAAGGGTGCTTTCGTTAGAATCAAAACGGCCCGTCACGGAATTGGACGGGAATAGGCTCAAAATGACCGCCAAGGTGTGGGGAATCATGTGTTAAAATATGAAGTTTCAATTCCAAGTTTGGGTTTTGATTCAATACCATTCTCTATATAGAGTTTAATATAAACTGGGGCTGGCCTATGCTATAGCACTGTCAGTCAACTTCGTCCCCTTATTTGAGGCGCTTAGAAACGTCGCACGAACAAACCGAAGCCAGCGTTTCGAAGCCCAGGCCAAGGCGAATTTTTCCAGCTATTCACTTGGAATGCTGGGATAGCCCAAGCCCTTCAAAAACGGCCCGCAAGGTCGGCGGCCTGTTAAAAAGGGTGCTTTCGTTAGAATCAAAACGGCCCGTCACGGAATTGGACGGGAATAGGCTCAAAATGACCGCCAAGGTGTGGGGAATCATGTGTTAAAATATGAAGTTTCAATTCCAATCTCTATATAGAGTTTAATATAAACTGGGGCTGGCCTATGCTATAGCACTGTCAGTCAACTTCGTCCCCTTATTTGAGGCGCTTAGAAACGTCGCACGAACAAACCGAAGCCAGCGTTTCGAAGCCCAGGCCAAGGCGAATTTTTCCAGCTATTCACTTGGAATGCTGGGATAGCCCAAGCCCTTCAAAAACGGCCCGCAAGGTCGGCGGCCTGTTAAAAAGGGTGCTTTCGTTAGAATCAAAACGGCCCGTCACGGAATTGGACGGGAATAGGCTCAAAATGACCGCCAAGGTGTGGGGAATCATGTGTTAAAATATGAAGTTTCAATTCCAAGTTTGGGTTTTGATTCAATACCATTCTCTATATAGAGTTTAATATAAACTGGGGCTGGCCTATGCTATAGCACTGTCAGTCAACTTCGTCCCCTTATTTGAGGCGCTTAGAAACGTCGCACGAACAAACCGAAGCCAGCGTTTCGAAGCCCAGGCCAAGGCGAATTTTTCCAGCTATTCACTTGGAATGCTGGGATAGCCCAAGCCCTTCAAAAACGGCCCGCAAGGTCGGCGGCCTGTTAAAAAGGGTGCTTTCGTTAGAATCAAAACGGCCCGTCACGGAATTGGACGGGAATAGGCTCAAAATGACCGCCAAGGTGTGGGGAATCATGTGTTAAAATATGAAGTTTCAATTCCAAGTTTGGGTTTTGATTCAATACCATTCTCTATATAGAGTTTAATATAAACTGGGGCTGGCCTATGCTATAGCACTGTCAGTCAACTTCGTCCCCTTATTTGAGGCGCTTAGAAACGTCGCACGAACAAACCGAAGCCAGCGTTTCGAAGCCCAGGCCAAGGCGAATTTTTCCAGCTATTCACTTGGAATGCTGGGATAGCCCAAGCCCTTCAAAAACGGCCCGCAAGGTCGGCGGCCTGTTAAAAAGGGTGCTTTCGTTAGAATCAAAACGGCCCGTCACGGAATTGGACGGGAATAGGCTCAAAATGACCGCCAAGGTGTGGGGAATCATGTGTTAAAATATGAAGTTTCAATTCCAAGTTTGGGTTTTGATTCAATACCATTCTCTATATAGAGTTTAATATAAACTGGGGCTGGCCTATGCTATAGCACTGTCAGTCAACTTCGTCCCCTTATTTGAGGCGCTTAGAAACGTCGCACGAACAAACCGAAGCCAGCGTTTCGAAGCCCAGGCCAAGGCGAATTTTTCCAGCTATTCACTTGGAATGCTGGGATAGCCCAAGCCCTTCAAAAACGGCCCGCAAGGTCGGCGGCCTGTTAAAAAGGGTGCTTTCGTTAGAATCAAAACGGCCCGTCACGGAATTGGACGGGAATAGGCTCAAAATGACCGCCAAGGTGTGGGGAATCATGTGTTAAAATATGAAGTTTCAATTCCAAGTTTGGGTTTTGATTCAATACCATTCTCTATATAGAGTTTAATATAAACTGGGGCTGGCCTATGCTATAGCACTGTCAGTCAACTTCGTCCCCTTATTTGAGGCGCTTAGAAACGTCGCACGAACAAACCGAAGCCAGCGTTTCGAAGCCCAGGCCAAGGCGAATTTTTCCAGCTATTCACTTGGAATGCTGGGATAGCCCAAGCCCTTCAAAAACGGCCCGCAAGGTCGGCGGCCTGTTAAAAAGGGTGCTTTCGTTAGAATCAAAACGGCCCGTCACGGAATTGGACGGGAATAGGCTCAAAATGACCGCCAAGGTGTGGGGAATCATGTGTTAAAATATGAAGTTTCAATTCCAAGTTTGGGTTTTGATTCAATACCATTCTCTATATAGAGTTTAATATAAACTGGGGCTGGCCTATGCTATAGCACTGTCAGTCAACTTCGTCCCCTTATTTGAGGCGCTTAGAAACGTCGCACGAACAAACCGAAGCCAGCGTTTCGAAGCCCAGGCCAAGGCGAATTTTTCCAGCTATTCACTTGGAATGCTGGGATAGCCCAAGCCCTTCAAAAACGGCCCGCAAGGTCGGCGGCCTGTTAAAAAGGGTGCTTTCGTTAGAATCAAAACGGCCCGTCACGGAATTGGACGGGAATAGGCTCAAAATGACCGCCAAGGTGTGGGGAATCATGTGTTAAAATATGAAGTTTCAATTCCAAGTTTGGGTTTTGATTCAATACCATTCTCTATATAGAGTTTAATATAAACTGGGGCTGGCCTATGCTATAGCACTGTCAGTCAACTTCGTCCCCTTATTTGAGGCGCTTAGAAACGTCGCACGAACAAACCGAAGCCAGCGTTTCGAAGCCCAGGCCAAGGCGAATTTTTCCAGCTATTCACTTGGAATGCTGGGATAGCCCAAGCCCTTCAAAAACGGCCCGCAAGGTCGGCGGCCTGTTAAAAAGGGTGCTTTCGTTAGAATCAAAACGGCCCGTCACGGAATTGGACGGGAATAGGCTCAAAATGACCGCCAAGGTGTGGGGAATCATGTGTTAAAATATGAAGTTTCAATTCCAAGTTTGGGTTTTGATTCAATACCATTCTCTATATAGAGTTTAATATAAACTGGGGCTGGCCTATGCTATAGCACTGTCAGTCAACTTCGTCCCCTTATTTGAGGCGCTTAGAAACGTCGCACGAACAAACCGAAGCCAGCGTTTCGAAGCCCAGGCCAAGGCGAATTTTTCCAGCTATTCACTTGGAATGCTGGGATAGCCCAAGCCCTTCAAAAACGGCCCGCAAGGTCGGCGGCCTGTTAAAAAGGGTGCTTTCGTTAGAATCAAAACGGCCCGTCACGGAATTGGACGGGAATAGGCTCAAAATGACCGCCAAGGTGTGGGGAATCATGTGTTAAAATATGAAGTTTCAATTCCAAGTTTGGGTTTTGATTCAATACCATTCTCTATATAGAGTTTAATATAAACTGGGGCTGGCCTATGCTATAGCACTGTCAGTCAACTTCGTCCCCTTATTTGAGGCGCTTAGAAACGTCGCACGAACAAACCGAAGCCAGCGTTTCGAAGCCCAGGCCAAGGCGAATTTTTCCAGCTATTCACTTGGAATGCTGGGATAGCCCAAGCCCTTCAAAAACGGCCCGCAAGGTCGGCGGCCTGTTAAAAAGGGTGCTTTCGTTAGAATCAAAACGGCCCGTCACGGAATTGGACGGGAATAGGCTCAAAATGACCGCCAAGGTGTGGGGAATCATGTGTTAAAATATGAAGTTTCAATTCCAAGTTTGGGTTTTGATTCAATACCATTCTCTATATAGAGTTTAATATAAACTGGGGCTGGCCTATGCTATAGCACTGTCAGTCAACTTCGTCCCCTTATTTGAGGCGCTTAGAAACGTCGCACGAACAAACCGAAGCCAGCGTTTCGAAGCCCAGGCCAAGGCGAATTTTTCCAGCTATTCACTTGGAATGCTGGGATAGCCCAAGCCCTTCAAAAACGGCCCGCAAGGTCGGCGGCCTGTTAAAAAGGGTGCTTTCGTTAGAATCAAAACGGCCCGTCACGGAATTGGACGGGAATAGGCTCAAAATGACCGCCAAGGTGTGGGGAATCATGTGTTAAAATATGAAGTTTCAATTCCAAGTTTGGGTTTTGATTCAATACCATTCTCTATATAGAGTTTAATATAAACTGGGGCTGGCCTATGCTATAGCACTGTCAGTCAACTTCGTCCCCTTATTTGAGGCGCTTAGAAACGTCGCACGAACAAACCGAAGCCAGCGTTTCGAAGCCCAGGCCAAGGCGAATTTTTCCAGCTATTCACTTGGAATGCTGGGATAGCCCAAGCCCTTCAAAAACGGCCCGCAAGGTCGGCGGCCTGTTAAAAAGGGTGCTTTCGTTAGAATCAAAACGGCCCGTCACGGAATTGGACGGGAATAGGCTCAAAATGACCGCCAAGGTGTGGGGAATCATGTGTTAAAATATGAAGTTTCAATTCCAAGTTTGGGTTTTGATTCAATACCATTCTCTATATAGAGTTTAATATAAACTGGGGCTGGCCTATGCTATAGCACTGTCAGTCAACTTCGTCCCCTTATTTGAGGCGCTTAGAAACGTCGCACGAACAAACCGAAGCCAGCGTTTCGAAGCCCAGGCCAAGGCGAATTTTTCCAGCTATTCACTTGGAATGCTGGGATAGCCCAAGCCCTTCAAAAACGGCCCGCAAGGTCGGCGGCCTGTTAAAAAGGGTGCTTTCGTTAGAATCAAAACGGCCCGTCACGGAATTGGACGGGAATAGGCTCAAAATGACCGCCAAGGTGTGGGGAATCATGTGTTAAAATATGAAGTTTCAATTCCAAGTTTGGGTTTTGATTCAATACCATTCTCTATATAGAGTTTAATATAAACTGGGGCTGGCCTATGCTATAGCACTGTCAGTCAACTTCGTCCCCTTATTTGAGGCGCTTAGAAACGTCGCACGAACAAACCGAAGCCAGCGTTTCGAAGCCCAGGCCAAGGCGAATTTTTCCAGCTATTCACTTGGAATGCTGGGATAGCCCAAGCCCTTCAAAAACGGCCCGCAAGGTCGGCGGCCTGTTAAAAAGGGTGCTTTCGTTAGAATCAAAACGGCCCGTCACGGAATTGGACGGGAATAGGCTCAAAATGACCGCCAAGGTGTGGGGAATCATGTGTTAAAATATGAAGTTTCAATTCCAAGTTTGGGTTTTGATTCAATACCATTCTCTATATAGAGTTTAATATAAACTGGGGCTGGCCTATGCTATAGCACTGTCAGTCAACTTCGTCCCCTTATTTGAGGCGCTTAGAAACGTCGCACGAACAAACCGAAGCCAGCGTTTCGAAGCCCAGGCCAAGGCGAATTTTTCCAGCTATTCACTTGGAATGCTGGGATAGCCCAAGCCCTTCAAAAACGGCCCGCAAGGTCGGCGGCCTGTTAAAAAGGGTGCTTTCGTTAGAATCAAAACGGCCCGTCACGGAATTGGACGGGAATAGGCTCAAAATGACCGCCAAGGTGTGGGGAATCATGTGTTAAAATATGAAGTTTCAATTCCAAGTTTGGGTTTTGATTCAATACCATTCTCTATATAGAGTTTAATATAAACTGGGGCTGGCCTATGCTATAGCACTGTCAGTCAACTTCGTCCCCTTATTTGAGGCGCTTAGAAACGTCGCACGAACAAACCGAAGCCAGCGTTTCGAAGCCCAGGCCAAGGCGAATTTTTCCAGCTATTCACTTGGAATGCTGGGATAGCCCAAGCCCTTCAAAAACGGCCCGCAAGGTCGGCGGCCTGTTAAAAAGGGTGCTTTCGTTAGAATCAAAACGGCCCGTCACGGAATTGGACGGGAATAGGCTCAAAATGACCGCCAAGGTGTGGGGAATCATGTGTTAAAATATGAAGTTTCAATTCCAAGTTTGGGTTTTGATTCAATACCATTCTCTATATAGAGTTTAATATAAACTGGGGCTGGCCTATGCTATAGCACTGTCAGTCAACTTCGTCCCCTTATTTGAGGCGCTTAGAAACGTCGCACGAACAAACCGAAGCCAGCGTTTCGAAGCCCAGGCCAAGGCGAATTTTTCCAGCTATTCACTTGGAATGCTGGGATAGCCCAAGCCCTTCAAAAACGGCCCGCAAGGTCGGCGGCCTGTTAAAAAGGGTGCTTTCGTTAGAATCAAAACGGCCCGTCACGGAATTGGACGGGAATAGGCTCAAAATGACCGCCAAGGTGTGGGGAATCATGTGTTAAAATATGAAGTTTCAATTCCAAGTTTGGGTTTTGATTCAATACCATTCTCTATATAGAGTTTAATATAAACTGGGGCTGGCCTATGCTATAGCACTGTCAGTCAACTTCGTCCCCTTATTTGAGGCGCTTAGAAACGTCGCACGAACAAACCGAAGCCAGCGTTTCGAAGCCCAGGCCAAGGCGAATTTTTCCAGCTATTCACTTGGAATGCTGGGATAGCCCAAGCCCTTCAAAAACGGCCCGCAAGGTCGGCGGCCTGTTAAAAAGGGTGCTTTCGTTAGAATCAAAACGGCCCGTCACGGAATTGGACGGGAATAGGCTCAAAATGACCGCCAAGGTGTGGGGAATCATGTGTTAAAATATGAAGTTTCAATTCCAAGTTTGGGTTTTGATTCAATACCATTCTCTATATAGAGTTTAATATAAACTGGGGCTGGCCTATGCTATAGCACTGTCAGTCAACTTCGTCCCCTTATTTGAGGCGCTTAGAAACGTCGCACGAACAAACCGAAGCCAGCGTTTCGAAGCCCAGGCCAAGGCGAATTTTTCCAGCTATTCACTTGGAATGCTGGGATAGCCCAAGCCCTTCAAAAACGGCCCGCAAGGTCGGCGGCCTGTTAAAAAGGGTGCTTTCGTTAGAATCAAAACGGCCCGTCACGGAATTGGACGGGAATAGGCTCAAAATGACCGCCAAGGTGTGGGGAATCATGTGTTAAAATATGAAGTTTCAATTCCAAGTTTGGGTTTTGATTCAATACCATTCTCTATATAGAGTTTAATATAAACTGGGGCTGGCCTATGCTATAGCACTGTCAGTCAACTTCGTCCCCTTATTTGAGGCGCTTAGAAACGTCGCACGAACAAACCGAAGCCAGCGTTTCGAAGCCCAGGCCAAGGCGAATTTTTCCAGCTATTCACTTGGAATGCTGGGATAGCCCAAGCCCTTCAAAAACGGCCCGCAAGGTCGGCGGCCTGTTAAAAAGGGTGCTTTCGTTAGAATCAAAACGGCCCGTCACGGAATTGGACGGGAATAGGCTCAAAATGACCGCCAAGGTGTGGGGAATCACTGTGTTAAAATATGAAGTTTCAATTCCAAGTTTGGGTTTTGATTCAATACCATTCTCTATATAGAGTTTAATATAAACTGGGGCTGGCCTATGCTATAGCACTGTCAGTCAACTTCGTCCCCTTATTTGAGGCGCTTAGAAACGTCGCACGAACAAACCGAAGCCAGCGTTTCGAAGCCCAGGCCAAGGCGAATTTTTCCAGCTATTCACTTGGAATGCTGGGATAGCCCAAGCCCTTCAAAAACGGCCCGCAAGGTCGGCGGCCTGTTAAAAAGGGTGCTTTCGTTAGAATCAAAACGGCCCGTCACGGAATTGGACGGGAATAGGCTCAAAATGACCGCCAAGGTGTGGG
>OW387143.1:14527212-14543707 GCA_936440205.1 Lepidonotus clava | reverse complement strand
CTCAGTAACCTATTGGGACCTCTTTGGGACACAAAATATTCAAAATTTGAGGGTAGGTTGACCATGAAAATTTTTCGCAAGAGTCCCAAGATGTTGACCTACCCTCATTTTAGCAGTTTTGCAGCGAACAAATTCATGGGAGGCACAGAGCCCATTTTAAAAACCCCACTGACATTTACCAAACACCCCATATCATGGATCTTTTTTTATTAAATAACTCAGAAAATAGTAGGGGGTATCATGTGAATTCTAATTCTGCATTATCATTTTATCTTATCCCATTATCAGCCCACTCAGAGACTGGCATCCCCTTCACCTCGGGACAGAAAGGTATATGACACTACAGATGGCGCCACATTTAGTTCCGTGAGACCTGCAAAGGGCACAAGACTGCTTCATAAGCCTATAAAAAACCCCTATTTCCACTTCCCACACCTATTTCTGAGAATACTGTGCAGTTTTACCTTCATAGCATCAGTCTTTCCTCCAAAAATCCAATTTCCCCCTGAGGCCCTGTCTATAGGAAATGACTGGCGTTCAACGAGGCCTTTTTCTGGGGCACTGCACCAACATAGTCAGATGACCCTGATTTATAGAAATAACAAAGGCAAAGACATGAAAGTTGGCAGAAATGTTGCTATGACCAGCCTAAGCTAGGAACAAGTGTCATTGAGAGAATACCTAGCCCAGTTTTTGTGTGGATTGGTCAAAGGTTTGGAAAAATTCTCCAACCCGAACTAGAAAAATGGACAAAATTTGCAATTTACACCTGACTTTTTTGTTGAAAGCTTTACAAGGAGGGCTATCTAATGTACATATTATAGTTCATGCCTATGTAGAGGACAGGTTCAATCACTTTGAAGTGAATGTAACTATTTTTTTTTAACTTTCAGGCTCTATTCAGCCATGTTCAGCGTGCTGCGCTACACCAAAATTGACCGATTTTCAAACTCAAGCCAGCCCCAGGACACAATACCCAGGTCTCAGATGACTCAAAACCAGTCAAATGAGATGAGAATTATACCATGATTCATGTTTCAGGAGAAAATAGGGAAACTGAAAGATGTCGATATTTTTCAGATGTCGCGGAGCACTAACGTCCCTATTTTTGACCCCCAAAACCTAAATTTCTGCTTAAAACCTACCAAAAAATGATGATATTGAAGAATCACAATATCGGTCAGTAATCATGTGTAAACCAACCCAAAAAGTCAGTTGCAGAAGACCTAAATTCATTTTAGCCAACTTTGCTGTATAAACTGCAGGTCTCACGGAACTAAATGTTTTCATGTATAGTTTAATATAGCGCATATTGAAAAAAAAAATATCCCAAACATTGCAACACCTTAATGGGACTCAGTAACCTATTGGGACCTCTTTGGGACACAAAATATCAAAATTTGAGGGTAGGTTGACCATGAAAATTTTTCGCAAGAGTCCCAGATGTTGACCTACCCTCATTTTAGCAGTTTTGCAGCGAACAATTCATGGAGCACAGAGCCCATTTTAAAACCCCACTGACATTTACCAAACACCCCATATCATGGATTCTTTTTTTATTAAATAACTCAGAAATAGTAGGGGGTATCATGTGAATTCTAATTCTGCATTATCATTTTTATCTTATCCCATTATCAGCCACTCAGAGACTGGCATCCCCTTCACCTCGGGACAGAAAGGTATATGACACTACAGATGGCGCCACATTTAGTTCCGTGAGACCTGCAAAGGGCACAAGACTGCTTCATAAGCCTATAAAAACCCCTATTTCCACTTCCCACACCTATTTCTGAGAATACTGTGCAGTTTTACCTTCATAGCATCAGTCTTTCCTCCAAAAATCCAATTTCCCCTGAGGCCCTGTCTATAGGAAATGACTGGCGTTCAACGAGGCCTTTTCTGGGCACTGCACCAACATAGTCAGATGACCCTGATTTATAGAAATAACAAAGGCAAAGACATGAAAGTTGGCAGAAATGTTGCTATGACCAGCCTAAGCTAGGAACAAGTGTCATTGAGAGAATACCTAGCCCAGTTTTTGTGTGGATTGGTCAAAGGTTTGGAAAATTCTCCAACCGAACTAGAAAAATGGACAAAATTTGCAATTTACCCTGACTTTTTTGTTGAAAAGCTTTACAAGGAGGGCTATCTAATGTACATATTATAGTTCCTGCCTATGTAGAGGACAGGTTCAATCACTTTGAAGTGAATGTAACTATTTTTTTTAACTTTCAGCTCTATTCAGCCATGTTCAGCGTGCTGCGCTACACCAAAATTGACCGATTTTCAAACTCAAGCCAGCCCCAGGACACAATACCCAGGTCTCAGATGACTCAAAACCAGTCAAATGAGATGAGAATTATACATGATTCATGTTTCAGGAGAAAATAGGGAAACTGAAAGATGTCGATATTTTTCAGATGTCGCGGAGCACTAACGTCCCTATTTTTGACCCCAAAACCTAAATTTCTGCTTAAAACCTACCAAAAAATGATGATATTGAAGAATCACAATATCGGTCCAGTAATCATGTGTAACCAACCCAAAAAGTCAGTTGCAGAAGACCTAAATTCATTTTAGCCAACTTTGCTGTATAAACTGCAGGTCTCACGGAACTAAATGTTTTCATGTATAGTTTAATATAGCGCATATTGAAAAAAAAAAATATCCCAAACATTGCAACACCTTAATGGACTCAGTAACCTATTGGGACCTCTTTGGGACACAAAATATCAAAATTTGAGGGTAGGTTGACCATGAAAATTTTTCGCAAGAGTCCCCAGATGTTGACCTACCCTCATTTTAGCAGTTTTGCAGCGAACAAATTCATGGAGCACAGAGCCCATTTTAAAACCCCACTGACATTTACCAAACACCCCATATCATGGATCTTTTTTTATTAAATAACTCAGAAATAGTAGGGGGTATCATGTGAATTCTAATTCTGCATTATCATTTTATCTTATCCCATTATCAGCCACTCAGAGACTGGCATCCCCTTCACCTCGGGACAGAAAGGTATATGACACTACAGATGGCGCCACATTTAGTTCCGTGAGACCTGCAAAGGGCACAAGACTGCTTCATAAGCCTATAAAAACCCCTATTTCCACTTCCCACACCTATTTCTGAGAATACTGTGCAGTTTTACCTTCATAGCATCAGTCTTTCCTCCAAAAAATCCAATTTCCCCCTGAGGCCCTGTCTATAGGAAATGACTGGCGTTCAACGAGGCCTTTTCTGGGCACTGCACCAACATAGTCAGATGACCCTGATTTATAGAAATAACAAAGGCAAAGACATGAAAGTTGGCAGAAATGTTGCTATGACCAGCCTAAGCTAGGAACAAGTGTCATTGAGAGAATACCTAGCCCAGTTTTTGTGTGGATTGGTCAAAGGTTTGGAAATTCTCCAACCGAACTAGAAAAATGGACAAAATTTGCAATTTACCCTGACTTTTTTGTTGAAAGCTTTACAAGGAGGGCTATCTAATGTACATATTATAGTTCCCTGCCTATGTAGAGGACAGGTTCAAATCACCTTTGAAGTGAATGTAACTATTTTTTTTTAACTTTCAGCTCTATTCAGCCATGTTCAGCGTGCTGCGCTACACCCAAATTGACCGATTTTCAAACTCAAGCCAGCCCCAGGACACAATACCCAGGTCTCAGATGACTCAAAACCAGTCAAATGAGATGAGAATTATACCATGATTCATGTTTCAGGAGAAAATAGGGAAACTGAAAGATGTCGATATTTTTCAGATGTCGCGGAGCACTAACGTCCCTATTTTTGACCCCAAAACCTAAATTTCTGCTTAAAACCTACCAAAAAATGATGATATTGAAGAATCACAATATCGGTCAGTAATCATGTGTAAACCAACCCAAAAAGTCAGTTGCAGAAGACCTAAATTCATTTTAGCCAACTTTGCTGTATAAACTGCAGGCTCCTCACGGAACTAAATGTTTTCATGTATAGTTTAATATAGCGCATATTGAAAAAAAAAAATATCCCAAACATTGCAACACCTTAATGGGACTCAGTAACCTATTGGGACCTCTTTGGGACACAAAATATCAAAATTTGAGGGTAGGTTGACCATGAAAAATTTTTCGCAAGAGTCCCAGATGTTGACCTACCCTCATTTTAGCAGTTTTGCCAGCGAACAAAATTCATGGAGCACAGAGCCCAATTTTAAAACCCCACTGACATTTACCAAACACCCCCATATCATGGATCTTTTTTTATTAAATAACTCAGAAATAGTAGGGGGTATCATGTGAATTCTAATTCTGCATTATCATTTTATCTTATCCCATTATCAGCCACTCAGAGACTGGCATCCCCTTCACCTCGGGGACAGAAAGGTATATGACACTACAGATGGCGCCCACATTTAGTTCCGTGAAGACCTGCAAAGGGCACAAGACTGCTTCATAAGCCTATAAAAACCCCTATTTCCACTTCCCACACCTATTTCTGAGAATACTGTGCAGTTTTACCTTCATAGCATCAGTCTTTCCTCCAAAAATCCAATTTCCCCTGAGGCCCTGTCTATAGGAAATGACTGGCGTTCAACGAGGCCTTTTCTGGGCACTGCACCAACATAGTCAGATGACCCTGATTATAGAAATAACAAAGGCAAAGACATGAAAGTTGGCAGAAATGTTGCTATGACCAGCCTAAGCTAGGAACAAGTGTCATTGAGAGGAAATACCTAGCCCAGTTTTGTGTGGATTGGTCAAAGGTTTGGAAAATTCTCCAACCGAACTAGAAAAATGGACAAAATTTGCAATTTACCCTGACTTTTTTGTTGAAAGCTTTACAAGGAGGGCTATCTAATGTACATATTATAGTTCCTGCCTATGTAGAGGACAGGTTCAATCACTTTGAAGTGAATGTAACTATTTTTTTTAACTTTCAGCTCTATTCAGCCCATGTTCAGCGTGCTGCGCTACACCAAAATTGACCGATTTTCAAACTCAAGCCAGCCCCAGGGACACAATACCCAGGTCTCAGATGACTCAAAACCAGTCAAATGAGATGAGAATTATACCATGATTCATGTTTCAGGAGAAAATAGGGAAACTGAAAGATGTCGATATTTTTCAGATGTCGCGGAGCACTAACGTCCCTATTTTTGACCCCAAAACCTAAATTTCTGCTTAAAACCTACCAAAAAATGATGATATTGAAGAATCACAATATCGGTCAGTAATCATGTGTAAACCAACCCAAAAAGTCAGTTGCAGAAGACCTAAATTCATTTTAGCCAACTTTGCTGTATAAACTGCAGGTCTCACGGAACTAAATGTTTTCATGTATAGTTTAATATAGCGCATATTGAAAAAAAAAATATCCCAAACATTGCAACACCTTAATGGGACTCAGTACCTATTGGGACCTCTTTGGGACACAAAATATCAAAATTTGAGGGTAGGTTGACCATGAAAATTTTTCGCAAGAGTCCCAGATGTTGACCTACCCTCATTTTAGCAGTTTTGCAGCGAACAAATTCATGGAGCACAGAGCCCATTTTAAAACCCCACTGACATTTACCAAACACCCCATATCATGGATCTTTTTTTATTAAATAACTCAGAAATAGTAGGGGGTATCATGTGAATTCTAATTCTGCATTATCATTTTATCTTATCCCATTATCAGCCACTCAGAGACTGGCATCCCCCTTCACCTCGGGACAGAAAGGTATATGACACTACAGATGGCGCCACATTTAGTTCCGTGAGACCTGCAAAGGGCACAAGACTGCTTCATAAGCCTATAAAAACCCCTATTTCCACTTCCCCACACCTATTTCTGAGAATACTGTGCAGTTTTACCTTCATAGCATCAGTCTTTCCTCCAAAAATCCAATTTCCCTGAGGCCCTGTCTATAGGAAATGACTGGCGTTCAACGAGGCCTTTTCTGGGCACTGCACCAACATAGTCAGATGACCCTGATTTATAGAAATAACAAAGGCAAAGACATGAAAGTTGGCAGAAATGTTGCTATGACCAGCCTAAGCTAGGAACAAGTGTCATTGAGAGAATACCTAGCCCAGTTTTTGTGTGGATTGGTCAAAGGTTTGGGAAAATTCTCCAACCGAACTAGAAAAATGGACAAAATTTGCAATTTACCCTGACTTTTTTGTTGAAAGCTTTACAAGGAGGGCTATCTAATGTACATATTATAGTTCCTGCCCTATGTAGAGGACAGGTTCAATCACTTTGAAGTGAATGTAACTATTTTTTTTAACTTTCAGCTCTATTCAGCCATGTTCAGCGTGCTGCGCTACACCAAAATTGACCGATTTTCAAACTCAAGCCAGCCCCCAGGACACAATACCCAGGTCTCAGATGACTCAAAACCAGTCAAATGAGATGAGAATTATACCATGATTCATGTTTCAAGGAGAAAATAGGGAAACTGAAAGATGTCGATATTTTTTCAGATGTCGCGGAGCACTAACGTCCCTATTTTTGACCCCCCAAAACCTAAATTTCTGCTTAAAACCTACCAAAAAATGATGATATTGAAGAATCACAATATCGGTCAGTAATCATGTGTAAACCAACCCAAAAAGTCAGTTGCAGAAGACCTAAATTCATTTTAGCCAACTTTGCTGTATAAACTGCAGGTCTCACGGAACTAAATGTTTTCATGTATAGTTTAATATAGCGCATATTGAAAAAAAAAATATCCCAAACATTGCAACACCTTAATGGGGACTCAGTAACCTATTGGGACCTCTTTGGGACACAAAATATCAAAATTTGAGGGTAGGTTGACCATGAAAATTTTTCGCAAGAGTCCCAGATGTTGACCTACCCTCATTTTAGCAGTTTTGCAGCGAACAAATTCATGGAGCACAGAGCCCATTTTAAAACCCCACTGACATTTACCAAACACCCCATATCATGGATCTTTTTTTATTAAATAACTCAGAAATAGTAGGGGGTATCATGTGAATTCTAATTCTGCATTATCATTTTATCTTATCCCATTATCAGCCACTCAGAGACTGGCATCCCCTTCACCTCGGGACAGAAAGGTATATGACACTACAGATGGCGCCACATTTAGTTCCGTGAGACCTGCAAAGGGCACAAGACTGCTTCATAAGCCTATAAAAACCCCTATTTCCACTTCCCACACCTATTTCTGAGAATACTGTGCAGTTTTACCTTCATAGCATCAGTCTTTCCTCCAAAAATCCAATTTCCCCTGAGGCCCTGTCTATAGGAAATGACTGGCGTTCAACGAGGCCTTTTCTGGGCACTGCACCAACATAGTCAGATGACCCTGATTTATAGAAATAACAAAGGCAAAGACATGAAAGTTGGCAGAAATGTTGCTATGACCAGCCTAAGCTAGGAACAAGTGTCATTGAGAGAATACCTAGCCCAGTTTTTGTGTGGATTGGTCAAAGGTTTGGAAAATTCTCCAACCGAACTAGAAAAATGGACAAAATTTGCAATTTACCCTGACTTTTTTGTTGAAAGCTTTACAAGGAGGGCTATCTAATGTACATATTATAGTTCCTGCCTATGTAGAGGACAGGTTCAATCACTTTGAAGTGAATGTAACTATTTTTTTTAACTTTCAGCTCTATTCAGCCATGTTCAGCGTGCTGCGCTACACCAAAATTGACCGATTTTCAAACTCAAGCCAGCCCCAGGACACAATACCCAGGTCTCAGATGACTCAAAACCAGTCAAATGAGATGAGAATTATACCATGATTCATGTTTCAGGAGAAAATAGGGAAACTGAAAGATGTCGATATTTTTCAGATGTCGCGGAGCACTAACGTCCCTATTTTTGACCCCAAAACCTAAATTTCTGCTTAAAACCTACCAAAAAATGATGATATTGAAGAATCACAATATCGGTCAGTAATCATGTGTAAACCAACCCAAAAAGTCAGTTGCAGAAGACCTAAATTCATTTTAGCCAACTTTGCTGTATAAACTGCAGGTCTCACGGAACTAAATGTTTTCATGTATAGTTTAATATAGCGCATATTGAAAAAAAAAATATCCCAAACATTGCAACACCTTAATGGGACTCAGTAACCTATTGGGACCTCTTTGGGACACAAAATATCAAAATTTGAGGGTAGGTTGACCATGAAAATTTTTCGCAAGAGTCCCAGATGTTGACCTACCCTCATTTTAGCAGTTTTGCAGCGAACAAATTCATGGAGCACAGAGCCCATTTTAAAACCCCACTGACATTTACCAAACACCCCATATCATGGATCTTTTTTTATTAAATAACTCAGAAATAGTAGGGGGTATCATGTGAATTCTAATTCTGCATTATCATTTTATCTTATCCCATTATCAGCCACTCAGAGACTGGCATCCCCTTCACCTCGGGACAGAAAGGTATATGACACTACAGATGGCGCCACATTTAGTTCCGTGAGACCTGCAAAGGGCACAAGACTGCTTCATAAGCCTATAAAAACCCCTATTTCCACTTCCCACACCTATTTCTGAGAATACTGTGCAGTTTTACCTTCATAGCATCAGTCTTTCCTCCAAAAATCCAATTTCCCCTGAGGCCCTGTCTATAGGAAATGACTGGCGTTCAACGAGGCCTTTTCTGGGCACTGCACCAACATAGTCAGATGACCCTGATTTATAGAAATAACAAAGGCAAAGACATGAAAGTTGGCAGAAATGTTGCTATGACCAGCCTAAGCTAGGAACAAGTGTCATTGAGAGAATACCTAGCCCAGTTTTTGTGTGGATTGGTCAAAGGTTTGGAAAATTCTCCAACCGAACTAGAAAAATGGACAAAATTTGCAATTTACCCTGACTTTTTTGTTGAAAGCTTTACAAGGAGGGCTATCTAATGTACATATTATAGTTCCTGCCTATGTAGAGGACAGGTTCAATCACTTTGAAGTGAATGTAACTATTTTTTTTAACTTTCAGCTCTATTCAGCCATGTTCAGCGTGCTGCGCTACACCAAAATTGACCGATTTTCAAACTCAAGCCAGCCCCAGGACACAATACCCAGGTCTCAGATGACTCAAAACCAGTCAAATGAGATGAGAATTATACCATGATTCATGTTTCAGGAGAAAATAGGGAAACTGAAAGATGTCGATATTTTTCAGATGTCGCGGAGCACTAACGTCCCTATTTTTGACCCCAAAACCTAAATTTCTGCTTAAAACCTACCAAAAAATGATGATATTGAAGAATCACAATATCGGTCAGTAATCATGTGTAAACCAACCCAAAAAGTCAGTTGCAGAAGACCTAAATTCATTTTAGCCAACTTTGCTGTATAAACTGCAGGTCTCACGGAACTAAATGTTTTCATGTATAGTTTAATATAGCGCATATTGAAAAAAAAAATATCCCAAACATTGCAACACCTTAATGGGACTCAGTAACCTATTGGGACCTCTTTGGGACACAAAATATCAAAATTTGAGGGTAGGTTGACCATGAAAATTTTTCGCAAGAGTCCCAGATGTTGACCTACCCTCATTTTAGCAGTTTTGCAGCGAACAAATTCATGGAGCACAGAGCCCATTTTAAAACCCCACTGACATTTACCAAACACCCCATATCATGGATCTTTTTTTATTAAATAACTCAGAAATAGTAGGGGGTATCATGTGAATTCTAATTCTGCATTATCATTTTATCTTATCCCATTATCAGCCACTCAGAGACTGGCATCCCCTTCACCTCGGGACAGAAAGGTATATGACACTACAGATGGCGCCACATTTAGTTCCGTGAGACCTGCAAAGGGCACAAGACTGCTTCATAAGCCTATAAAAACCCCTATTTCCACTTCCCACACCTATTTCTGAGAATACTGTGCAGTTTTACCTTCATAGCATCAGTCTTTCCTCCAAAAATCCAATTTCCCCTGAGGCCCTGTCTATAGGAAATGACTGGCGTTCAACGAGGCCTTTTCTGGGCACTGCACCAACATAGTCAGATGACCCTGATTTATAGAAATAACAAAGGCAAAGACATGAAAGTTGGCAGAAATGTTGCTATGACCAGCCTAAGCTAGGAACAAGTGTCATTGAGAGAATACCTAGCCCAGTTTTTGTGTGGATTGGTCAAAGGTTTGGAAAATTCTCCAACCGAACTAGAAAAATGGACAAAATTTGCAATTTACCCTGACTTTTTTGTTGAAAGCTTTACAAGGAGGGCTATCTAATGTACATATTATAGTTCCTGCCTATGTAGAGGACAGGTTCA
This sequence comes from Lepidonotus clava, assembly GCA_936440205.1. Classification (NCBI taxonomy): domain Eukaryota; kingdom Metazoa; phylum Annelida; class Polychaeta; order Phyllodocida; family Polynoidae; genus Lepidonotus; species Lepidonotus clava. The sequence continues at coordinate 14,533,459 of OW387143.1, read as the reverse complement.
ATCACTTTGAAGTGAATGTAACTATTTTTTTTAACTTTCAGCTCTATTCAGCCATGTTCAGCGTGCTGCGCTACACCAAAATTGACCGATTTTCAAACTCAAGCCAGCCCCAGGACACAATACCCAGGTCTCAGATGACTCAAAACCAGTCAAATGAGATGAGAATTATACCATGATTCATGTTTCAGGAGAAAATAGGGAAACTGAAAGATGTCGATATTTTTCAGATGTCGCGGAGCACTAACGTCCCTATTTTTGACCCCAAAACCTAAATTTCTGCTTAAAACCTACCAAAAAATGATGATATTGAAGAATCACAATATCGGTCAGTAATCATGTGTAAACCAACCCAAAAAGTCAGTTGCAGAAGACCTAAATTCATTTTAGCCAACTTTGCTGTATAAACTGCAGGTCTCACGGAACTAAATGTTTTCATGTATAGTTTAATATAGCGCATATTGAAAAAAAAAATATCCCAAACATTGCAACACCTTAATGGGACTCAGTAACCTATTGGGACCTCTTTGGGACACAAAATATCAAAATTTGAGGGTAGGTTGACCATGAAAATTTTTCGCAAGAGTCCCAGATGTTGACCTACCCTCATTTTAGCAGTTTTGCAGCGAACAAATTCATGGAGCACAGAGCCCATTTTAAAACCCCACTGACATTTACCAAACACCCCATATCATGGATCTTTTTTTATTAAATAACTCAGAAATAGTAGGGGGTATCATGTGAATTCTAATTCTGCATTATCATTTTATCTTATCCCATTATCAGCCACTCAGAGACTGGCATCCCCTTCACCTCGGGACAGAAAGGTATATGACACTACAGATGGCGCCACATTTAGTTCCGTGAGACCTGCAAAGGGCACAAGACTGCTTCATAAGCCTATAAAAACCCCTATTTCCACTTCCCACACCTATTTCTGAGAATACTGTGCAGTTTTACCTTCATAGCATCAGTCTTTCCTCCAAAAATCCAATTTCCCCTGAGGCCCTGTCTATAGGAAATGACTGGCGTTCAACGAGGCCTTTTCTGGGCACTGCACCAACATAGTCAGATGACCCTGATTTATAGAAATAACAAAGGCAAAGACATGAAAGTTGGCAGAAATGTTGCTATGACCAGCCTAAGCTAGGAACAAGTGTCATTGAGAGAATACCTAGCCCAGTTTTTGTGTGGATTGGTCAAAGGTTTGGAAAATTCTCCAACCGAACTAGAAAAATGGACAAAATTTGCAATTTACCCTGACTTTTTTGTTGAAAGCTTTACAAGGAGGGCTATCTAATGTACATATTATAGTTCCTGCCTATGTAGAGGACAGGTTCAATCACTTTGAAGTGAATGTAACTATTTTTTTTAACTTTCAGCTCTATTCAGCCATGTTCAGCGTGCTGCGCTACACCAAAATTGACCGATTTTCAAACTCAAGCCAGCCCCAGGACACAATACCCAGGTCTCAGATGACTCAAAACCAGTCAAATGAGATGAGAATTATACCATGATTCATGTTTCAGGAGAAAATAGGGAAACTGAAAGATGTCGATATTTTTCAGATGTCGCGGAGCACTAACGTCCCTATTTTTGACCCCAAAACCTAAATTTCTGCTTAAAACCTACCAAAAAATGATGATATTGAAGAATCACAATATCGGTCAGTAATCATGTGTAAACCAACCCAAAAAGTCAGTTGCAGAAGACCTAAATTCATTTTAGCCAACTTTGCTGTATAAACTGCAGGTCTCACGGAACTAAATGTTTTCATGTATAGTTTAATATAGCGCATATTGAAAAAAAAAATATCCCAAACATTGCAACACCTTAATGGGACTCAGTAACCTATTGGGACCTCTTTGGGACACAAAATATCAAAATTTGAGGGTAGGTTGACCATGAAAATTTTTCGCAAGAGTCCCAGATGTTGACCTACCCTCATTTTAGCAGTTTTGCAGCGAACAAATTCATGGAGCACAGAGCCCATTTTAAAACCCCACTGACATTTACCAAACACCCCATATCATGGATCTTTTTTTATTAAATAACTCAGAAATAGTAGGGGGTATCATGTGAATTCTAATTCTGCATTATCATTTTATCTTATCCCATTATCAGCCACTCAGAGACTGGCATCCCCTTCACCTCGGGACAGAAAGGTATATGACACTACAGATGGCGCCACATTTAGTTCCGTGAGACCTGCAAAGGGCACAAGACTGCTTCATAAGCCTATAAAAACCCCTATTTCCACTTCCCACACCTATTTCTGAGAATACTGTGCAGTTTTACCTTCATAGCATCAGTCTTTCCTCCAAAAATCCAATTTCCCCTGAGGCCCTGTCTATAGGAAATGACTGGCGTTCAACGAGGCCTTTTCTGGGCACTGCACCAACATAGTCAGATGACCCTGATTTATAGAAATAACAAAGGCAAAGACATGAAAGTTGGCAGAAATGTTGCTATGACCAGCCTAAGCTAGGAACAAGTGTCATTGAGAGAATACCTAGCCCAGTTTTTGTGTGGATTGGTCAAAGGTTTGGAAAATTCTCCAACCGAACTAGAAAAATGGACAAAATTTGCAATTTACCCTGACTTTTTTGTTGAAAGCTTTACAAGGAGGGCTATCTAATGTACATATTATAGTTCCTGCCTATGTAGAGGACAGGTTCAATCACTTTGAAGTGAATGTAACTATTTTTTTTAACTTTCAGCTCTATTCAGCCATGTTCAGCGTGCTGCGCTACACCAAAATTGACCGATTTTCAAACTCAAGCCAGCCCCAGGACACAATACCCAGGTCTCAGATGACTCAAAACCAGTCAAATGAGATGAGAATTATACCATGATTCATGTTTCAGGAGAAAATAGGGAAACTGAAAGATGTCGATATTTTTCAGATGTCGCGGAGCACTAACGTCCCTATTTTTGACCCCAAAACCTAAATTTCTGCTTAAAACCTACCAAAAAATGATGATATTGAAGAATCACAATATCGGTCAGTAATCATGTGTAAACCAACCCAAAAAGTCAGTTGCAGAAGACCTAAATTCATTTTAGCCAACTTTGCTGTATAAACTGCAGGTCTCACGGAACTAAATGTTTTCATGTATAGTTTAATATAGCGCATATTGAAAAAAAAAATATCCCAAACATTGCAACACCTTAATGGGACTCAGTAACCTATTGGGACCTCTTTGGGACACAAAATATCAAAATTTGAGGGTAGGTTGACCATGAAAATTTTTCGCAAGAGTCCCAGATGTTGACCTACCCTCATTTTAGCAGTTTTGCAGCGAACAAATTCATGGAGCACAGAGCCCATTTTAAAACCCCACTGACATTTACCAAACACCCCATATCATGGATCTTTTTTTATTAAATAACTCAGAAATAGTAGGGGGTATCATGTGAATTCTAATTCTGCATTATCATTTTATCTTATCCCATTATCAGCCACTCAGAGACTGGCATCCCCTTCACCTCGGGACAGAAAGGTATATGACACTACAGATGGCGCCACATTTAGTTCCGTGAGACCTGCAAAGGGCACAAGACTGCTTCATAAGCCTATAAAAACCCCTATTTCCACTTCCCACACCTATTTCTGAGAATACTGTGCAGTTTTACCTTCATAGCATCAGTCTTTCCTCCAAAAATCCAATTTCCCCTGAGGCCCTGTCTATAGGAAATGACTGGCGTTCAACGAGGCCTTTTCTGGGCACTGCACCAACATAGTCAGATGACCCTGATTTATAGAAATAACAAAGGCAAAGACATGAAAGTTGGCAGAAATGTTGCTATGACCAGCCTAAGCTAGGAACAAGTGTCATTGAGAGAATACCTAGCCCAGTTTTTGTGTGGATTGGTCAAAGGTTTGGAAAATTCTCCAACCGAACTAGAAAAATGGACAAAATTTGCAATTTACCCTGACTTTTTTGTTGAAAGCTTTACAAGGAGGGCTATCTAATGTACATATTATAGTTCCTGCCTATGTAGAGGACAGGTTCAATCACTTTGAAGTGAATGTAACTATTTTTTTTAACTTTCAGCTCTATTCAGCCATGTTCAGCGTGCTGCGCTACACCAAAATTGACCGATTTTCAAACTCAAGCCAGCCCCAGGACACAATACCCAGGTCTCAGATGACTCAAAACCAGTCAAATGAGATGAGAATTATACCATGATTCATGTTTCAGGAGAAAATAGGGAAACTGAAAGATGTCGATATTTTTCAGATGTCGCGGAGCACTAACGTCCCTATTTTTGACCCCAAAACCTAAATTTCTGCTTAAAACCTACCAAAAAATGATGATATTGAAGAATCACAATATCGGTCAGTAATCATGTGTAAACCAACCCAAAAAGTCAGTTGCAGAAGACCTAAATTCATTTTAGCCAACTTTGCTGTATAAACTGCAGGTCTCACGGAACTAAATGTTTTCATGTATAGTTTAATATAGCGCATATTGAAAAAAAAAATATCCCAAACATTGCAACACCTTAATGGGACTCAGTAACCTATTGGGACCTCTTTGGGACACAAAATATCAAAATTTGAGGGTAGGTTGACCATGAAAATTTTTCGCAAGAGTCCCAGATGTTGACCTACCCTCATTTTAGCAGTTTTGCAGCGAACAAATTCATGGAGCACAGAGCCCATTTTAAAACCCCACTGACATTTACCAAACACCCCATATCATGGATCTTTTTTTATTAAATAACTCAGAAATAGTAGGGGGTATCATGTGAATTCTAATTCTGCATTATCATTTTATCTTATCCCATTATCAGCCACTCAGAGACTGGCATCCCCTTCACCTCGGGACAGAAAGGTATATGACACTACAGATGGCGCCACATTTAGTTCCGTGAGACCTGCAAAGGGCACAAGACTGCTTCATAAGCCTATAAAAACCCCTATTTCCACTTCCCACACCTATTTCTGAGAATACTGTGCAGTTTTACCTTCATAGCATCAGTCTTTCCTCCAAAAATCCAATTTCCCCTGAGGCCCTGTCTATAGGAAATGACTGGCGTTCAACGAGGCCTTTTCTGGGCACTGCACCAACATAGTCAGATGACCCTGATTTATAGAAATAACAAAGGCAAAGACATGAAAGTTGGCAGAAATGTTGCTATGACCAGCCTAAGCTAGGAACAAGTGTCATTGAGAGAATACCTAGCCCAGTTTTTGTGTGGATTGGTCAAAGGTTTGGAAAATTCTCCAACCGAACTAGAAAAATGGACAAAATTTGCAATTTACCCTGACTTTTTTGTTGAAAGCTTTACAAGGAGGGCTATCTAATGTACATATTATAGTTCCTGCCTATGTAGAGGACAGGTTCAATCACTTTGAAGTGAATGTAACTATTTTTTTTAACTTTCAGCTCTATTCAGCCATGTTCAGCGTGCTGCGCTACACCAAAATTGACCGATTTTCAAACTCAAGCCAGCCCCAGGACACAATACCCAGGTCTCAGATGACTCAAAACCAGTCAAATGAGATGAGAATTATACCATGATTCATGTTTCAGGAGAAAATAGGGAAACTGAAAGATGTCGATATTTTTCAGATGTCGCGGAGCACTAACGTCCCTATTTTTGACCCCAAAACCTAAATTTCTGCTTAAAACCTACCAAAAAATGATGATATTGAAGAATCACAATATCGGTCAGTAATCATGTGTAAACCAACCCAAAAAGTCAGTTGCAGAAGACCTAAATTCATTTTAGCCAACTTTGCTGTATAAACTGCAGGTCTCACGGAACTAAATGTTTTCATGTATAGTTTAATATAGCGCATATTGAAAAAAAAAATATCCCAAACATTGCAACACCTTAATGGGACTCAGTAACCTATTGGGACCTCTTTGGGACACAAAATATCAAAATTTGAGGGTAGGTTGACCATGAAAATTTTTCGCAAGAGTCCCAGATGTTGACCTACCCTCATTTTAGCAGTTTTGCAGCGAACAAATTCATGGAGCACAGAGCCCATTTTAAAACCCCACTGACATTTACCAAACACCCCATATCATGGATCTTTTTTTATTAAATAACTCAGAAATAGTAGGGGGTATCATGTGAATTCTAATTCTGCATTATCATTTTATCTTATCCCATTATCAGCCACTCAGAGACTGGCATCCCCTTCACCTCGGGACAGAAAGGTATATGACACTACAGATGGCGCCACATTTAGTTCCGTGAGACCTGAATGGGCCTTTTAGTGAGGGGATTT